>VXAK01023025.1:355272-521744 GCA_013399435.1 Arenaria interpres | reverse complement strand
TTTTTTTCTCCTCTCTTCTCTCCCCAGAGAAAAATTTAGGAGTGTTTATGAGTGTGTGAGTATATATGTGTTAATACTTTCAGTGCTGTGAAAGACTGGTTATGAAATGGTTATGAAATAGCTTTTTGGACAATCTGATATAGTAAACGAGAAAACTCTTCCCACAATTGTCACCCTTCTGTAATCTGAGACCATTATGGCTTTTAATTAAATGGGGTTGCTTCATCAAAGCTAACTGGGGTTGGAAGTCACTGTGAATTGCTGCTTTCTGGGTACTCTGAAACCTCTTGGAGTTGATTTTGTGCTAGTGTGGAAAATCCAACTAAAATGACAGTCATCACCCAGTTCTGAGTTGAACAGGGAGGCAATCGGAGATGGTGTTAGCTGGGGACAGAGTAAGTCGAACGCTTTCTTTCTTTTCCCCTTGAGCTTTGCCTGTCACGCTGGCTGGTACAGCCTCACTCTTGTCCTCTGCTCTCCCCTCTGCTCAGCTGTGTCCAGCTGCTGCTGCTTTTCCTGTGCCTACTCTGGTGGGGTGATTGCAGACAGACCAGACTGTCCTCCGCTGTCTCTGCTGATAACTGTATCTAACAGAATTGGTCCTGTTTAGACAGGAAATTTCGCTCAAGTATAATGGTCGGCTAATGGGACTCTGAACTTGTCTGCTTTGTGGGTTCTTTGGTGGTGGACTTGGCAGTGCTAGGTTTACGGTTGGACTTGACAATCTTAAAGGTCTTTTCCAACCTAAACAATTCTGTGATTCTGAGATTAGTGTGTTTTGCATAGAAGTTCATGGCATGTGTCCATCCAGATGTGAAAAATGCTCTAAAATTTTATTCCTTGCAGCAGAGACTATTATTACTACTACTGTTAATGTTAAGCATTTGGACAACCCACTTGTAATGACCTGATCCACGACAGTTATTCAAATGGTAACTATAACTTTAATAGCAATTGAAAGAGGAGAGAGCAGATGCCAACAGCAGCTAAGAGTCCAAAGGGGAACAGGGAACGGCCAGAAAAATATTACCCCTTTAAACTATTCGCAGATGTATTTTGTATAGCATGCTATGTCTACATACAAGGTATGTATGTGTATACGTATGCAGATATAGTTTAACACAATTTTTGTAAAGATTATATTAACAGTGAGTTAATCCAATGTCAATTCGGGGTGACTTGATTACAGGCAAGCAACAGTTTTGCTGATGTTTTTAAAATATTTTTTCTGGAACAAAGCTTGTTGCTCATTTCTCATAAGCAGCTATTTTTCTGATGCTTTGTGTGTGTTGGCAAGATAAAGTAGTATATGTGCATCTGACTGGTAAGTTTCTGTTGTGAATTTGCAATATTGAGGTTTGTTTTTAAGAATAGGCAGGAGTTATTATGTATCGTATATAGTTTCACAGTGGAATCATGCTTAGTAAGGACATTTGATGAAGTCATTTCCTCTCTGAACTCTGGAATATTTCTTCCCAGGACGAAGCTCAGAATATATTACATTTTTGAGTGCATACATGAGTAGAGGCCACAGCTTCACAAGTGATATCACAGCTTGATACTCATTATATGATAATATAAAAATGGTGCTGTTTCACCTTCCTTTCTCCTTTCATGTTTAACAAATGCTAATCATGCTTGAATATCTCAAGATTGCTTGTAAGTCATGCATGTCTAATTGCCCACATTGCTCACCTGGTTATTGCACAGAATCATAGAATCATTTCGGTTGGAAAAGACCTTTAAGATCATTGGGTCCAACTATTACCGTACCCCTCCCAAGCCCGCCACTAAACCATGTCCCTGAGCACCACATCTACAGATCTTTTAAATACCTCCGGGGATGGTGATTCAGCCACTTCCCTGGGCAGCCTGCTCCAATGCTTGACAACCCTTTTGGTGAAGAAATTTTTCCTAATATCCATCCTAAACCTCCCCTGGTGCAACTTGAGACCACGTCCTCTTGTCCTATCGCTTGTTACTTGGGAGAAGAGACCGACCCCCACCTTGTTAAAAACCTCCTTTCAGGTATTGCTCTAGACAGCAATAAGGTCTCCCTTCAGCCTCCTTTTCTCCAGATTAAACAACCCCATCTTCCTCAGCCTCTCCTCATAAGACTTGTACTCTAGACCCTTCACAAGCTTTGTTGCCCTCCTCTGGACCCGCTCCAACACCTCAATGTCTTTACTGTCGTGAGGGGCCCAAAGTATTCAAGGTGGGTCCTTACCAGTGCCAAATACAGGGGAACGATCACTTCCCTAGTCCTGGTGGCTACACTGTTTTCTGCACTGATCAAATTCTGCGTTCAGGTAACCAGGGGAAAGTGTTAATTACTGAGCAACATTCTGATAGGTAAGCTCTCTAAAAAATCGTGTGGGATTTTACTTTGGTTTTTTAAGCTGTATTTTCCTTTTAGTGAAATGCATTGTGAATCAAACCTAGTTCAGAAATGTGTCTAGAGCTGTTCCTCCTCCTTCTCTTCCAAGCCTGCTGTCTTCTCTCTGCCCTTTCCTCTCATAACTATCTAGCTGTTTACCACCAAATTCAGACTCTATAACTCAGTTGTGCCTGATCTTTTGTCTTTTCCAAGGCTTGTTATGGAGTTTTCTGTTGCGCAACCAGCAGCGTTTCCATCACAGTAACAAAGTGTTGGCATTCCTTCGTGGGTAAATACCTAGTGATTCAGTGGTGGACACCCAACATTTGGGGGATGGGACAGGAATATACCTACCTGTAGGATGGGGTGGATGTGGAGTCAGCTCTTTCTTTGTGACCCAGTGGTCCCAGGTGTTCCCCTGCACTTACCCAAGCAGACGTGCACTACGGACTCCATGGGGAGGGAGCTGGCACTTCATCATGAAAGAGGTTTTCCTTCCAGCTGTGTGGCTGGGAAGGGACTGTGAAGCCTCCAGAAGACAGAGTGGCAAAAAACCAAAAAAGGGTGAGTGATCCAGTCAAGTGTTTGGGCAGGCCGGATCCAAGATCTTGTAGTCTGAGCTTTTCTGCTCTTGTGTGCAGCATTACAGACATGGGCAGATCGATACATTGATGTCGTGGTATAACAGAAGCTATAGTCAGCCTTCTGTCTTCTCACAGCACAAAATTAAACTTGACCGGGGAAATTCTCTGTTGATTAAGTCTGATATTTTGGGAACTGATACTGTAGTTGCGTCCTAACCATAGCTCAGAGCTGGATTCCTTGCTCTAAAGAGAAAGAATTTACTTACTTCACCATTACTGTTCTTTGGTTCTTCAATAAGTATTCAAGATCTTGCAGTGGTTTCCTCCATCATAATGTTGACTTTATTATTAAAATGTGATTATACTGCACTTTGTTGAAATACAGGGGTTTTTCTTTATTTTAGTTTAGTTTAGTTAAATTCTGGAAGTCCCTGATAAAAGCTATTATATTCTAGTGGTAGTTGATATCTGCAAGAGGATGCCTGTCAGACATTGTATGCACGCTACTCTGCTTGCAACTGCAAAAAGGCTTTCTTTGGATCGAAATTATATTCTTCACTATAAAAATTTTTAAGCTGGTAAGGAGTGGGGTTATATGGGTTTTTTTTTTGGTTTTTTTTTGTTTTTTGTTTTTTGTTTTTTTTTTTGTTTTTTTTTACAAAATTGCTTCTGAAGGAGGTGTAGAAGCTGTTTGTGCAATTACAGTGCATCACCTTTGAGGAGCAGCAGCTCCTCATATAATTGGAGACAATGAAAATCCAAAGAATGAAAGGAAAAAAATAATCCTTCTTTCTCAAGAAATTGACTGATGCTTTTGCTTTTTGACCTTGGCTTCTTTAGTACTGTCACAGGTGGTCATATGGGAAAATCCCTCCTAGTTTAATCTTTCTTATGTTTCCTTGCCTTATTCTGAAGCTGTTTGCTCCTCTTTAATGCTGTCAATCTTTTTTGTTTAGAAACTTAAAAAAAAAAAAAACAAAACAAAAAAGAATAACCTAAGGGCTTGTGCTATAGTGTATGACTCATCGTGCTTTTTTTGGGAGGAGGAACTTGCTGTATCCTGGTACGCACTCAGAAGTAGCCAAGTTGCCAGGCTCAGACATTTGAGGGTTATTTTTTTTTTCCTCCTATCAGGCCGTATGCACTCAAGCTTCCTGTCTCAGGAAATGGGTATGAGCTTCTTTCTCTCTCCTTTAGCCCCTGGTTTTTTTTCAGCTGAAGGAAGCTGAGTTTCTAGCAGTCAGCTCCAGGAGTGGGATATGTGGGATAAGAGGTACTTTTTTGGTTTGTAGCTAAAGCAGAACTCGGAAGAAAATGTTATCAAATATTTGCTTGTTTCAAAGAACAGGTTCCCTTTATTATTTGCAAGCAGACTGAGATAATATCTCACAAATTGAAAATAAAACATTAAAGAGAAGTATTTAAAAATCTGTCACTGTAGCCAAGTTAGTTCCTCTTCCACATTTTATAATTCCTGGTTTTAAAGTGTCAGTTTGCTTATGTCTGGATAAAACTTGACTTAAACGTGTCCCTTTACAATAAGTTTTAGTAAAATACTGTAATATCTGATGGGGCAGAGCTGTTTGTTGTACACTGTCATTGTTTTAAAGCAAAATAATTCAGATTAAATAGGTGTGGCACTGAAAGTGAGATAAACTGACAACAGAAAATGCTATTGGAGGAGTAAAAACATGGTACAATTCATAGTGTACCATGAAACAAAGCTGTAGATAGTAGAGGAACTATTAAGAGAATGTTCAGAAGCCTCTTGCTCAATGGCTGGTCCTCTCAGCAGTCTATCATATTTAAAATGCTGTATCTAAAGAGGTTTGTATAATCTGGACATTTGTATAATCTGGACATAGGGATAATAAAAAAAAGCTAAAATTGCTGTAGTACTAGCTTTGTCTCTCTCCCTTATTTTTTTAAAGAACACACTGGAATCCCAAATGCATCTGTTGCTGTCTAGGCATCAAACTATGGGTATAAACCAATGCTAGAATTGCCACTTAGGGCAGTTTAAATAGCACTCAAATGCTCACATCATATAGGATACCCCACTCTTGAGGTGAAGCTGTAATCATCAGCAGAAGGTGCTGAGCACTGATAAGCAAAGACCTTTCCCGTGTTGTACAGCTGCAGCAAGGAGAGCAGGTCTCTCTATAATCCTTGGTTTTAGGCAAGTTATGATGAACCGCCTCCGTCTATGTAGCATGCATAATTTGCAATTTGTGGTGATGCCTCTTGTGAGCGTACAGGGCATGTAAGCTTCTCCCAGAGCTGAAACTTGAATATATCTGTGCACGCAGTCAATGAGCAGCACTCTGAAAATCATTTCTCCCAAACACACGCAAGATGAGTCACAGACAAATGATGGTGGAAGGTGGATACAAAGGCAGAAGGGATCCAGGTGCTCTCAGCCCATATATCATTCTAGCGCAGAAGGTGCATGTTTGCACGTTCTGCTGGAGCAGTTTAATATCTCCCTGCAGCTGTATGGCCTGCGCTTACTGGCAGTTATAGACAGCACACCATAATGTGTATTGTGAATGCTTCTGTTTTTCTCTTAATGTAGATCAATGAGGTGACTTGAATCAACTGAAGAAAAAACCATAGATGTTAAAAAGTGGCTAGCTCGACTAGGTTTTGCCAGCTTTGAAGTGGTAATGAATTTTGAGGGTCAGTAATGTCTCAATCCAGTCCACCCACATCTGTGAAGGCATGCCTGCGTATGGCTTCATAACAGCTTGGATATTTTTTATGTTTAGGATGAAGATCCCTGTCGAGATTCCTGACTGGTCTTAGCTGCTGGATTGACGAGATGGAATTGCTCACTTTGCTTTATAGTTAAGCACACTGTAGTTAATGAGGCCCTACACTGACCCATTTTTTTTGGCTATAAATCTCTCTGTTTTGGTTTGGGAACCTTAGGAGCTACAGCAGGCATGGTTTACAGCTCTGGGCTTCTTTATTTCAGCCCAAGTCTGACATTCAAAATGTCACAAGGTGGCTTTGAGCTGCTGGCTGCCGTGTGTTTCTTCGTTCTGTGTAGAAGATCTACAGATGCGAAGTGGTAGTAAAAAGCAAATGGTATCTTGCATTTCCTTCAGGAATGTTTGTTAGCGTAGCAGCCTGAGTCCTTGTCATGCAAGTGCATCCATCTGGATAAATTATGGGACACCATAGAAATAGGGGATGTGGTGAAAGAGAGGCAGTATCAGTAGAAGTGTGAAAGGAAGACTGGGCACAGGAAAACGAAGCTGCTTCGAGTGTTTGCTCAAACGCAAGATGCAAAAAGAGACCAGAAGAAGAACTAGGGTGTGGGAACAGTCCAACAATCTCCTCAGTGCAGCAAAAAAGCATGTCATCTGGTTTGGGGTTTCCGATGGGAAGATCAGCCCCCAGTGCCTACTTTCAGCTGATGCTCTTGGTGGGCAGAGCTGGGACGGAGAAAGGACACCCCTCAGCACTCCTCACCTAATGGCAGGGGGTGATTGCTGTTAGATTGGGGAACAGGTCGGTTCAGCGCTTGCCGTTCAAACTGCTGGTTGTGTGTCACTGCTCCCAGGCGTCAAGTGACCTTGTTTATGCTGTGTGGCTGGACCAGTATGCAGCTGTTTCTACTGTAAATGCTCATAGAAAGCTGGTTTCAGGGTATGCTTGTGCATATTACTTTGCAATTAGGTTTGTACGGACACACACGCTAACCCCTCCTGCCATAGCTGCCTGAGTGCTTTCTGCTGGTGTAGGCAGAACAAGTAGATTGTACGTTTTTGGTTCGCTTTTTGCCCTGTCAGAGAAACAGATGGGTTCGTAGAAAGAAACTAACCTTACTGGTACTTACAGCACTGAAGAAACAAACTGCAAGGTGATGTGGCTGGGTAGCTTGGACCCTTCTAGAAGAAGCAAAAGTAATTTTACTTGGAATCATTAACCCCCTAGTTTACAAGACACTTCACAGGAAAATTATGATAAAACTACTATGATAGGAAAATATAAGTATATCCAAATTTGAAATTGTTTTGGAAGAGTTGAATTTGTGTGTGTTCCTATATACAATATGTGCAATACTACAATGTTCTCTTTTCTACATAGCAATTAAAAATAATTATCCCGTTAGCTATGAGAACAGATTCATTTGCATTAATAGTTCCTAAAACCAAAAACAGTTAGGCATGAGAATGTTTTAAGCATCAAATTCTGGTTAGAAATAGAATAGACATGGAGGGGAATGTTGGTGATTGAAGGAGGTAAGAAGGTGGGAAGGACCCCTCTTCTACTGTACAAACATCCAGGCCTGCGTAGTGTCCTTGAAAACGTAAGAGCTTCCCAGGGATCTTTGCCTATCATTAATATTGGCATGCTGCACAAAGGGGAGGAATACATTTTTCACTTTCTCATGAGATTTTCTTTAGTAGTGTGTGGTTTGTCCTGCTTTCTCAAGGACTCTCTTTATGCTAGTGGTTTCCAGTCTCTCTTTTTTTTTTTTTTAATCATTTGTAGCCTGATCAAATCTGTCCAGTGAAAGAGAATTTCAGCCAGTTGGAAGAAATCTTGTTCTCCTCGATGACAGAGCAGGGATCCCCTAGGAACGACGGAGAAGTGGTGGTTGTGGAGAGGGGTTGTCTCTAGGTGCTGGGTATGAGTTGTGTCTTTGACTTGGCCTTTCCTGACCTGGAGATGTTGCAATATGGGTCTTAGGAGATGTTGTCCCCATTGCATGTGCCTTTCCCATGAGAGAAGGAGTGACATCTGACAGATGTGTAGGCATTTTGCTTAATCCTGGAAGATATAGTGGTGAAATAAAGGCATGGCGTGTTCTCTATAACACAGAGAAAGAAGAGGGGGAAAAAGAATAAAGAAGTGGTAAAGGCAGGGGAAAAAAAGTAAGAATTTTAAGGATTTCAGGTAATTATCTCAATGGAAGCATACTTCGGAGCAAAAGCCCTGTGAAGGATTTGTCAGCTCCTTGGAGAGCCTCTTTCTTTTTAAACAACACGAAAGTGCCAGAAACTGTGTCCTTTTGCTGAGGGAGGACTGTGTTGTATGTGAGTGTTTTGGAGAAGTTCTGTATCTCGGAGGAAGAGGAACCGGAGTGTGGTTTGACAGTTGCTACAGCAACTAACGTTTTTTTAATGGAAGGCAAGGATAAGTGATGGTATAAAGTCTTGTGTAACTGACGTACCTTCCCCCGCTTCCTGCCAATTTTCCAGTATATTAAAACAATAAGTAATTTATGAGTTCGGCTGAGAAACAGCTCTTCATTTGCCCAGCTCAGACGCATTTGCAAGACTGCGTGATCTTTATGGAGACAGCAGAGAAGAAACTATTTATACACCGGAAGGGAAGGATTCAAGCATCTCTGAAAAGTATACTTTGCAAGAGAAAAATGCATTCCTCGTTCTGCCTGAAGAAATGTTGTTAGGTGTTGATGTCTCTGCGCTGAGCCCTCTTTATCTCATAGCTTCCTTTCTTCTCATCCTCTACTTTCCCCCCACCATGACTATTTTTTGCACAGCTATTTAAACTCTCTTTGGTTACCGTGGAGTTTTGTTGGGTTTGTTTTTTTTTTTTAATGTAGGAATGATGATGTATTATAGAGCAAATGAAAGATGATGCAAAGTTGTGGCAGGAGGGGAATTCTGGTGGCCTTCCCCGCAGCAGTGTTGCAGAACCAGTCCTGGCATAGACGTGCTCCAGTTAACTATTGTCCAGAGAGAGAATTTAACCCTTGTAATTTTTTTAGGACCCAGCTGGCTGCTAACATCTGGGAGGAATGATACCAGAGCAGGAACCACACATCATGTCCCAGAGTATACAGATGGTCACTTTAAGATACAAAAAGGTATTTTAACCTGAGCTTTCATAAACCAATTTAAGGTTACATATTTAAATTTAATGGTGATTTCAGTTTTACTAGTGAAATTTGGGGGCATTTTGCAGCTGAATTTCGGGGGAAGGCAGTTTGGCTAATATTCTGTGGTTTTTTTGGAAGTCTTAGACTGAAAAGGGTCACTTCTATAGCACTTTGCCTCCCCCTTGGGTTCTCTCTGTAAGATCAGAATTAATTCGTAGAACGAAGAGTTAAGGTTAATGATTTTAATTATAAAGTAAGGATTAAACCATTAAGCATCTTTATAAAATGAAACATGAATATGAACAATTATGTAATCTTAAATATAAATAAGGTTATGCAACTTTTACACCAATATTAAAGCTCTGTTTTCATGAACCAAATGTGTTTACCTAGCTCTTCAGAAGTAAGATTTATGTTACAGATGCCCTTGCTAATATTTTGAGGATTAACAACTCATAACCAGAGCTCCCAGTTTTGCTGGTTTGAATCCTCTGTTTCATTTTGCAGTTTAAAAAACAAAAAGTTACCTTCATGACAATTTTATGCTGTACGCTTACTACAAATTATGGCTGAGCTAAGAGCAGATTTTCAAGTGAATGACACCGAGGTATTTAACTGGAATAAGTTCACTGCTCTTGAGTTGCTGAGAAGCAGTGCATGAAGCATGCACATTTTTTTGCACGGATGAGAAAGTAATAAACATTTGCTACCAATTTTATGCATTTTTAAACTCAGTAGAGGACTAAGTGCTACTTTCTTGCCATTCAGTAAGCTGTTTTGTGGGTTCGTGTGAGATAAGAGAGATAATTGAAATATTTGAAGTAAAGGGAAGACTGGTGGAAAGCTCTCTCTTTACATACTGGTGTGCTAGTGACCATTTTTTACTCCAAGAGAAAATTGCGACATTTGAAATCTGTGACGTGAACATTTTCCTCCTGTCTCTTGTTCTCTGTTGGGTTTGACCCTCGTCCTCTCCATCCTTCCCCAAATGTTAAGATGGTTCATCTTTTTTCTTGAACTCTTTCACTTGACACAACCCCATCTGCACGTCTCTTCTATGCTCACTCCTTCAGGCTCTCTCAGGGTCGCCCTGCTGCAAGATTCTCTTCTACATCTCACCACCCTTCTGTTAGTGATACAAACCTGCTTTCGCCCCTCTCGTCTTAAGCAGGATGTTGTAATCTTGATTCTCTGTGCTATTCCAGCTGCTGCCCATCTCCCTTCTTGTTTTCATGTCGAATTCATTGATTCAGCCATTCAGTTCTTTTTCTTCAGTTCTGGCTGGACTTCTTCCAGGCTGGCTCTCTTCCCTTCCACTGCATCTGACTGCCCTCAACCGGCGTCCCACGACTACCAACTAGCACTGCCTTAGTAGAGGGACACCAGCAGAACTTCTAGTACTTGACTGATGTGCATTGTTTCTGCTCTTTAAGTCACGCAAAATGGAAATCTTTCAGCACCACTGAATTGTTAGTCTGTAGGTGAAAGGAAGATCCTTGATTTCTTAGGGAACAGATAGGGGTACCCTTGACACGAAGAACTATATTTCACAGAAGATACCAACATTTTTATGCTTACATTGCTTTCAAATATGGAAAAATGTCTTGAGATAACGTGATGGTGAACAAGTGATTAAATATACAGTATGCAAAACTCCCATACCCTTGAAGGTATGGTATCTCCCCTCAGCTGTATTTAACTGTTTCAGATAAGCCTCCTGCTTAATACTGTGGATTATGCTCTGACATGGGACATCATGCAGGCATTTATTTGAATTTTTTTTTTTTTTGTGGAACTGGATATGCTGTTGCTTTTTGATACAATTCCTCGACTTCTGATTCTTTGGCACTTTGCTGGAGCATGCTAACACTGACAGCAGGTGTAGGCGTGCAGCACACAGTTGTAACTGGTCTGAATAACTAATCTTTGAGATTTACTTGGTGATCGGAGTATCATAGTGTTTCATTTACCCAACCACTTCAGACTTTTCTTTAGATAAACTGAAATTACTCATCTAAAGAAATGTTGGTATAATTTGAAAGCAAAAGGAAGTTTCTTCCAGTTCGTCGGACTAATAGGTTATCACTGGCACCGGTAAAAATGGAAGGCTGAGACAAAAATATATGAGATATTCTGAAAGGTCTTATCAAAGTTAATTTAGTGACCTAATCTAGTGCTTGTTAAAGCCTTTTGGGCATGGATATTACACGTGTTTTGTCCTAGGAAAATAAAGAAAAAGCACAGTTCTCTAGCTCTTTATTTTTTCCCTTTGTTTCTTTTTTCCCCCAGCTGAGACAAGAGTTATTTCCAGTTGCCTTGAAAGTGAATTTCTACTAAATGACTAGATAGCTACTATGAAGTACTTTTCAAAGTCACACTAAGCTAAAGATTTTTCTGCCTTCATACGGGTGGAATTACAGACCAAAGGAGTTGAACTGAATCTCAGTTTATGTGACTGATGATAATATTTTATTGTTAAAAAGTAGCACTCATGTCTTCAACATTACTGAGGGCAGAAAACTGTCATTTGGGAAACCGAACAGAGTTAGGTTATGGTCCATGTTTTCCAGTGAATGGTTCTCTGTGGTTCTTCAATGAAAGCAGGTGCTCAGCTATAAAGTTAGGAGGCTCTATGTGGAGAATTGTCCATAAATATTAAATTTAGGGGGCAAAATTCTGCCTTTGAAAGGGAAGCTGGCCTGGATGTGACGCAGCTCATAATTATGATAGTGTTTTCCTCAAATGTTTTGAAGTGTGTGTCAGCCCTTGTCTTTCTATAAGGTAGGTGCACGAGATCACCTGAGGCACCACTGCGTTTTGTAAGGTAGAAGGAAAATCTGATTTAGTTTGTACTGATTTTACTCACCTAACAAGTTCATGTGATTCTTCTGGAGAGATGTATAAAACTTTAGGCATGAGTGTGTTTCCGTGATTTAGTGTAGTGTTAATGGATCCCTAAATGCACAGATTTAAGGGTGTTATATTTAAAAACAAAACAAAAAACCACAAATAAAAAAAGCAAAAGCCGCAAGAGACTGTGCAGGCTGTAGGACCCAGCTCCATAGCAGTGAACATAACAGCGTCAACTGGGAGAGACGTCTCCCGGCTGGCTCCGTGCAGGCTACCCTGTTCAAGGCTGAGCCTAACATCAAAGAGAGATGCTAAACCCTCTGCAGGCAGGAGAGGGAGGGAGCTGAGAGAGCGGTCAGGGAGGCGATGCTCAAAGTGTCAGTGCAAACACTGACAGGCTGGGAAGGCTCAGAGAGACGTGGAGCCGGGGCTCCACAGATCACAGGGACAGCTTCTCCTGGGTGGACGCTGGTGAGTACCACCCCTTCCTAACCGGCTCCCTGACCGAAGGAGCAAGGCTTTGTGCTCCTTATCTCGTGGCTAGTGGCGAGGTCGCACTGTGAGGCTGCGGCCAGGAGGACGTGCCTTCCCCGAGGACTCCCTTGAGCATCCCTTGATCACATCCCCTGAAGAAACACCTCCTTGGCAGTGTCGGGGTCGCGCCGTAGCCACCCTCCTATGTGGGGGATCCCGACAGAAATGCCTGGGGAGTGCCTGGTACATGGGAATGCAGCGTGGGATGCCGGAGCATGGTGCTGTATCACCGGGGCCTCTCAAGGAAGCTCTTGTGTAGTGTGTGAAACCTGGCGAGTCAATGAGTGAGCTGTAGCCTTACGTAAGAGTGTAGTTAAAGAGTTCGTTGCAGATAAGGGGTGACTGAGATATGTTGACTTTCGTTATCAAATAATTGATGCTCTGCTAAAAGGAGTTGGGTTTGAATTTGTTGAATCAGCTGTGGTCATAGCCCGAGAGTGAAACTCTTGACAGCTCCAGCACTATTTGGACCAGTTGCAGTAGGACTTGTTATCCAGGACCCGGTCCAGTGTATGGAGAGTTATGGAGTGTTATCTCTGTT
Source organism: Arenaria interpres (assembly GCA_013399435.1). NCBI lineage: Eukaryota > Metazoa > Chordata > Aves > Charadriiformes > Scolopacidae > Arenaria > Arenaria interpres. Next base: position 509,001 of record VXAK01023025.1, on the reverse strand, counting down.
GCCTAATGTCTGCATATGATAACTTTTGGAGATGTGAGACTGCCAAAAAAAGACAGAAAGAAGTTCTGGTAGCTTTCTAAGAAAGGCACTCAGTTCTTTAAAGGAACAAGCGCTCTTTGATATATGATATCCACAAGTGTTAGATGCTAGTCCAGCCTTGCAGCACAAAGGGTTGCAATATTTCTTAACCCAAAGACATTTGGAGAGTTTTCAGTGAGGTCTGGCCTTTGTTTCTAAGTATTTATATGAGCTGCATTGCCAGGAATATTGATAGTTACATGCAGTTTTACAAGGAGGTGTATTTAGCATTAAACGCTACCAACAGCAGTCGTGTAGGGGCTGTTACTTCTTTACAGCGGTGCTTATTTACATTCACAGGTCTTGACAAGTCTTTCATCCTCTTTTGCCTTCCTGCTGTTTGCCGTGAGTTGTGGCAAAGCAGTGGGTTTCTCCCTGCCGCCTCGCCTGTGCTGCGGCGGTGAGAGGTCTGGACTGTGCGCCTGTGAAGTCAGAGTGAAACAATTTCTGTAGCTCTCGCTGCTCTCACACAGAACGTGTGCTGCCTAGGTAGTGAAATACCTATCCATCCACTGGTGAGTATATAGCATCTCTGCTAGGAGAAGCTTGTGTTTACACTCACTCGCTGGGAATTCTATTAGCAACACCAGATAGACCAAAGCAGAGAGGAGCATCAACAACTGTACTTTTAAAGCTCGCTCATGAGCAAACCCAGCTTCTGCCACCTGAGTTTGAAAGTATAAACCTCCTAACAAAAGTTATGGAAAAATAACAGCAATTTTTCTACCCATTACTAGATGTGTTTGCCATGGAGCCATCTGCGTTAGCAAAGCCAAATTCTGAGATGCTGTGAAAATACTAATTTTTTCAAAAATAATTATTGCTACTTTATCACACTATTGTGAACTCATGTGATTCGTTTACGTGGTTTCTTCAGAGGTAAAAATCAAACTGGGCTGCAACAGAGTATACCAGCTCTCAGCTTATTGAGGGCTTCCAAACCTCCAGGGCATTGCTTTTCCCACTTGTCTGCAGAGGCCATGGAAAAGCCTTTGCATCTTGCAGTGAGGTTCCTCTTCTCAGAGGTGTGGGTCAGAGCTGATTCGAGGCTGTCCTCTTTCTGAAGCAGGAAGGTTGTCTTGTTGAGAGTGTAGGTTCCCTTAACAAGCGGTTGTCATCCTGGGCTGGAGGAAGGAAAGCTGGGAGATAAAGAGTCCAGCGAAGGGCAACGAAGATGATTCAAGGATTGGAGCATCTCCCTTATGAAGAAAGACTGAGAGAACTGGGGCTGTTTAGTCTGGAGAAGAGAAGGCTGAGGGGAGACCTTATCAATGCTTACAAGTATCTAAAGGGTGGTTTGAAGGAGGAGGGAGCCAGACTCTTTTCAGTGGTTGCCAGTGAGAGGACGAGGGGTAACGGGCATAAGTTGGAACATAAGATGTTCCACTCAAACATGAGGAAAAACTTCTTCACAGTGAAGGTGACAGAGCCCTGGAACAGGCTGCCCAGGGAGGTCATGGAGTCCCCTTCTCTGGAGATTTTCAAGACCTGCCTGGATGCAGTCCTGAGTAACATGCTCTAGCTCTGGGCAGTCCTGCTCTGGCAGGGGAGTTGGACTAGATGATCTCTATGGTCCCTTCCAACTCCAAAAAAAATTCAGTGAAATTCAGTGAAGCTGATCAAAGACTTTCCCTCTTTTCCCAGCACAACACAGAGCACTTCCACATGGAAATGAAAGCAGTTTTGGAGACATCATTGTACCAAGATGCCTGGGTCTGTGTAGTTGTCACTTTTTTCCCAAAGGGTAACAATGTATGCTTCATGGTGGTGGCCAACCCACCTAACTTCTTTGCTTTATCTTTAGACCCAAATTAAACTGTACTATTTGTTGATGGTTAAATTCTGTCAATAGGTGTGTTATATAGGAGATCAATTTAGAGCAGAGGCTGGAGTGTTTTTCTGGTAGTTAAGGCTGCAGGAGCTTTCACCAACGAAGATTTTACAGCTACATAATAATCCTATGCAATTACCTTGCGATTACAAAACAGCTGCTTGGCAGTGAAGTGGCCAGTCTGTTCAGATTGGATCTCAGAAATGGGTAGGCAAGTTGTGGTTGGAAACAGAAGGTGGCTATGTCAAGTCGGAGAAAGCTAAACTGAAAAGCTGGCAGTTAATGGGATTGTGAGGAAAATCTTGATTTGCTATCCATGTTGTCAATCTAGAGGTTTATTAGCATGGTTTAAGATTTTGGTCACTTATGGATCGTCCACTTCAGGCTGTAGATGCGCTCATGGGGATGTAATAACAGAGGCTGTTTGCCGCGGTGCCTATATCTGTTACCCTTCGGGACCTATCAGCCAGATTTGCATAACGATAATAAATCTGGCACGTTGGCTGAGATGGTGGTATGGATAATGGATTTCCTTGGCTCTGACAGCCTGAACGCGCAGGATCTTAGGAACACAGAATTGTTTAGGTTGGAAAAGACCTTTAAGATCATTGAGTCAAACTGTTAACCTAGCACTGCCAAGTCCACTACTAAACCATGTCCCTAAACACCACATCTACATGTCTTTTAATTACCTCCAGGGATGGTGATTCAACCACTTCCCTGGGCAACCTGTTCCAATGCCTGACAACCCTTGCAGTGAAGAAATTTCTCCTAATATCCAATCTGAACTGGATGGTGGATGGCTTGGAAAAGGAACGCTTGGGTGCGCTCCTGCCGGTCTCCACTGTGCCTCTGGGCACTTTCAAGACGTGCAATATCAAGAGGTGCAAAATACACTTTAAGCATCACCATCACAAAATTGCCTCAGTCCTGCTTTGTGTCCTGAGGTTTGCTTTTCTAATTTAGCATTCTGTTCCTTGAAATGTCAGCCACCCCCGGCATTGTACCGCCTAAGTTGTAAAGTTTTCTCTCTCCCTTCGCTTGGCTTGGGAGGCGGGGAGGTTTTGGGACCATTCCAGGCTTTTCTGAAGCGGCTTTTTCCACTGTCAGGCGGGGTCTGGCACCGAGTCAGCCCCTGTTTCCTGGTTCTCACCCTTCCCTTGCAGGCAGACGGCTGACCTGCCTTAAGGGAGCAACCTTTCTTGGAGGGTGAAATCAGGCACATAAATCAAACATTGACCATAAACATTAGCCGCCTACGTACCTATGAACATATTAATCCCATATTAACACTCCCTGATGGGGTGTTCATTGATCAGTTAATTAGTGTTTGCACAGTGCTTTGAAGATGACAGTGATATGTACATTTCTGTTATCATTATAGATTAGCATATTACACCAAGCCAGAAACATTACTGAGATAATTTATCCATATTCTGGGGAGAGAGGTCTGTGTTTATTAGGAGAGATCATTAAGGCACAGAATGCATCTATTACAGTTCAGAAGAGGAAAAATTTGATAACCAGGTGGGAGTCTTACTAGACATGTCTTGCCCTGCTCTGAGGAGCAATGAAGATAATAATTTACCTGTCTCCCTCTGTTTGGGGGTTGTAATGTCAACTAGCTTTTCCTCTTTCCCTGTTTCTTCTCTGGAAGACTTCTCTTTCATTTTATTTTATGAGTGCTTAAGTACCATCAGTTTTATCTTATCTGAGTATCGGTGGAACAGGATAAAGGAAGACACCCTCTAAGTAGTTGGGTCCATCCTGGGCTACTCAGGAAGGGAACCAAGTACCTTACCTGTCTCTGCAAAACATGGTCAAGGGGAGCTTGGTCTGCACCCCATGGCATTCACCAGCGCTGGGGGAATTCCACTTAGAGGTGTGAATTTCCCACTCTTTCCTCCCCTCCTCCTTGCTCTTCATGTTTATAAACTCTTCTACCCGATCCATTTAGTCTTCACCATTAAAATTGTTTTTTCCTGGTGCCATGCTTAACTTGGTCTGAGTTCATGCTTTGCATAATTAGATGTAAGAGAAAAAGTGATCTGATAAAAATATCAGGCATGCTTTTTGATGTGCATGTCTGTTAACTTAAGAAGCAGCTCACTTGGACCTAAAATAACACTAATGCACATACATGAAACTAAAAGACTAAGTCATGGAAATAAGAGCCAGTGTCTAGAAATCTCCGTGGCCCTGACCATATCAATGGTTCTCTTCATAGAGATGTTGCACTTATGTGGGCCGTGGCTGACTTCTGGGCTGCCCACGTGGCTGGGGAAGGTTTGGGAGGGGAGTCTATATGATGGGAGGAACGAAGAGGGTGATTGACCTTGTAGTCAAGGTCTATTAATTGCCTTTTTCAAAGCAGTAGGTTCCAGTTGGGCTCTTAGTGTTTGCTGTAGCTCTGGGCTCTTTCTCAGCTGCAGGGGAGTGATTCATTCCTTAGAGGCCTTCAAAATCATTCCTCTCTCTTCATTAATCAAGGACTTAATCAGTTTACAGGCATCTAAGTGGACTTTAAGCCCTAGTTTTTTAAGTTTCGTAGAAATTTTCAATTTTTTAACATAAGATAACATGCAGATTCACTCAAATTAATGGCATGATACTTCACTTGGGAGATCATTTTCTGATTGATCTTATTGCAGGTAACATGATCGGTGGACAGCTAGTATCTGATGGGATCCCTTTGCTCCTGCTCAGAAAAGAGGTGAAGTCTCCCAGGGCGGCTGCATTCCACACGCAGCTCTGAGTTGCTGGGAATCCCTGTGGGGCCCAACAAAATTCTTAACTCGGTTGTTTTTCAGAGAATGTTTTTCAGACATTTTACATGGCTTTGATGGTAGAATAAAAGTGATGGAAAAAAATACCTGAGCCACTTCATGCTGTTCTTTTTCGTCATGTTATGATATTTGAAACGTACAAATTTGGATGATTTTAGCTGTCAGGAAATTTCCCATGGATGCTTTAGACTTGAGAATACTTGTACTTTGCTGGAATTTTTAGGCAACAACAATAAATAGTCTTTGCATGTGAACTTGTATCAAGAGAAACAGAGATATTAATCCCTTAGGGGAAATCATAACTGTTTTGCTTTCTAGATGAATTTCAATTAATTTCATATGATCTCACATTGATTTTCATCTTTATGTAAGCTCTTCTTCTCTGTTTTATTGTTTGCTTTACACCAGTGTCCCCTCGCTTTCACAGAAGTTTCATCTACCTTTTTCTCTTGTCTCTAGTGGCATATTCAGTACTTCTCACTATCTCTGCCTTGATTCTAGATCTTCGGAAACTCCTCCATCTTCTCTCAAGTTGCAGGTTGCTAGTGGGAAGCCCCCTGTAATCTGCTGGACCTTCCCCTAATTCTTTTCTTGATGTTCTCTCTGCTCTTGTTTTCTTCCCCATTCTGTACCTTTCAGTCTTACAGGATTTTTTTTTTCCAGTTCACAGTCTCCTGCAAGAGCCGATGGGCTGTGCCTAAAAAAAAGAAGGTCTTCTCAGGCATTGCTTATCTCTTCCTTGATTTCCAGCAGTGCCCTATGCCAAGTATTTTGTGTATTTATAGAGGTTACCTTTTTCTCCAGCAGTAAGTCGGTAGCTGTAGGAAGAAGAAGGAGCTCAGCAAGATGCAGGTGATTTTCTTAACTTCCTCAGGTTGGCTGCCCCATGCAAATACGTTATGTCTGTATGCTCTCTCCCTCTGTTGAAAGGCTGTATAGAAAAGGTAGAGGTGAGGGCATAGGACTTAAATCCAGGTGTGTAATTTTCTGTCTGAGAAAGGAATGCAAAGCTAGCGGGTATGTTGCTTGATGCTAAATTGAGCTCATCTTTTGGTTTTCCTTAATTATATGTTAGGAAGCAAGGGAATAATTCTCAGTCAGGTGGGAGCTACTGAAATAGGAAATGCTGCTTTCAAAATTTAAAAATGGATTTCTGAAACAAGTGGCATTAGAATAGTGGGCTGCGTTTACATAGAAGTGGACTATATGTGAAGGAAAAAGATTGCTCTTCTCATTCTCTTAAGTTGTCACTGCATGTCTTTTGTCAGGGTAATCATAAAAATGGACCTCTCTGAAATCATAAATGGCAGCTATAAATCACTGCAAGGCACACAGGCACCTAACTGATAGCTGATTTGCTCTTAGTGTTTTTAGAAGTTCAGCGATATGCATTTCCTGTGTTTGCAAATGGTTAAAGTGCAAACGTGCCTCCCAGTTGGCTGTGGCTACGAGTTGTCACTTGCGGCCTTGGAAGTCTTTTCCGAGTGAGCCAACAGGTAAGAAGATATAGAGATCCCTCAAAATGTTGGTATGCAAGATTTTTGTTGCCCTTCAGGTTCACTGCTGTTGCCTCAGTCTTTTTTCTAGTCTCATTCAAATGAACTAGTTTTATATCTTCTTTTTTCTGATGGCAGTTCCTGATTTTCATTTCTCTAAAAGTCTCACTTTGGCTCTCAGAAACAAATGAGGGCAATTAGCCTGATCTTAATTTGCAAATTACCTTTAAGAATAAATTAAGCTGAACATTTTCCACTTGGATTCAGCGTCCTTGCTTCTACTTGTGCTTAAAGGTTAGTAACTTTTGAATCAGTATTCAAAGTTTCACCTGTCCAATACTGCTTGTTGGTCCCACTCTTTCTTCTTTTCAACCATACTTTTCCCTTCCTTTTTAAATTGTCCTCCTCCATCTTTGCCACCTTCTATTTTTCACTGCTTTGCTCAGTTTCCTGCACTTCATGGAACTGAACTCGATCTTCACAAAGTCAGCTTTCCCTAGTCTCTGCCCCTTTGGGCCAGCTTCGTGTGTTCCATCCCAGCAGAGGGATGACTGCACCCTGCTGCTCCAGGGCTACTCTGCCCCACCAGAGACCAAGCATCGTGTTGGCAGCATTGCTGCTCCTGCAGGACCTGAGCTGAGCAACTCAGCATAACCTTGTGCCAGGCCACGCGGTTGGATGAAGACAATTTGAGGTAGCTTGACTACCTCTCAGTGGCTGTGGACCATGTACAAAGAAGCCGGAGTAATCTCTGGTGGAAAGGAGGCTTTTCTTCCCCCATTGCTGCTGCGTTTTTCCTCATTGTGCAGTGTTGCCTGTGTGCTGTGTATAGACATACACTGCTGTAAAGCCATTCTTTGACATCCAGGGGCAGATATAGGATAAGATCAGGGGAGGCAAGTAGAGGTTTAAACTCTTGCGTTTGTATCATGTTACGTGGTGGGGCACTCCTGCGTGATGTGGTTGCAGATGGAGAGAAGTGCACAATCCCCAGAGCTGCAGTAGCTCCTTTCCGGTTCTCCCCATTTCCTCTCTGTGGGACTTTGAGACAAGCTGTGTGTAGCTTCCTAGGGCTGGAGTGGACTTGAAGGAGTCAACTAATAATGGGGCTCTGCAAGATGTCCAGTGTGGTGAATAAAATCCTGTCTTTTTATATAACAACAATTGCCATACAGTTATTTTGAAGTGTTCAATACCATTTACTCTTTCCTGGTGCAAGCATCCACGCAACAGGACATCGTCAATATGCAGAAGAAAAATCTCAGCGTATGGGCAGCATAATGCAAAGGCTGGGTTTTGCTTTGGTTAGAAAAGCAGATGATTGGTTGGTTTGGAGTCAACTAAAGTTCTTTTCCTTCTCTTTGTAGTTGGTAATTGTTATTCTTAAACTTCTTTGGCTTTTAAAACAGGAAAAAAAAAAAGGGTAACTTTTTTTTTTTTGGCATGCATTCTAAATATATGGAATATTTTGGATGAAAAGATAAGTGGGTTTCATAGTAGAACTCTGACTTTCTGTTGGCTTCAGGAGATGCTGCCTTGACTATTAAGCTTGTAAGAGCTAATCTTTAGTAGGCCTGGGATCGTGCATAAAGGAGATGAGAACGGTAAAAAGTATGTCTTGGAGAGGGGTTTTGTCAGTGGTGTTGGAGAGAAGCGGACCAGAGCCTCATGCCTAGACCTAAAGCCAGGCGGTACAGGCGGCTCGTGTTGATGCTGCTGCCAGCAGCGCCTCTGTAGCAGGTTTGTCGTGATGACGACCAGTTCAGGTGAACCCTCCTCACTTCTAGGTGTTCTTGTTCCTGTTGAATGAAGCAAAACAAAAGCGTAGAGATCTTTAAGGGATTTGAAGTACAGTCTTCCCCGAGTCAGTCCGGGGAGGGGTTGGTTTGTTGTTTTTTTTTTCTATTGAAAGAGTTGAAGCCTCTTTCTTTGTTTTCCTGACTCCTTGGGAAAGTGAATTCTGACAAGTCTGGCATAAATCCTCCCCCAGCATGCCAGATCAGTGACAGCCCTCGCTGCATTGGTAGCAAATACCTCTCTCCTGCCTTTCCCCTAGGTATGTCTGTTGAGGATGCTGGTACAGCCTGTGATCTGCCACTGTGGGTTTTTTTTTTAATAGAGGTAACTTTTACAGTATAAGCCTGTCAAATTTAATTTAAGGATATTATAGCTAATAACTCCCTGTGTGAGTATGCCTTTTTACAGGAACATAAATGGTTTAGACTCTTTTTGTGACACGGAGTGAAGCAAGTGATTTTAATAAAAAATATTTTATTACATTTTCAGTTCGCTCAGAAAAAAACACAACTGTATTCTTTCTTATCTCTGTGGTAAGGGAAGGAATAAGATATGACCTTACGTTCTAAGATAGTTTGTAAAAACAAAACTAGAAACAGTTCATAGAGATACAATTCTCTGTTTTTTTACTAGAAGCTCAGGGCACTTTGTGACAGTGTCGTGTTCTCGCTATGCAAAGTCAAATTCAGTCAGGGTACAAGTTCATGGTGTATGTTAGGTATGTTGCTATTTTAAGTACTTTGTGGCAGATTAAAAGTTCTAAGATAGTCTTTGTGATCTGGTATATCATAGCTTTTCAAACCACAATGTGACCATTTTTCAGAATAGTATGTTTATTTTGCAGAATCACTGTGCTATTTTTGGTACAAAGTGTAACACCTCAAGCTCATCTTTTAAATTAGAAGCTCAGGGAAAAAAAAAATGTTGTTTTGGTTTGTTGTTTTTTCTTATTAAAGTGTTTTTATTCTCTGCTAGTTATACACTTTTGCTTTTCCAGCTAGAGTGCTCACTGAGAAGGAGGGTTAATGGAGGCATGTACCACTGACTAGGGGAGATGGATTGATTTTTGAAATCAAGTGAAAATGCCTGAAATACCTTAGTTTTTTTTTCCTGATTTCCTGATCTCTTTAATCCTGAAAGAGAACGGAAAGAAGGAAATTAAAGCCAGCCTTACAAAGAGCTCTCGTGCAGTGGTGATAGGGTTTGTGTTTTGTCTCTTTTCCCATGATGATAAGCAATGAGCTCTAAGAAAAAGAAAGAATGAGATTTGTGGCTTTTTCCTGAGTAAAAGCATTAGTGAGCTTTAGGTATAAAATAGGGAGAAAAGCTGTGAGCTAAAAATTATGGAATCTTGTTGCACTGCTAGAAGAAGCTGTTATAATTGTCCTGCCTTCTGTATCACGCAGTGAGCACATACTACATTGCATGCTTGGTTTCCTTTAAACATAAAAGGGCATGTTATTAACCCTATCTGTTGCAAAGGCCATGATGTTAGTATGTTTATATTTTCCTGCAGGATGCGAGGTCCTCCAAAGAATGGTCTTCCCTTCGTACAACATTGCAGAGTTTGTTAATACATGTTTCTTCCTCTGAAATGCCATGTAACCGCGTGAAGCTTTGACAGGACATACTCAAGGCTGTATTGCTATGATAGGTCTGCAGTAAGAGGTCTGATCTGACAGTCGTCTGCCTGGTATAATTACAAATTTGTTTAAAATTTGATCTCCTGCTCCAATCTGACAGAAGCTAAGCTGATAGAAGCCAATTCCAACCTGACAAGAGTGTGGCTACATGGAGAAACACGTTGATTTAACTAGCACACTGGCTGTAATTGCTGATGGGAGAGGTTAAAAAAAAAGCTCTCTTAATATTTCCTCATGCTTTTTCTTGTCAGTGGGCTACCGTGGCTCCAGAGGCATATCCAGGAGCAAACGGGGGTGTGAGGTTCATGGGGTACCTGGCCACAGGTGGGGATTCTCCAGCTGCTGGGGCTGCATCGGTTGGCTGGGATTTGCAGGGCGCTGAGGCTTCTTGTGCAGGTTTGGTTGTTCACCCACCTGCGGTTGTGCAGTTTGGGCTGGCATTGGCAAGCTTGGTTGGTGCTGTGCTGCTGGTAAAGCTGGGTACAGCTTGGGGATTTGCATCAGCTGGCACTGGACTGACACAAAGACGGTGTGTGTTGGAGAAGTGATAGGCTCTGCATTTCTGAATGTTGCTGGACTGCAACTGGCAATGGTGATGTAGCCAGCTCCCGTTGAACCATACGATAGATACACAGATGGAGAAAGGCAACCACTTTGTTGTGTTCTCACTAGTACTTAACACGTACACTGTGGTGGCACACAGAGGCTCTCAGGGATGGGGTGGTCCCTGTTACGCTGTTCTGACCATGTGATAAAAGACCTTGAGCAAAGCTTGTCTTTACTGTGATTTGATGGTCTGCATCTTTCCAAAGCACAAAAGAACACTATCATATTCTCCAATATTGGGAGCTTATTATTTTATTGTATAACCCCTTCCCCAAGTGGGAGGTTAATATAAGAAAAGAAATGTGCAAAATACTCATTCACATGGGATGTTTAAGGGACAAGCATCTGTAAACCACAGTACAATGCTACTCTGTCTACGTGTAGTGTTGCCTCGTATTGTTTTCCCGCTATAGAGCATGCAAGAAATAGTTTCTGTTGCTTCCTCCTAATTTATGTCCCCATGAGTGTACTTAGGTTTTTTGCTTCCCAGGTGCCTTGGCACAGCACTTTAAAATGCTTGGCATTTGGGTGTTCTTGTAACAAACATAAGCACTAGTGCAGGAGTAATATGCCTCTCTAGCCATATTCACAGGCAGTAAATATCTATGCCAGTCTGTCAGTGATGGAGATTTTGAGGATTGTGTATACGGAGAAAAGTGGAAGAAAATCGAAATGTGATATCTGGGGTCTCATCCGACTCTTGTACCATTTCAAAGGGGTTAACACCTTCCAAAGAAGGTATTCCTTCCGCCAAGGAAGAAAAGGAGACAATGCTAATCCCATGTCAGCTTAGCAGATTTCCTTGCCTAAGAACAAATGGCAAAACCAAGCATCGTGCTGATTGTGCTGTTACACTCTGAATCGGTTGTAATACCTGTGATGGCATCATTTTTTAGAGAAGGTTTTCAATATCTTTTGTGTGCTGAACAGCATGCAGCACTACAATTTATGTAATTTGTGGCAAATCAAATATGCAGATCTTAAAACCACAGGGTCTACTGGGATGTCTTTCAGGTGAGCCAAGAGTCTGGAAGCCTTGAAGTTTCTGGTCTAAAGTTGCTTACATGGAGGGGCTGGCCCACAGCCACAAATTTTGTGAAGTCTTGAATTTGTTAAGTGTAACTAAGGCAGACAGAGGCGTTCTGGTAAATGTTTTTTTCCTGTGTTTTTTTCCCAGCCCAGAACCTCCTGCTGTAACACCTTTTGAAAGTTTTGCTGTGTACCTGATTTGAGCTGAAACTACATTTTAAAACCATTGCCATTTCATGAGAATGAAAACCTTTGTGTTTCCAGTTCCGTTCCAACTTCTCTGCTGCAGTCCACAAGGTTAAAACTTAAAGCCATCTGGTCTTAGAGGAATGGGAAATATTTTTGTACTAGCTAAAACACTAAAGCAGGAAAAAAAGCAGATACCATAGTTTCCAAAATCTGTGATTCTCTTTTCCTAATGTGATGATCAAGTTTTCTGTTACGCAGATAACCTTTTCCAAATATTCAACATTTCTGAGCTTTCTGATTAGGTACAGGCAAAAAGTACTCCCTAAAACTGGAAAATTTTTGTTTTGTTTTCTTTTTTTTCCCCTCCATTTAAGGGATATCAAGTGCTTTTGTGACTGTGGAGTTGCCTGAATACAAATGCATGAACAACTCCCATTTGTAGGCAAATTCCTTTGTTGTACAGCAAACCCAGAATTTAATTTACTGCATGAACTTCCATGTTCAAAACAACTTTCTGGACTGATAAACCAGGCCTGACACTTAAAGGTATTCCATGTAATTGTTGTGGTTTCCTCTTCTGAGCTCGCTTCGAAATGAATCTTCTCTGTCCGAAGACCCAGTGGGCCAGGTTCACTTTGCAGTGCTCTGGTTTTCCATCACCGGGAGCTGGTTGAAACTAACGTAGCTCAATAATTAATCACTTCTTCCTTTTACTAGGTATGTTGAAGTGAATGAGGATGTCAAAAAGATGCAAATATTTTATGTCCTAGCTGAAGTTGATAAAACCAGGATGTGCTGGATGGGGAGTAGCTACAAAAGGAAACCTGAAGATGTATTTTTCTTACCTTGGTGTTACAAAGTAAAATTACTCTGAAGTGACGTACCAGTTTGCCTGGGTCTTGCTGACAGTCTTTGAGTTCATGTAACGAGTATGGCAGTGACAGATTTGTCTCGCTGAGTTTACTGGTAAGCCATTATGGTTAGGATTTTTCAAGCATGAGCTTTCTCATCTACAGTTAAACATATAAGGCAATTGTCTCATACCTCACTGTAGTCAACAGAAAGAGCGAGCACCTCTTTCGGTCAAAGCATTCCCTTCGAGGATGCCTGGATGGGTGGGATGATTTGCTAAATAGCTCAAGTTTGTCCATACAAAATCCAGCCTACGTCTATGATTCAGGAGAATAATTGCACACAATAAATAGCAAAACAGCTTAAACTAAGCATGTACATAAATGTTTTTCTGACTGGCAGATTTGCTTTCTTTCTGAAGTTGTTAGGAGCTTATTTTTACATGAAGCATTAGCAGTCAAAACAGTGTTGCTATCTCTACTTCATTCCTCTGGGAAGATTAAGAAAATTGGAGGAGTTTGGAAAAGAAATCCAGCCCTTTGGCCCAGAGCGGCTGCCAACTCTGGCACATCACACCGTGGCACATCAAATAGTATTCCAGGTCTCAGGGGGAGCGTGAATTTTCATCTACAGTACTAACCTTTTTCCTTTGCTATTCATAAAAGCAGGATAATCTTCAGAAAGCAGTATTGGCACAGAGCTGTCAAATGCAGTGTGTTAACTCTGGGACCAAGATGGGGCGACTCTTTGCTAACGCTCCCCTATGTACAGGCCATAGGTGCCTATACAGTGCTGTGATGTGCCTTTTCTCTGGCTCCCTGAGCACCGGCTCAGCCAGCTGTGTGCATTCGATGCCATGGTGAAACCCTGTGGGAGGGAGCTCTGGTGTGGGGTTTAGGTGCGTCCATGAGCAGAATGGGTCCCCTCCCTGCTGGAGGGGAAGGTGGGAAGCTCTCCTTCCCCACCCTGTGGCACACTCTCATGGATCAGACAAAGCATTCCCAAGAGGTTGCTTAGAGCGTTTAGCATACAGACCCGCAAAATCTTTGGAATTTTCACTTTATATTTGCATATGTGTGTGGTTGATGTTGCATCACAAGAAGAAGATAAGAGTATATAACAGTAAGAAGAGCACTCACCGTCAAGCTTAACAAAACTGAGCGCTGAACTGCTGTTGTCGTCACAAGGTGGCTGTAATATTCACTGGGATAGCAAACATTGCACCTAGGAGGCAAGTGGTCAAGATCCAGCCCCTCATCTTTCTCAAATTATAGTATCTGTAATAATAGGGAAAAAAATACCACTTTGGTTATCATTGTATCAGAAAAAAAATGCCTCATAATAGCATCTGGATCTGAATGAAAATAAACAATCTGTAGATATCAAGGACAAATCTTCTGCAGTCTGTTTAGAAAGCTGGATCATTCATTTTTAAGTATTTGGTGGGAATAACTAATTGGTGATAAAATTCCTTTGGATTTTGGAATTTATCTTGAGACAGAATGCAAATGTTTGAACTTTATTTGGTTCTGGTCTCCATTGTTTATGCGATTTCTGAGGGCAGTTCCCTTTAATTTTGAAGCCCAGTTCATGAGTACCAAGAGCAAAAGGACTAAATGTCATTTAAAAGTAATGTAGCAATACTTGCCAACAGCACAGCTTTAGTAGATTCTGAGAGAGGAATGTGGGAGCAGTCATAGCCTTAAAAAAACAATAGGTTTTAGCAACTGGAGAATCTGCAAAAATATTTGAGAGCTGTGCATGATCCCTTCTTGCTGTGTTGAGTTTTTGCTCTTATGTTTTTTGGGGGGTTGGGTTGTGGCTTTTTTTTTTTTTTTTTTTTGAGAAACCTCATAGGAGACTATCAAGAAAAAAGTTGATAAAAATATTTACTTAAGAGCTGCCTTGAAGACGACTCCCTCACTAGAGTTATAATGTTCTTTTCTGCTTTTCCTGGCTGTTTTATCTGTCTTAATGTAAATTCATTCACAGAGTATAGACTTTTGTGCCAAATTTATAATTCACAGATCATTTATTATTGTAATGGTGTGGTGCATTTGTCTTGCTAAAAGTATTATCTGAAGTGACCTCTCAGCAAAAGTGTGCATGAAAGTTAAGGAGGTCATGCTTTTTAAGTGCTGCCATGAGCAGAGGTAAGAAACTGGGAGGGGTTGATATTTCCACTGCAGGAACCTGTCCTGTTCTCATTGCATTAAGAAATCATAGTTTTTCAGTGAGAAGATTTCTCAGACTCAAAATTCAGTATTGGAGGAGGAGGATTACTATCTATTTGCACATCGTTTTAAACAGTCTCAGGACTGTCATCCATACCTTACCCAGTGAGTGAGAATACAGATCTCCATATGGGGAACATCCTCATTCACCCCAGTGAGGAGGAGGAGCAGAGTGGATGTGTGAATTCCTGCATTTGGATCACATTCTGAAAGACTTTTCATTTCCCAGCACTTAATGACTTCATGCCTTTAAAAATAAGGCCCTGAGGTCTTCCATCATCTGTATCATCACAGTTGGGAGTTGAGAAAAAGCAAGGTATTTTGCTTTTCTTAAAATAAGCCAATTTAGGTCATGTCCTGTGTTAATAGTGCTATGTCAGGTCATAAAAACAAGCTGAAGTTAACAGTGTGGTTTGATAATATTCATAAGTAATTTCAGAAAACAAAATTGTATGACTAAAATTTCAGTTTTGATGTATAAAGCTCTTGGCTTCTGAAGTATTAGATATGTATTTTGCCAGCCAAACGTGGTGTTTCTTCTGTCCTGGTGTGTCCTTGGCAAAAGGATCCAAGGTTTTCATGGTGATAGAAATTAGGCTAATGCACTGCTTTTTAAGTGATGTTTTCAATTTTATTATCATTGACCTTATTAAAGTCTCAGTAAGGGAGAATATTGATGAAATGCTGAGTAAGGCATAGCAGGTTAGAATTATAGAATGGTTTTCATCGGAAGGGACCTCTAAAGTTCATCTAGTCCAACCCCCTGTGATAAGTAGGAACATCTTCAACCAGATCGAGTTACTCAGAGCCCCGTCCAACTTCAACTTGAATGTTTCCAGGGATGGGGCATCTACCGCCTCTCTGGGCAACCTGTTCCAGTGTTTCACCACACTCCTTGTAGAAAAAATTACTTCCTTATATCTAGTCTAAATGTACCCCCTTTTAGTTTAAAGTCCTGTCACTACAGGCCCTGCTAAAAGTTTGTCCCCATCTTTCTTATAAGACCCTTTTAAGGTCTCAATCCTTTCATCTCTCAGCCTGTATTGATTCTGGGGGTTACAATACTTTTTACATACCATGAAAAATAAAATGCAATAGTAGTGTAAATCAACCCAAAGATTTTTTTTTTATGGCTTATAATTTCTGTGCTCTATGAGCATTCCTTAATTATAAGTTAATGTTAATGTACTGCACTAAGTAGGAGAAAAAAGAGAGTTAGTTTGGTTCAGTAGTAGTTAGCTGAGGTAAAAGCACAGAGTGAAAAATGCTTATCTGCATTAACTGATAGGGAAATCACAACTACCTTTTTTCACCGTTGCAACTAAAGTCTAAAGAAAATTGTTATGCAGCCTAAACTTCCCACTCTGCTCCACTTTCACAGAGCCTGTTAGTGCTTTAAACATTGCTGATCCCCTTTTGCTTCCTTGTTGGTTGTGAAAATATCCCTTCTCCTGTTGCTTGTTAAGGAGTAACGGGATCATCTTCTCTATCCTGGCAAGGAGTGGGAGGAATAGCTCTTCCCTTTGAAACATCATTTTCTCTGGGGTAATGGAAAAAGAGTAACTAGGCAGCAACAGCTCTTTGTTATACTACTGAAAGTAGGAAAATTAATTGGGTAGATCATAGGGCTGCTTATTTCATTTCCCTTTCAAAAGCTGAGAAAAATGTCTCTCTCTTGTCCCAGGAGAACAGGAGAGAGGGGCTCAGGGACAGTGGCATCACCCCATAGGAACTGGGAAGCTGTAGCCATTGGGGATCCCGTTCTATCAGAACAAGTCCTTCGTGGTTTTTTTTTTTTTTTTATGTTCTGGTATCAAAAGAATTGAGCAGGCATGAAAACAGAAATAAAAAATATACTGAGCTGAAAAATCTGGTTTAAAATGTGCCACAAGGAGAGTGCTGCAACTGTGCTCTTTCAGAGCTAAGGACTGCCAACAGTCAAATTTGTTGCAAGTTGTATACAATAGGGTGGCCCAAGGAAAGATATCCTTTGTATTTAGAGAGATTTACTGATTTGGCTGTCTTTGAAAAGCACGCATCATCTTGTGCGTAACTGCTTGGACATGAAGTCCTGCTGACTATGTTGTGGGTTGGCGAGTAGGTGAAAGAAGTGCTTACCACTGTCTGTAAATAATACTAGTAGCTTCATCTGTCTTTGTTAACCGGAGTGTACAACTTCCTAGGTTATTTTAGAGAGGCAACCCCACTGTCTGCTTTATAAGAAAAAAGCATCAAATGAAAACAAAAGTATAAATCAGCTCTGTAGAAATAGACTTGCCTGACTTGGGATACATTGAGTCTTCTGTCATTTGACCTTAATCAAGATGAAGCTCAGGTGAAGCTCAATGCCAGTTTTAAGAGTAGTGTGACCCAGTCGGTAGCACTGAGAGTGGCTTGGAAAGACCTGCCTAACATAGGTAAATGTTAATTAATAGTATAGCATTGATAGAAATGGTAAATGTTAGTTATTTTTGATCATTAGTGAAAACTTTGCCACTATGTGGTATACCCACAAGTTCACTGTTATGGAAATATTTCACATAGCTTGGGCAGGAAAAACAAAACACAAAACGTAATCTTACCTTTTTGTACAAGTTTGAAGAATTGACCTGATCGGTCACGGGCAAGAAATCTCTTTTCCTTTTTCGTTTGCATTCCCAAGGTCAGGCAGTAGGCAGCACAACTCTAGCATGACTGAGGAAGCAGAAGGAAAACAAAGGAGATGCTCCTCTCTCCCTCTCTCCCCTTGCTTTACTCTTGACAACACAGCTTCATATCTTCTCTTCCTTGGGACTTACTGCAGTGTGTGAGTCACCTTCGTTGAGATGCATAGATACCATGACTGCAGGTGTACCTGCCCTTCTGCCTCCGGCTCTGCTGTCTTTGGCCGTGTCTAACCAGAGAGGTGGAACCGTGTCAGAGAGCATCCTCCGGGTGGGGATGCTGGGGCTCGATAATCTGTGCGGTCAGGTTAGTGTCAGTGTCTCTGATGTAGCTGAGGTCCAGACCAACTCTCTGAAATACTGAGTATAGAGTTAACACAGGCCAGGGATTATGCACTTGGATGTGGCCATTTTGGAGAGGGAAGCAGTTTAATAGTGTGGATTAAGGCTGTTCCCTGCCAGCTGGGTCACTGCCAGGGCACAAGCCCAGACACGTGTAGTTTGCGAATATAAATTTTCTGGTTATGGGCTTGTGGTTTTCTCCATCCTGAAGTGAAATTGCACGATTCCTCAGCTCTCAGCCTGAGCCCTGAGCAAGACTACCTATGGTCTTTGTCAACTGTCCTAACCAGCAGTGGTAAGCCACGAGACTGGGAACATCACAGTGCTGCTGAAGCTTAGTAGATGTCTGAGCTAAGGTAGCTAACCATACATGTGCTCTTCGACTGGCAAAATGCTTTGTAAATATATTAATTTAAACTTTCATCATGTTCACATGGCGAACGTGGCTAGCGTGTGTTGTCTTTCATTACCCACAAGTTAACGGTGCTAACACAGATAGTAAATGCACTGCTGTTGATGGGTCGTCACTTTTTTGGCTGTGTAAGCTTGACTACATACATGCTCACATATATGCTCCTTGACTCCAGAAATGTACGTCTTCTCCCTTGTGCGCATAGCTGCTGCTCTACCACCAGACCAAAGTCACGTCTCAGTTCCCAGGGCCAGACCATGCATGGGTCCTGGCTCCATACTGGCCCCTTCCCAGCAAAGAAACCGGGGCAGGTTGGTCAGATGGGGCCTTGGTGAGACCCCACAGCTTCCCCACTGTCTGGAGTGGGGTGCGTGCCATGGTGTGTTGCCTTAAATGTAGGGACAGCCTTACATAAAATACAAGTAAAAATATTTGTAAAATGTACATGTCTGTTGTTGATGTACATGAAGGTGTGCTTGCTCTTCAGGCAGGATTGACACCTCCTCTGGGGATGGTGTGGTCTGTCTCCACGAGCACTTAGAAACCTTCCTAAAATCTTCATAGCGCAGCGCTGTGCGAACAAGAACAGTTCAGGGACATTCACTGTGTCAGTAGCAGTAGCAAGGGTGAGGTTGACTCTTAACCCACTGGAAAACGCTGCACCTTGTAAAAGACCACGTAACTGTATCCTACTCGGTTCTCTTTATGCTCAGGCCCGGTTGCCACCTTTCCATGGAAACTTGTTAAATACGTAGCAAAATTAAACAGGTAATAACTTGTTACAATGTGCTATGAGTTTCAGAGGGTTTATTTTCTTTTTGTTTTACTTTTGTTTGCTAATGCAGTAGCAGGGCACAGGGAGAATTTTGCAGGCTGGCCAAGCTCACCTAGGGGTATACAGTAACTGTGCCTGGGTGGCAAGTGGGGGGCATAGGAGAAAGTTACAAGGTCCTCATCCCTTTAGTAGTCTTTTTTTTTCCCTTGCTTTTCAACTTGTAACAAATGAGTATTCTCATTCTGTTAATACTATTTTGATAATTAACTGTTGTAAATGTATGGTATTTTTCTCTCGACCCACCATTGCATTACAGATATGAATATGTATGTTAACACACACAGGCATCTGCCTTCAAATTTTATGTTGCTGTCCCTGCTGGCAAAATGTCCTTACGGGTTCTGCAAAGCCCCAGCTGTATCTGTGTGCCGCACTGGTTTCCCTCGGGTTGTTTTAGTGGGGAGGCAGAGGCCAAGATTTAGAAAACAGCTCTGGATCCAACACAGCACAAAGCCCACAAGATGGCTTAGATGAATGTTTCTTGGCGTGCGGAGTTTGGAAATCTGTGGTGGCTGTCAGTAGAGCCAATAAATTCTCCACCCTTGGCTTTAGGTTGTAACACAATGATATGGGCCAGGTAAATGTCTGCTCTCTGGAGTTTAGAGTTTATCTTCTATACAGAGGATATGTATCTGTACAGAAGGTACATCCTATGCAAAGAAAAGTCTGTGAGAAGCTCTGTAGTGTCACTGAGAGTGAAGGAGTGGATTCTGACTGTGTTTACCTGAGGACAAATGCTAAGTGATTTAATAGCCTTATTAATTCAAACTGGCATGAGCAAATCTGGTGGTTAGGCCAGTGGGAAGCAAACACTCAGGATCATTTTTTTTTTTTTTAATTCAAAATGTGGGTCCTGAATTATGAAACAAGGTACTCAAGTAAAAACATGCGGTAACATCCTGATTAATAATGTGTTTTCTTCAACAGCAATGTGCTACAAACTCACCTTTCAACGATTTTGTTGAAAAATTTTTTCCTGTGTTTATTTCAAGCATCTGAAATGCATTATGTGCTGTAGTACAGAAGAAGTATTAAGCAGAAGGTAAACGACAGTCCTTTTCCCTCCTAATCCCTCTGATTTATTGTTGTATTCTTTTGCGATGTTAATAGCTTTTTATTGTCTCATTTGCCTTCGTACAGCAGTTGTTCTCTTGTGCCAGTCCTGCAGGGCTGAAGGGGCAGAAGGGGGAGGACTAGAGCAGAAGGACTAGGACAAAACAGTAGAACTAGAGAAAAACATTGAAGAAAAATAGGAAAACGTGGTTAGAAACTTAACACTGGTGACAGCTGAGGTTGACTGTGTGCCTTCATGGCTCCCCCCTCAGCTCACTCCTGAAGGAGGGACACGAGCGCCTTTAAGGGATGGAGAGTGGGTTGAACTGAAGGCTGTGGCTGCAGACCTGCCTCTGCCAGCTCTCCCTCTGGAGAGAAGCTGTTGGTCTCTTGCAGGGACAGTTTTCTAAAGGGACGATGACAATGCGGTGGGATGGATGGTTAGCACATCGCTAAGTTAGTAACATTTATCACACATTAGTTCCTATTGCAAAGAACTTAAATTGATTGTGTGAGGTGACAGGGTTGAAACAATTAGCTAGTCTGGAACATATCCTGGCTATCTTCTCCAGTGAGATAAACGAGCTGCACCAGTGCCTCTTCCCTCTCCTTTCCCCTTCTTTCTGCCCCCCTGCCCTCTCTCCCTTAGGTTTCTGAGAAAATTTTTATCTAGGTAATCTAAGGTTTTAAAAACTGTTTATCTTGCACAGTCTGAAATGCTTCTCATCCTCTCACCCATGGTCCAGTGAAAAAACAAGTAGGCACATTTTGTAAAGATGTCTTTAACAGAAGACATGATGGATGGCTCTTAGAATTACTTCTGTAACTACCAGAAGAATTGAAAATAAATGAGAACTTGAGACATGCGGTCATGCTCTAATAGTTGGCATCTTAGTCTTTTAGCTTAGAGCTTAAGGCTTCGGTACAGGAGTTTACTCTTCTCTTTCTTATACAACTATTTGTATAAAACATCTAATCCAAGTAGAACTTGTTGATTCTCATCAGGAGCAATGATAGGAAACATTATAAAAAAAACCCTAAGACTTTCTAGGTTGGTAGAAAATCTTTATTGGTTTGGAATACTGTACAATAAACTTGGTCTTCACAGATAGACATTTTAGATATCAGAAACAAATGTTTCTGTGTGTTTTTAAAGACTGCATATTGTTTTATTGTGTGCTTTTCTACACATCCATAAAAGTCTATAAGGGAAAGAAAGAGTGAAATCAATTTCCAGAGAGAAGTGTTTCAGGATACTGGGCATTTTTCCACTGAACATCTCTGTGGAAATCTGGGAAAAGTGTTATTTTGGTTCTGTACAAGAAAATAATGCTCTAACTGTACTTCTCTTTCCCACCATCAATAAACTTGAGAAAATTCTTCTGTAATTAATAACTAGTAGAAAAATGGAGTTTATTTTGGAAAGGGCAATTTAGGAGATTATTTGCTTTTAAACAGAGTACTCTTGGAAGTGTGGATGGTATTTTTACTATTGTCTTTTGGTTTGCTTTCAGATAGAAGAGAAATTTAGTCTTTTTGGAAAAGATGGGGGAGGAGGACAGGATTAACTATATCCTTGCAATCTATGGATGCTCTTTGCATTTCAGTATTGGATGCTTCTCTGTGTAGTCTGCCGGAGCTTGAGTGCCTTCTGTATAGGACAGAGTGGCAATAACCAAGTAATGGACTTGAAAGAGCTCTGCCTCTTTTTATGTTTTCAGTTATGGATGTTTCTTTGAGAGAAGATAGTAAGAGGCAGGGAAGATGAAAGCATTATTAATTTATATTGGTTTCTAATACTCACTGTTAGTTACGTAACACCATGGTGCATCACAACTCAGAGTTCAACACACCAGTGTTTATGATGAGTATATTATTGCTTCATCTGGCATTTTATGCTCTGTACTGCGGGGAAAAAAACACCACAAAATGCATGATCATACTTTCAGTGAAGTTACTGCAAATCCGCCATTCATTTTTGCAGGAGTTCACGGCTTAAGTAATCATCATTGGGATGATTTTCAGGGTAAATTTCTGTTGTGCTGGAAACTGTTCTGGTAGAGATTGGCACCAAATTAGTTGAAAACCAGTAGTAGTATAATTGAAAATTGTGACTGACTGTTTGTTTCATAATAGCACAGTGTGTGCCCAGTTCCTAGGGGAAATGACTCTTGCAGCAACTGAAGAATGCAGCCTGTGATCTCCTTCTTCCCAGGGATGCTCCACCCAGCCCCATCGCTATAAATGGCAATTGGACTTGAGGGAATTACAGCAAGCAATGAGCTAAGCAAAGGCAGGTTCCTCTGCAGCTGACATTTTCACTGCTGGGCATGAAATTAGTAACATGAAGAATGACCTTGAGCTGTTTTCTGAACATTGCAAGGGCTGCAGCTTCATCTGGAGAAGTCTAGACTCTGTAAGGATGGATGGTGCAGTGTAAGGATGGACTCTGTAAGGATGGTGCAGTGAAGGTGGTGGTGACCCAACAGAGCTTGGTTGGAGCCACTTGTTTTGGAGGACCATGGGAGGGGCTGCGGCTGAATGAGTGCTCGGCCTCTGGAAACTTGTTGGCAAATTTGCGAAAAAAACCCATGTTTTATCAAGTAGCTGTGGAGATGACCACTGATAAGCATGTTCATCATGTTTCTGCTGCCTTGCTGGCAAAGGTCAGAGCTTGGAGGAAACTTACTGGTGCTCAGCAGCCAGGGAAAATGGTATTTAAGGAAGGAATTCAGCTCATCTCACTACACATCTGCAATTTACCCACAGTGTAGATATACACCTCTGAGTTGGCCACCCGATACTCCCTCCCTGCATGGAGGAAGTGGGGAAAAAGGCATTTCTGGTGTTTCATTCTTATCTCTGTAGACCAAGCGAAATTAATTGCCTCCCCAAAAGTTCCTGTTTCTCACCACTGGTTGGAAGTGGTACTGAGATAGAGATGCCTGTATTTTGAAAGCAGTCCCACCGTAGGTCTGGTCTACCCCATAGATGATCTGTCAGCATTTGAAACATCCATAATTACTCTGCACTTTTGCCGTTCTTAGGTTTAATTACTCTGACAAATGGAAAGGGTAAAACTTCACAAAATCTAAGGGATTCCTCAAGGATAAGCTAATTGATTCTGTGATCAGTGGTGTATGAATAATAAAAATAGAAGTAATAACACCAGTAAGATACTCTTTCTGGTGCTGTGTGAGAAGTCATAGAGGAAACGCTTGTTTAATGTTTACTCAGTGGACGGTTTGAATGGAGAAGTGTAAGGGAAGTAGCCTTCTGCAGAATAATAAGCATAAAGTTATACATTTAACAGCTGCTTCATTCTTTATTGTTCCCTCAGTTTCCATCTGCGAGCATTATTGGATATTTGTATCCATCTTTACCAAAACATCTCTTGTATACAGTGTATACAATTTACTCAGCCAGGGTCATGTATTTCATCAGTTGTCAGCCCTGTAAAATACTGAATGCTTCTGTATGACCTAAAACTGTGTTATGAGAAAATACTGCAAAGGCGAATTTCAGTTTGCGTTGTGTGGACAACTAGGGACTCAAATGCAGCAGTTCAGACAGGGCTGGGAGCAGGCGGGATGGTGTTACCCTAAATATCTGCCACCAGCAGAAACATGCTGGCTCCATCCTGTGCCAGCCCAGTTACCCCTGGGGACGGAGCCCCCCCTGCTTTTCCGAACGCCAGGAATTCTAGCTGCATGCTTCAAAGGAAGAACCACTCGGGTCCTGAGAAAAGCGGAATGGTGAAAATAGCTTTAAAATCATTACCTGGAATTAAAGAGTGCATTTGAGTTACTGTTCTCAGGTTCTCACTTTCGGAAAGTGCAGAGAGCACACCTGCAGTCTTCTCTCCGCAATGGCTGAGCTTTACGTATTCCTTGTATATTCCTTACGTAAATACATCTGCTGAGTTGCGCCTATGCTTTCACATACCTCCTGGAAATAAAGCAAATACCAAACACCACAAAATTAACTTGTAAGAATATTGTGAAACGTGAGAGTATTACAAATGTGTTTAAAATCAATGTCTTCTTTTAGAAATGTACCCAGTTTTCAACTTGGCCCCTGGAAAGTTCTTGTAGCTGAGGATATCTTTTCTGTTCCATTTTTTGAATGGGATGCAGCTGTTGAATTCTTCAGACCTGAGTAAAGGCTCTTAAAGAGCTTTATTTATATCGGGGGTTTTTCTGTCCTTCTCTGGTTCTGAACAGCCACAACTTCAGCTAATGGAAATTATCGTACTGCAGCTAAGCTTAGAAAGTCCTGCTGCTTTGCTGGGGTGACTTTTCTGAAGAGCTGGACCCTTCTGTGGAACATACATGTAATTATATTAAAATGTGTGAGTGTAACTTCCACAGGAGGTTGGCACGTGGTAGCCCCCCTCTCCCCCCCTCCAGTGCAGCAGCTCCCAAAGGAGATCCCTGGGGATTCGGAGAACAAAGAGTACATCTAAGGCGATCAACTAAAATTCATCCACAGCCCATTAGAAGAACATTGCAATGATACTTAAGTGTATAATCCCTCTTATGTCAAAATACAGGCTTACGGCTTGAGATTCTCCTGAATAAACTTTGTGATTATTAACAAGCTGTATCAAATAATCTCCTTCAGGTCATTAAAGGGCATAATGCAGATAAGAACTCTTTAGGTCCCGTAAACCTCAAAATGAATTCACGCTCTAGACCTCTGTGTTACCAGGAATCTTTGACGGTAAGCTGAAACGCTGGGATATTTTGATGTTAGTAGTTTAATAAAAAGTTCAAAAGAAGTGTGCTGTGCTGCTGTGTGTCTGTGGGATGGGGAGCTCTTCGTACAGCAGTAGTGTGAGGCACAGCAGCAAACCTAGCCTGGCAAATTGTTGATTTTACAAGGATGTTGTGGTGAAAGCTCTTTAACTTCCTGTGTCTGCATGCCTTTTTTAGCAAGAGCTTCATACCGCCTCTTAACACCCCTACTCTCGGTTCCTTCTTTTTTTGACTAAGCGCTTTCCTCAATCGATAACAAAAAGTAAAATTCAAAGAGGTTTATGTGAATCTTTCAGCCGAGTAACGTATATTTTAATTACAGTGTTAATAATGTCGATAAGAGGAGGTGAACAGCTGCGGTGGCCACTTGACACAGACAGATTAAAATAATTGGATTGGGGACGTCTGCTAAATTGCCATTAAAATTTCTAAATAGGAGCAGAGAGCATTTGGCAGTGACCAACAAAAGCATACAGGGGGAAGAGGAGAGAAGAAATAGAAGAGGAGGGTAAGAGGAGGACACTGGAAAGCTTTCATGCTGTTCATTCATCTAAAAATAGGTTTTCAGTCTGCCTCTGAGTTTGTTTATGTTTATGTCCTTCGTTTGGAGACTGTGGATGGAGACATGTCGTTTCAAATGCTTTGGGAGCAGGGCCTGCACTCTTTAGGCTTTTAGTTTCAGGAACAGGACTTGGAGCTTTGCAGACACCCATGGATGTGTGTGCGGGAGCTGCTGAGAGCTTCTCCCTGGCCGTGCTGCTCCCTCCAAGGGCTGGACGAGGTCCTTGCTGCACGCTCTTCTCGCCGAATACTCTTGTAAAATCCACTGCATCATTTTCCAAAACATCATTTGAATCCATAGTTCTGTGTGTGCGCTCCTCCCTGCCCGGGAAATCTAAACATGCCCAAAGATGGGAGTCTGCCCTTGGGGTTCAACCACTGATAACGCACGGGCGGCACCTAATGCCTAGCGCTGCTTGTCGCACATGGATTTTAGAACTTCAATAATGGGAAGATCCACTGAACGGATTTTATAAAAGCAAAGCTGTAAATTGGGGTTTTCGAGATACTGCAGTCACTTGAGAATATATTTGGCTGCTTTCAGCAATCTTGGAGGAAAAAATAGAGCATCCCCTTCTTCTGTTATTCAGAGATTGCAGCAGCACTAGCATGTCTAAGCAAACACAACTTTGGTTCCTCCAGGATTGTGTGCATTTCTCTTTCAGCTCTCCTTTAACTTCCTTCAGAGGTTCTCCTCTTCTAGAAACAGGGATGATGCTGTGCATTCTCTCTTAATCTATCTCACTTTATGGGCTTTTATTAGAGTCTAATATAACTTGTCAGAGTACGTACGTCATCTCTTTTGGAGTTACCAGTATCTGCTATGGGGTCACACTTAAATCATGAGATAAAAAACCTAAGTTAAATATATTTAATAGGTTTTTATTTGCTTTCTGCTTTTTAGAATTTCTGAGGTATAAGCAGACGGTCTCTGGAGCAGATGGGGTGTTTTGTGGTTGCTGGTCCAGACAGCTCAGATATAATTAAAGTACCTTTTTTTTTTTTGCATATGCAACTTGCTACAACTTCTGTATTTTCACAGGTCTTAGGATCACATCAAGCATAAATCTAATTGAGGTTGTTGTACTTCTTGTATTTATTTTTATTTTTGAGTGAACTATGTCATCTGAGCTTAATGTGTATAACCTTGGATGACTGTGGATGCCCATTTTATCTCTGGGGCTCTCCAGTACAGTTTAAAAGGAATCCAGGAAAAGCTAAAGTAGTCAACATTGTTCAAGTACTTTTCGTGGAAATACAAAATTGAAAAGTGTTTTTATTCAAAATAGCTCTGCTGTGTCTCCTGGAAGCTACTCTGCAGGATTTTTTTTCTACCCCAGGTTCTTTTTTAATGAGCTATAAGGGAGTTTTCACGGTGCAGTGCCATCCCTGGAGGTGAAGGGAGGGGACTGTCCCAGGAACCCCTGCTCATGAGAGGAAAGCACAAGGCGCTTGGATCGCAGCTCCTGTGAGGCACACCAGAGTGTTTGGGACTGAAAACCTCTTTCTTAGCTGCAAACTTTTTTGAACTCTTCGACCAAGACATCATTTTTTTTCCACAGAAAACATATCTTTCATGGGTATTTTTTAAGACAAACCTCTGATTTTTTCCACTGAAAAAAATGAGATTTTAGGTCAATTCTGTTTCTGAAGCTATTTTTGACAGTCCCGCGAGGCTTTTGTGGCCAGCATTGGTTATTAGTGTAACAAGAGATCAGCCAGAGGAATTCTCAGCTGCCTGCTAATTTGGTTTTCCTAATCCTGCACCCCTTTGGAGTGAGAATCAAGTCCTTGGAATTTTGCATAATGAAGAAACAAATTAGAAGTCCCATACCACTTATCTGTGAATGACGGAATTACAGTATCAAAATCACTTAACCAGATTCTCAATGAGAGTTTAGGCCAAGCTCACTTTAAAGTTTTGAGATGAATGTTTTTGAGTCCTCTGAGAAGAGGTGAATTCAAAGTAGAAAACAGAAGTAGTTATTTTTTTCTATTTTGTTGCTGATAAGGTATATTTTATATAACCTCTGCATAAACTGTGAACATTTTGTATTATAACATTCCATTCTGAATAGCATATTTTTAAATATAAAGCTATGCGTTACTAAAAAAAGTAGCTTGAAATGGGGAAAAATAATTCCCCAGATGTACTTTCAGCTAATAGAAATGATACAAAAATAAAATCATATATAGGTAGACAGTGTACCCCAAAGCACCCTGATTTTTTTTTGCAGAGGACACTGTTAGCCACTGAATAACCTGAAGAACCCGGTTCAAAGCAGAACTCAAACAAATATTGCTGGACTTCTCAGTTTATGAGAAGAAACCCCTTGCTGTCAACCTGTGGTTCCAATAAATAGTTCTAATACAGTTCCACATTTTTTATCCAAGGTAAAGGAACTTAACCTTGTCTGGAGCTCATAAATACGAGGGGACAGGCTAGTTAGATTCTTCACAGCCACTCTATTTTATATTTCTGCAGGCCACCAGGAAAGACTTTTAGATTCTTTGCTTGCAGGGCGGCTGCTGTGCAGAGCCTGGAAATGGCAGTTCCTTCATCTCATGGTTTGAGTGAGTGGGTTCATGAAGGAGCACATCCCTGTTTCCAGTTATATAAATAGCAGAGTTTTGCTCATTAGGGGAAACTCGGAGAATAATGGCACAAGGGATATGTGGGCTAGAGAAACTTATTTTTGAAGCAAGATTGTAAGAAGTACAAATCTACAGCATAATTACGAGGTGACTAGCAGGACATTGATCTCTGGCTAGAGGGTTTTGATGGGGAGAGGGAAATCTAAGGTCAGTGCCCTGGGTTTTTGTTGAGATGCGAGCGCAATCAGTGACAGTGCTTTTCTGAGAAGGTTATTCAGCTCTCTTTGCAGCTGAGATAGTTCTTTCCCTTGGAAATCTTGTATGGTATGATGCTTACTGGGCCACAGGCTGGCAGTCCTGAGCGCCGCTCAGCCCTGGGTGGTGGTGTGGGACGAGACTGGAAACGGAGGTGAGGAGCTGCGTGATTTGAGGATTTGATGTCTGATCTGAGAGGCACTGAAAATGCTGAGGCCTGTGCACTGATTTCCCTGGGCTTTGGATAGGGTTCCAAAATGAGGGACATCTGATGTCTGTATTTGCTGCTACCAGGCAGGCACTGGTGGCCAAGGTGCCGAGCTGGGAAGGGCTGTGTGTGTTTCTGAGCTGTGAGCCCCGGCTCTCAAAGGCCAGCAGATGCGGGGGCTGTTCAGCCTTCTCTGATTTAGAGATGCACGAGGCATCTAGGTGGATATATGAGGAAAAAATATAATTATTTACATAATCTCCCTTGTCGTTGCCATGAACTCTAGCTCATGGTTTCTCCTGTTCTGTGAGCAATCTGATGAAGCACTAAGTCGTGCCAGCCGAGAAACAAAGTTGTCGCTCTGAATGATGACTTGGTGAAATGCCACGTAGGGCAGAGCTGCCATCAGAATCATTGGTGATTCACTGTTTGTTTTTCACAGATTTCCTACGCTCCCTGCCCACGCACTATAGATGACAGCATTGTGTACGGGGACTGTGAACATGACAGACATTATTTATGAAGCAGTGCCTTTATCAAGGATTTTTTTAATTTTTTTTTCTTCCCCCTAGCAAACTGTGTAAAATCCTCAGGCTCCGTGTCGCTGTTGTCAAAACCATGTTACAAATATAGCCGGCCTGCCTGTTAAAGGAGAAAGTTTTCAAAGGTGTTTTAAAAAAGCTGCAAACTAACTGCATGAGAAAGTGAGGCAGAAACTGCGGAGTGCTCCTCTCTGGGCTCCAAGGAGCCACGGCAGCTGCATCCAGCACTCTTTTGGCTGCTCCTTAGAGAGGGAGTTTGGGCAGTTACAGTCAGTTTTTAGCTTGCACAGCCCTGGGGGAGAAGGGAGGCAAGCCCCTTCCTCACCACTCCTTGCACGGTCTCGGGACAACTCCTTGGGAGTAAGAAGAGGGGAACCTGGTCACAACTTGTCCCTGTGACTGGGCTTTCCCCTGGGTTGGACTCTCGGCTTGCTTCGAAGTGGAGAAATGAAAAGATCGAGTTTCCCCCCCCTAAGATTCATGACGTCTGGCAGCAAAAGGTGTCCTGGGAGTCGCAGCTGCTCCAGCTGGGCTCTCTCAGATGCTCGGTGCACGGCTTCAGGACAACATTATTCTTACCTTATTTTACAAAACGGCGTAGTCGGATTCAAGTCCTTAATTCAAATCTGGTTTGATCAAGTACTAAAGGACGCTGAAGACACAAGGGAACTTAGTTAATGGGTAAGGAAACTGAATAATCTTGTACATAGTGTGGTAGAGATAAGTGTAATGGAGAACATGTGTTGAGTGGGGTGGTCATGGTGACATCGGGTTTAATTTTTTTGTGCTTTAGCTATGTTTGAAGAAAACAGAACAGCTTTGAATCAGTGAGAGGGAAAAACTGGCACTACTGGCCACTTACCAGGCTCTGGAGATCCATCAGCAAACTGAGAGCCCTCAAATACTGTTTGTTTTCAGACCAGTTTCATGGCTTTGCCTGTTTTCATAGTTGGACCGAGAGGAGTGAAACTACACAATGAGAGGTGGTGTCCCATTTTTAAACCAAACTGCATAATTAGGGTGATTTGTATGTGAGTGGCTTTGTCAGGTGCGTTGCTTTGAAGTCCACGGTGGCACTTTTATCCTTTTCTGTATGCTCTGTGCATGAAGGCTCGATAGCATAGGCAGTTGTGAGCAAAATATGCGGAGGATAAAGGCTTCGTGAAGGCTAATGGCATGAGAGCTGCAGCTGCATAGGTTCAGTTTGGCAAATAACAGTAAGCATCAGGTTTTATGGCCATGACTGTGTTATTGTTGCATTTTTAAATTTGGGTTAGCTGCGTAGAAGAAAGTAGAGACCAAGAGCTGTTCATCTTCTGGCTTGGTCTGTGAGGAGCTTGTAACTCTAGCAATTGTTTCTGTTTTTCATAACAGTGGGAACTTTATGGGCTATTTTTCCCTTTCTCTGTCCAAAACAAATGTGCTGCTTAAAAACAAAGAAAGAAGTCGCGGGCTGTCTGGCAGGCATGAGGTTTGAACTTGGGGTGCCTCAGGTTGGAGGGACAGTTTACAAAATGTACCTTTCTCCTGAAAATTGATGTTGCAGCACAGTCGTTTTATTTGTGTGGATCCATTTTACTTGCTCTGGAATGCCACATTTTTAATGAGCCACCATGTTAATAGAAAATGAGGAGCGTCAGTGTGCTCTTCAGTGGTCTTTCCAGGTATGTACTCTGATCTGTCAGTATGACCTATAGCTATATGTCTGTTCAGAGCAGTTTGTATAGTTCCAGTGTAGTTGTTTGATATTTAACTTAAAGGCAAATCAGCAGATTCATGTGTGCAAACAGGATATTTTTTATAAGAAATGCTGAAGTAGTGCTTCTCAATAAGCTGAAGTATTGTCCTTTGCTGTGCATTGCAAGAAGAGAGCTCGCACTGTTTCAATACATAGAAAACAAAGGAAAAATAATTACATAGATAGAAAGTAATGATAATACTAGTAAGTGCAAAGGCACCTCTTTGCACTCACAATATTTTCCCTAATTATTAGACTTTTTGTATTTTCTGAACTTTTCCATAGAGAATTGTCGTTGCATGGTCTTCAGGAGAGAAATAGAGTCATCAAAACAGCTGCTGATGTGGGTGGAATTTGATATCCCAGATCTTAAAAAAAACCACCAAAACAAAGCAAGAACTGCAGTCCCAATAAACTAGAGTAGATTGGCAGAGCACTGCAACTCATTTAGTGGTACGGATTTCTCCCAGGCTGCCTGACATCAGTGTGTAGTACAGGGTGGCGTTTGCACATGTCGTGTGAGAGTGACAAAACCACAATGGAAGTGTAGAGTGATTATGTAGCAAATGAAGTGAAAACTCCTAATCTCTAGAATCCGAGAACCATCTGGGTTGGAAGGGATCTTTAAGATCATTGAGTCCAACTGTCAGCCTACTTTCTGCATGTGTGAAATGTGTCTGACCCTGCCTCCGAGAGGCATGCGTATTCTGTGTCGCTAACACCTGCAACACTGCTGGCTGGTGATGCAAACTCATGACCTAAAAAAACTTCCCTAAATAAGAAAACGGCTCATACAGCAGGTTTATTTCAGCTCAGGCCATGAAAGAGAACATGCATGAGGGAGCACACACTTTCACAGTATGGAGTGAGTGTCCAAGTCAGCTCTGAGAGCCGCCATTCACATAATGAGTTTGCAGGTCGTTTTGGAGAGGGCTGATAATCTCTGCCAAGGTTCAATATAGTAGTGGGGGTAAGTGTTAGGGTAGCCAGCAGTGTCCTGATTAGGGCTCTTGCCTGGGATGGGGTAAAGCCTGCTTCAAGTTCTTGCTCTAAGCCTGGTAGTACAGACCTTTTCCTGAGTCCTCTGTATCTTAGATGAGTAACTGAGAGCTCTCACTCTGCTTCTAAATGTAAATATTTGGCAATATCTTGCATTTTGTTCCTATCAACTAAATCACACCCACCCCTATTGTCCCCCTAAAAAGAAGAAAAAAAAACCTAGAATTGTTTTCCAACCAGAGCTGGTATGTGGGTAATAGAAATGGCTATTTTCCACATGTGCAACAGATCTATCTCGTTTTCCTTAGACCCAAAACCCTTTCTGTAAGTAATATCAGTTTATAGAAAATACTGGTTTGAACTGCTTGAAACAATAAGAATAGGGGTTTCTATTGAATTAAAGGCTTTACTGTTAGTCGAATGCCAGCTCTTGGAGTCATGTAATTGATTATTTTATTTTACTTAATGATGATATTCTCACGGTATCCTCAAGTCAGATAATATTATCTACATGTATCTCAAAAGCTCAAAATCCAGGAGGTAAGCTAAAGAACTCAAAAATGTATTTTTCGCCTTGTATACAATACTTAGGCTGATACGATTTTTGTGTGCTTGGAAATGACAGTGTTTGCTCTCTCGTGCATTCTCTGTTTCAAATAGTAGATCGTTTACTTCTCTCTTATTTTTGAACATAATAGAAATAGATGCCACTCCTAACTGTTCAAAGCATTTGCTGCAGTCATATTAATATTTATTATTGGATGCAGAAATGGTTAACTTCTGTGCTCTGATAATAGAGATCCTTATTGTTTCATGGGGCATTATATACTACTTCAGCACCAGTAAAGCTACGAATACGAGATATGATTATATTTGTTTAATCCAAATTGTTTAAATGCATTTCACATATAGTTTTGGCCTTATGTTGTCATACGCTTAACATTAATCTCATTAGGTTTAAGATAAAGCGCACTATTTCATATTTGAAATCTTATTGGAAATCTTTACATTTCACTGAATTTCACTGAATTTTTTAGAGTTGGAAGGGACCATAGAGATCATCTAGTCCAACTCCCCTGCCAAAGCAGGACTGCCCAGAGCATGTCAGAGCATGCCACTCAGGACTGCATCCACGCGGGTCTTGAAAACCTCCAAAGAAGGGGACTCCACGACCTCCCTGGGCAGCCTGTTCCAGGGCTCTGTCACCCTCACCGTGAAAAAGTTTTTCCTCATTTAATAAGAGTGTAACATGAATGGATGTCACGAATGGATACTGCAGCCTGCAGTATCAAACAAAGGTTGTCCTTGAGATGGGGCCCACATTTTCCGTGACTTGAGGCACAGGAAAACTCAGAGAGGATTTGCCATTCTTCCATGTATCTTGGGCTGTGGTTCCTTGTTCAGCTTCGTAAGCAGTTGAACATTGAGGGCTGTTCGGAGCATGTTGGTGTTGGTCGCAGAAGCTGGAGTGAGGCCTTTTTAAGGCAGCTTTGCCACTAAAAATAATACTCATGCAGGTATTTGATTTTGTGTCAGCTGCCATTAGCTCTCGGAGTTCATGTTGGTTTTCTGTTGAAGCAGGAAACTCTTTTACCACTTAAGAGAAACATAGGACCGACCTCTTAAAATATATAGTATGTGAACTGATGAAAGGTATAAGAATATTTTTTCTTAACCCAGGCTATCCCAGATCTCGTGACTTGAGATTGATGAAAACGCTGGCTTTTGTAGTATAGGCCATTATTGTGGTCTCAGATGGTTTAATTACTGCAGTTCAGCTTGTTACTGATTGCAGTCATGGTTATCACAGCTGTGTGTGTACTTTCAACCTGCAGCAAAATTCAGAGTATTGCAAAATTACTTAATTTTCTTTTTCTGGAAAAAAAACCCACCAGAAATCTGTTTATGTGAAGACCAAACAAACTTCAACTGTAGCTTTACAATTGCATCTAGGCTTTTTAAGGTGTTCTATCTCCATGTTGGCCACTCCAAAAAAGTCTTGACTTCTGGCTCTAATTGTGGTAAATTCCTCCAAAAATATTGATATCTGCTGAAGTAAGAAATTCAAAAAGTCTGACCATGTATTTGGATGGATTTTAATGGAGGTTTCTGACTTCTGGGGGTTGGTTTTTGGGGATAGTTCAGTACAGAGTGGGTATGTTGGGATGAATATTTTGCTAGACAATACCTTTGTACATCGTTTGTATTTATTAATGTCAGAAAAGGAATGAAATACATCTCCATTACAAATCAGTTTTTTTACGAGAATGCTTTTTAAGTATTCTAAACATGAAATTGTATCCTGAAGCATTTGGAAAACTTGGAGAGGTTAATTGTAGAAGAACAGGAAATATTTTCCCCCTTATTTTAGCAATTTTAATACTGCTGTGAAAGCATGCTTATTCTTCCTTCTTCCGCTCCCTGTTTATCCTTAGACTAAAGTTAGAAGGGCTTTTTTTTTTCTTCTCCCCTCCCCAGTAGATGGAAATCTCCATTGGAATATTCTGAAATGTGTATCTTTACCTGGGCATGGGTTCAAGCTGTCTTGATAGATGAAGTATTTCTGCTTTGAATGTGAATTCTGTCTCCCCTGTGGGGAATACCAGCATTCCAGTGTCCCACAGGGGTTGTCTTGCAGTGCAGATCCGAGTACGTGGATTTCCAACCTTGAGAATGAGACAGGATGGAGGGAGGGAGGGAGGAAGTGTCTGTCTTTGGCAATACCATGGCTATATTATTTGCCATTAAATAGTTTTACTATCTAAACCACTGTTTTGTAAAGTGTGATCTTTTTGACAAAACTAATAGCTTTTTCTGCACATACATTATTTAATACACAGAAGTACAATATGGCATGAGATAAGGCAACTTTAGTGCAAGGCTGTGAACTGTAACACAGGATCATCTGGGCTGTACTTATTCCCTTACTAGTGGAGACATATTATTAATAATTTTGCCACTGACGTCAAGGGGAACCGGATGTCACCCTAGATAACGACCTGAATGAAGTCAGTCTTTCTTAATGAAGATTAATTGTTGGGGCCCCATACTTTGTGCATCCGTGCTCAGATATCTTCCTCTGAATGTTTCGATGTCACGCGGCAAGTCTTGTGCTTCTTCATATTTAGTATTTAGATGCCATCTCATTAGTCTGAAAGACCCTTGACTTCTTTTGTTATACCAGGAGTCCCTTGGGAGCAGCTGCGTGATGCCTGCTGTATTTAGGGATGCCAGAGCATCCTGGGTTGCAGTAGTTTTTAATGCCAGCTGGAAACCAGTTTGCTGCCTGTCACTCTAGCTGCACTGGCTGTGAAGGAGCATCTGGAAAGAGGGTGACAGAAAGATGTAGGCCATAGTACGCTTGTACTGTCCTGTTGTTTCCTAACTCTTGGTTAATCTGCAGGTAGTTATCTAGGATGGCGTCAGTAAAGGACTAGACATTCAATCCTTGGCTGCGTGTAATGCCAAAATGGATATTTAATGTAGTTTATTTCCCCTTTCTGCTTAATTCTCATCCTGTCCAGGAACAGTGTTTTGTACATTGATTTCATATCATACATAGCTGTGTACTGGGGTGACTGGCTTTCACTTCACAACTGGTTTTGGCTCATACTAACAGCAACAGCAGGGAAGCGAGGAAGAGAGGGATTACCTGCACCAACAGTTAAATTGTGAGAGTTTATGCCTGAGGAATCTGGAAATAATTTTAGAAAGAGTTGAAATAAGTGACCAAGGTAACTGAAAGGTTTATAAAGTGGTAATGATATGCGGTTTCATGAAGTTCAAAGAAGCAATTAAGCGAACAGAATTTAGACATTGTAATGCTATGTTTGCCACATTAATTGCAATATAATCTTTCTGTGTTCAAAAATATTGATTTATTTTACTGTGGAGACCCATCTAAATAAAAGGACATAGCTAAGTGTTGCTACGGTAGGTAGGAGAAAAACAAGTAGAGGTAATTGGTTTTGATCTTAGTGGTTTCAAAAGGATTTAAGCAAAAGACTAATGAAAAGTAGACAGCTAATCTGATAATGGCATTTACCTAAATGAGTACAGACTAAAGTCATTAACAATAATAATAATGCAGTAAGATAAAAAATGCTTTATCCATCTTGCATTAAATTTGTCTTATCTAAAACTGCCATGTGTGTGGATTCTCATTTCCATCCTGTGCACAATCCATGTTACTCACTAAGGCTTAAAATTCTGCAGAGATTAACACAGGCCGATCATCGCCTGTAGATTTGCATCTACATTCAGGATTCCTTGCAGTAATTGTCATCTGGTTTTTGTATTGTGCAAAGGACAGAAGAAAGAGGCTTCACTAAAGACATCTGAAAGACTGTGTGTAGGAGGCTCAGGAGAAAGAGGTCAGGTACACAAGAATAGCCTACACATGCTTAAGAGTAATTTAAGCGCATAGTGTTACTTAAGTCAGGATGTACCACTTAACGTTTATTTTGGCGCCACTGAATGTCCAACCCATAAAAAAAAATACTCAAAAAAATTAGTAAAACTGCAGTCTGCATCTTATTAAAAATGTGCTTATGACTGTGGACAAGAAATACGGGAAAAGTGGACAGATTCTTCAAAGGCACAAGACGCAGTTAATCAGTCATCTCCTCTGCTGAGCCATCTGCTCTGGTATTTTAGTTACTTACCTGGTAAGTGAACTGCTTGGTTGAGTGAGGTAAGATGTTAGATGTTAGTGGGAGGGCCAGAGAGAAAATGCAGCTGAAGCTGGAGACTTGTGAGGGAAAAGAAGTGGCTAGTTGGCAGAAGAGACCAGAGAAGGCTTGTAGTCTCTTTTAAGGTGTTGTAAAAGTCAGTTATGAGATCACCCTTGCACTTCGTGTCCTATCAGGCTGATCACTTTATCCCAGAGCAATATTTCTGTTTGCACTCTTCTCTGTTTGTTTTTGTATTGTTTTGGATGTGGTGGGGTTTTTTTTTGTCTTGGTGATGAAGGAGCCATTTGCAGGTCATATTGTGACCTCCAATTCCACAATCTAAATAATAGAGAAGAAGCTGCGTATGTATGTCTGAACACCTACGCAGGGCATGAACTTTGAAAATTCTGACTTGGTCCTTAAAGATCTTCTGCTCCTCTTAAGCTTCTGCATGTTAGGCTGATGCTGAAGATGAAGTAGGCTGATGAAACGTGCCCCTTCATACCAAGAAACAGAAAATATTCTCCATGTCTGTTCTGCCCTTTCCCTCCTTTGGTTGCCCCACAGAGTAGAGAATAGCTTTAGGCGGATGGGACTGATGTAATTGCACCAGTACCCGTTCTCCAAGGGAGCATGACTTTTCTGGACCTCTCCCAAGCCTGGGTGATTTTGCAGTAATTTAGAGAGTGTATGTAAAATTGTACAGTGCTTTCAAAGGAAGATGAGGCTTTTAATGTACCTTGTGTCACGCAAAGCATAGGAGTCTATGAATAGATTGAATTATCACATTCGGTGTTTTGGCTCATAGAAGACAGTGATATTTATTTGCCATAGAAAACAGACTTTTTCAAGGAAGCATTTCTTGAGCCTCTCACTTCTTTAGCAGATTAGGAGATTCCACTGGCCCTAACATGTGACCTTCCAAAAATATTTTAGTTAATTAGTCATGTGTTCCATTAGCATAGTAAAAACCTATGTTAATGTGACCCAGCAGAGATGTTATCAAACCCATCGAGTGTAAAAGAGGAATGTCTCCTTCAGTGCACAGCAGCTGGACAGAGTGATTCCACATTCTTCATCGCTGCTCAGCGACCTGTGGTGGCATTGGAAGATGCAGAGCTTGCATCCGACCATTTTTAGCTGGACAGGGCCAACCCTCTGAGTGCCAGGGACATACTGGGAGCTTGCAGACTGCCAGAATAAAAAGAACCTGGGGGTTAACATTGATGCAGGGCTGGACCAGAGCTAGCAAGCCCTTTCTCTCTGAGTTCAACTGGTTTGGCTGGGCTAGCAGTTGAGCTGTGGCATTGCAGTGATGCAGCTCACTGCTTGCTTGCAGTTACAGAGCTAACTCAGAGATAAGGCAGATGTGGAGTTACCTCCAGAGTTAGAGTTGCCCTTGGTAATTTATATCCAAAAAAGAGCAGTAATTCACATGTCCGTGCAAAATTCAGTTAAGGAACATGTGTTTCACTTGTGGTAATTCCTAAAAGCCACACACACCCCTTCGTTTTTGTGCTCTGCAGGAAAGAGGACGTCCTAAAAAGTTTACAGTCTTCAATATTCTGTTATCTCAACATTTTCTAATGGGTATCCTTTTTTGCTTCCCATTCTTGTTTGAAAATTAAATATCTTAGTTTGAAATTTTTTATGGTAGATATATCAGTGAGCTTTTTGTTTATGAAAATGCTCATCTCACAGAAATAGATAATATAAAATCCCCCTAAACTCTACCATAAAGACCTGTATTTATCTCTCTCTACTGTTTTGACTGTAGAAAATTTTGTACAGTATATGTTCATGAGGATTGAATTGCATACTTCTATACTTGTAAAGTTTCTTTTGCATTATCAGCGCTAGAAAGGAATCAGTTTCTTAGTATACATTGTCTGGTTGTGGATTCTGTTCTGGATCACTTTTATCTATAAATGACAAAGGCTTTTAAAAAAATGTAAATGTTTACTTGCAGTTTTGCAAATAAGGTTTATGTGACTCCTGCTGCTTTAGTTTTGCTTGAATTAAGACAATTGTCTCGGCTTCTATCACCATGCAAACCTTTAGTTTGAGATCACTAAATCTAGCTAATCAACAGTAAGGCAGTAGAAGAGCAAGAAGAAATGAAGACGCAAAGAATGAAGGAACAAATTCCAGTAGTCAGATACTGGGCTAGTGCAGAAGTTTGCATATGTGGCCCATGTATATATAAATATCATAGAGATATCGAGCATAGCACATGCATTGAGTGTAGGGATACAAAGTTGTCCACATTGAGGTAGCAGCTTTATCTATTGTGGTTGACTAATGACTATGAAAATAGTATGAAAAAAGCTTCCTTGATGAACTCAAACATACTTCATGCATCATAAGAAATGGTGTTTAATGTGTAGTTCCTTTGATCTATAGTGCTAGATGGTGCTGCATATTTGTGATATGATTTTGGTCTCATGTATATGTGAATACACACATAAGAGTCACATAGGTATGCATATATAGGTAGGTTTATGCGTGTGTATACACAAATGTATATACAGGTTGTATGTGCGCACATATATAAACATACATGTATATAGGCAAAATATATGGTTACATGCACAAAGAGGCTGACATACAGCAGGATGCATAGCTGCTAAGTAAAGTCAAATTTTACTGATTTTCATAGTAAGGAGTTTCAGCCAATGTCTTTTGAAGTCAATGGACATCCTTTGACTGCAGATGTATGTGCAGAACAGATGAATTATAAGTGAATGGTGAAAAAATGAGCATGCCGTGAAGGTACAGATGTTGAAATTTAGACTGAAAATGGGCACTTAAAATGAGAGTGAAGTTCATTAATTTTAAGTTTGCCATGTTGTGATGAAGGGCAGGTTGGTGGATTTGTCTTTACAGCTCAGCTGATGTACATCAGAGTTTTTCCATTATCTTCAGCTGCATCAGGTTATGCTACTGACAAGTTTGATGTTTATTTTTTAACGCAGTTAGATTGAAAAACAAATTCTTCTTTCTTTCCCTGTAGTGCTAAAATGCACTCTTTGATGATGCTTTGATGAATTCTGGAATTCTTGCCTGAAGTTAATTGTCAGCCTTTAAGCCTTGTCTGTGTGCTTGCACTTCTCTTTGACGGATGATTACTTCTCTCACCTGAGCTAAATACTAGCTAAGAGAATAGCTTTTTGTATATGTTATCACAGGTGGGAGGTAGAACAGCTAAAGCTTTTGATTTGCTTTCCAAGCATAATTGGTACCTTACAGAGATGCAGCATATCTCATGTTGTTTTCCTGTATAAATTTTAACGCATACATTGTTATTATGGCTTTTCAAAAGCATGAAACAGCTTGTCCTTTAGTCTATTGTGGTCTAAACACAGTATCGTCATAAGGAGGGGAGAGGATGTGTCAGAAAAGAGAAGGGGCTTTGCCTGTGTACTCAACAGTCTGGTGGAGTGGGATCAGCCAGTTGAGGGAGATAAGATGTGTGTTGTCCGTGGACCTGTGGAGGTCTGCATGTCTGACTGGCTGTGCGGGGAAAGACATGAAGTGACGACCGAGTGCTGTAGAAAGAAAGCAAAGCGGGAAAAGCAGACATGGGCTCTTTTTTTCCTCCCACTTTGTGCTTTTGGTTACTGGAATCCCAGTGTTTTTGCAACAATGCTTGCTTAAATGGTTTCAGACAGAATTGACTTTTTGTTTTGCATGTTTGTGCTCCTTTTAAGGAATGCTGCTCTTAGGGAGACAAAGACATTTGAAAGGCTAGAGATGTCCAAGAAAATGGCCTTTTAGAAAAGAGAACCTGTGTTGTTTTTCCTAGCAGTAGAAGAGATGGTTCTGTTTATTAAACCGTGCATACCATATGATGCTTCATATTTTTCCATTTGATTTCCTGTAGGGTGATTTCACTTGGAACAGCATGTCAGGGCGCAGTGTTCGGCTGAAGTCAGTTCCCGTTCAAAGCCTCTCGGAGCTGGAGCGTGCTCGGCTGCAGGAAGTGGCTTTTTATCAGTTGCAGCAGGACTGTGACCTGGGCTGTCAGATTACTATCCCCAAAGGTAAGGGCTTGATAAACCGTCTCTGTTTAGATTGCTAAACCACTGACTTCACATCACGGCAGTAAAAGGGAGAAAGCTCTAGATTGTTTATTTCACAGAGGTTGTCTTCTACTTCATTTTTGCTAAAACATAGTAACTATGTAAAAATGACTGGTAAAGTTGTTTGTCTACTATGTCCAATTAGGGCCACCTGGGGTGGGATCATCTGATCTGATCAAGGACAGATGTCTACTCAGTGGATAATACAAATCAGACCTACTCATGCAAGGATGTCTTGATACTCAGTTGAGAGAAAAAGGCTTTTCTTATACTTCATGACATCCAAAAGTACACATGCGTGTAGGTCAGATAGATCATGCAGTAGAAGTGGCTTTTATCACTTTGTATTGTACTGGCCCTGGAGGAAACCAAGTATCACTAGTTCAGACAGACAGTGAAGACATCTGCATTGAATAAAATGAATCCTACCCAAGCTTTCCTAAAGACAGTGGTGCTTATTTCCTAGGAAAAAGACGTTGAACTCCTAAGAAACAGGAGATTCACTGAAAAGGCAAAGCTCAGCTATCAGAATCTTGATGCAGGATATACGCACATAGTAGACCTGTACTTTGGATACTATGGAAGGAATCTAAACTTCACTAAAACTAATGGAAAAGTTTCCATTGTTTCCTGTAGGCTGGAAATCAAGCCTAGCAAAGACGGCTGTTGTTTTTATTTTCACAGCATGTGCATATGTGCGTAAATATCTAATGTGTAATTCATTTTGGTAGGAGAATAAGAATCTACTATATTATTAAATTACTAGGGTTTAGGCCCTTTGCAGACATTCTTCTCAAGTCCACCTCATGGTCCCATCACTCTTGAATGGCATGGAATGAAAATGTATGGTGAAAGGGGGCAGGTGGCCATCCAGTTAATTTGCTAACACCACAGGGCTGTGTAAATGGGAACTTCAATTTTAGCAGTGTGAAATGGGCTTGGTCATTCTGGGCATGCAGGAGTACAAATAACATAAAACTCCATCACAACCATTTGTGCCTCAAGTTAAAAAAAGACTGAAGCCTGTTAAACTTTTTCTCTTTTATTTAAAAAAAAAAAAAGATAAAAAGTGATGTGTGGAACTGAGAGAGCTCTAGGTTTGAAGAGATTCAGGCATAGAAAGATGTGCACTACAGCTTCTACTTCAGAGAATGCTGCATGAAAATACTCAGGAGCAGAGGTTAGCGGGATAATCTATGTATTAGAAAATACAGAAAGCGGTTTTAAAAGTTGAGGTTCTTTGTAGTTCTTTGAGTGTTCTTAAAAACTTGCGAATGATTGACATTAGAACATGCTTGTGCCTGCTGGGCATTTGCTTCCTGCAGGCATTTGAGTAATTACATTTACTGGCAAAGGTATTGTAGAAAGTAAAAATTCATTGTTCTTGGGTGACAAGTGTTGGTGCCAAACGTGCTTGCCTGAAAGTTAAGTTAGAGTACAGAAGCATCTGCCCTGTCTTTACAATCACAGTCATACCACTATTGATTACTTCCTCATAATGTTGCAGTCCTCCCATACTCAGAAGCCCCCTTTGTCCTGGCAAGTGCATTTACTTAGCACTTTTAGGGCACATCTGGCTATTCCCATACTTGTAGAGGAATGCGTAGAATGTAATGCCTCATGTAATCCCTCTCCTCCGATTTTCTGCAGTCATTATCGTTAATGAAGCACCTTACTGACATCTCTTAGTTAAATGTCCTCTGGTCACAGAGAGAGGACCGCCTCCCACAGGAATTTATTTAACCAGCATGACATTTAAAAGATGCTATGATTGCACTGCAGTAGGCAATTAGAATGAATTCAAATTGATCAAGAGTTATTATTTTCATATGTATGTAAGATATGCTTCAGGTTTGTTACTTGTTCGCTTATTTTTCTGCCTCATATCTGTCTTTCAGATTCTGTAATCAGCATCTTTCTCAGCTCCCTTGTCACTCATCCATCTGACACCAGAAACTAGATCAAGAATCATTTATCTTTTCTCTGGGTTAATGTGTTGAGTTGCAAGAGGCAACTTCTGAGCAGAGCATGACACAATTTCTTTACCAATGCAATTACTCTGTGGAAGATTTTTAATTTGCTGTCTGATAGTCTGAATGGCACAACAGTACAATTCTGGTGACACTTCTTTACAATTGCTGTTTAGAATATACTGTGTTTTTCTCATTTCAAGGAAGTCAATCTTCTCTTTATAATAGGAGGAAAAAAATCCTATGATGAAATTCACTTCTGGTGTGCTTACATTTTGGTGACTTTTTCCAATTCTGTGTGTCCTTGTATGCAAATGTGAGAGAAATGAACCTTTTACAGCATGTCTTCATAAAGAAATGGTAACTCAAGTCAGGTAGCTTTTGCAAAGTACAACTGGGATCAGAGCAGGAAAGGAGCTTATTTTCTTCTGTTCATAGGCTCCAGTTATCTCCTGAGGAAAAGAGGTATTGAATGAGGTTTGATTGGATCAGTTTTCTAAATGCCTCATGGTTTAACCCTCCTCTATTTCACAGTCCTGACCCACTTCACGAAGGCTGTGTTTGGGAGCACTGGCAGGCATGCAGGGTGTTATCACTAAGACCAAACGAGGAATTAGGGCTCCAACCTTAGTTCTGCTCCTCAAGCATCTGTCTGGGTTTTAAGGTACAATGTGAACCTATCAGTAGGGACTCAAATAGGATTTGGGCGTCAGGGGGTCATAGTTGCAGTTTTCACCTCCCTTTATTCAAGGAGAGACCATGACTGCTCGCTCATGCTCTCGCCAGCCCCCAGTGGATGCACTACTGTCTTCCAGGCTTTGCAACGGAGCTGGAGGAGTTGTGGAGAGAGAGGATAAATGGGGAGGGTGGGAAATAAAGCTTGATACTAATTCTGAATATTGCTTAGGTAGGTGTGCATTTACCAGTGAGTGGGACATGCAAATGTAATTGGCTGCGCTGCTTTTTGTGGTCACTCATCAAGAAAATAAAAAAGGGGAAGATTCACGGATAATTAGGAAATAATGAAGCTTATATAAATACAGCCATGGAAACAGAGAAGATGAGAGGATCACTAAAAAATAAATACTACCTGCAAACTGTTGGATCTACATGGCCTATATTCTGAGGCATCTATAAGCACTGACTTCTGTTGCTGTTGTTGTGAAAATTGTGGAAACATCTATCAGAGAAGTGGGAAAAATATGTAGCTAGTAACAGTTCAGAGAAGTAGACATGCTGTAGCTGAATTGCTAGAGAAAGCTTGACCATCCCATTGAAAATCCCAAAAAGTACTATTTGAAATTGGCTTAGAAGTGATTTAGTGATCTGTTTGAGCTCATCAGACTATAAGCTGACCAAAGACTTGTAAGCAGTGGCTCATGCTAAACGGCAGTGCATCTCAGTGAAAATAAGGACTGAACTGGATACTCAGCAAATATTTAGAAGTACG
This sequence comes from Arenaria interpres, assembly GCA_013399435.1. NCBI lineage: Eukaryota > Metazoa > Chordata > Aves > Charadriiformes > Scolopacidae > Arenaria > Arenaria interpres. The sequence goes on along the minus strand of VXAK01023025.1, from coordinate 465,325 downwards.
TAGTTTTGTCTGTTTGCTTCTTTTTTCTTTGACCTAGGTAATTGTACAGATTGAACTACTGCTGTCATTAAAGTGGTGTGATAACCACTGTCTGCTGAGTCCAGCTATCTTTTTTATTTCTATAGGTTGGGTGAAATCCTGGCTTTTCATCTGAGTTTTCTCCTTTCCTGATGTTGGTGCTCATAATAGCTATTGCACTATTGGTGAACTTTTGTTGATTTTAGTAGAGCAGAAACATATGACCAATACGTGTTTTCTCATGCATTTGTTTTCTTGTGCAAAGACAAGCACAAATTTGGCCAGTATCTCCAGTGACTCAGATGAAAGTGACATCTTTGCTTCTGATCTTGACAGCAAGTTTTTGGCTTCTGGGACAATTCATCAACCTCTTTGTAAAGAAAAGGCCACATGCAAATCACTATATATCAACAATGTTTTGTGGTTCATGAATTTTCCTATTTGCTGTTGCTTTGTCCCTTGTGACAGCACAAGCTGGACATGCTTTCTTCATAGTGTCAACAAAGAATGATGGAAAATGGTTGATGTCTTCACAAGAATAAATCTCTTATAGTTCCAGAACCTGCTCAGTTATTTCTCACTGGTGATACTGTCCCAAGCTGTAGCCACACAGATGGCATTGCTGCACAGTAGGCATCTCTAGTTTAATAAGGTAAATTGCATTTTTACTCCAATTACAATCCAGCTGCCTGCATTGTTCATTCTGGGATGCAAAACAAGCATGTCATGTATGTGTCTGTGCAGCAAAATAGAAAATTCGTATGCTGTTATCACACCAACTGTAATCTCCAAAGCTCTGGGGAAGGGCTGTGGCTATCAGAGGACTTAGAGTTATGAGCATGTAGAAATCTTGTGGAATAGGAATTTCCCCCAGGGAGTTACAATCCTCCTTCCTCTTGCTTCTTCCATAGCGAAATACAGATGGGCTTCTTGATAAAGGAGAAGCACTGTTGCCTGAAGTTTGGTCTGAGAAAACAATTTAGTAAGTGCTGTTGACTACTCAAAAGTGTGTATAGTATTCTTCAATTGCATTTTTTTGAACAGTTAGAGAAAAATCTGGTGGAATTTCTGGACAAGCACCAGAAAACAGCTGTATTGCCATTCGTGTCTGTTCAATAGTGCTTTTACTTTTATAAAGCAGATGTGTCACCAGCAGTGCTTGCTACCACAGCACTGCCCAAGATGGCTTTTAGAAGAAAACATTCCACTTACTCCTGCCCAACTCTGACTGCTAGGGGTGGGACAGGATGTTGGTAGGATCCTCTTGGGAAGAGGGAGCGAAGGCATTGGTCCCTTGAGGAAGAGTGGGATCTTAATAGATGAGGGGGAAGAAGTAGATAAGTTTTTCTTTTATACAAAATTGTTTTACCCTATTCAGATACTTTGTATTATAGAAGCATGCTACATGTTACCGCTTGTGCTTATTTATTTTGCTCTTTGTGGGTAAACGATCACTTGCTATTGATTCATACGCTACTTCCCACTTTGGGAGCACGTTGGAAGAGGAAGCCAGTAGTTATTCATAACAGTAGGTACTGGTTTTTCCTCACATGGTGATTGTGCAATGATTCAAGCACAGTGACCAAGAGAACACAGACCAAACTACTCGCTTTTTCTTTCCTCACCTTTTAATTGTCAGACTACAATGGTGCATGGTTACCAGGGAATAACCAGACTAAATTAGCAAGATGTTGTAAAGGCATATGCATTGCCATTGCCCACACGGTCCAACTTGAACTCAAAACTGACTTCAGACACCAAAGAGAGAGAACATGTGCACCGAGCGCATATCTGCTTGTGTGTTAGCTTTGCTTTGATTTGTTTTGAGAAGCTTGGGGCAGCTTATGATTATTCATTAAGACATCAAACAAAAGTTGTGAACCTTTTTCATATATATATCAGCCTGGAGACTATTGTTTTTCAGCTGCATGTTTGAAATTACCTGTTGGAAAGAAGTGTCTTTTATGGGGTGATAAAAAAATAGGCTCATTTATTTTTCTTCTGAAAGGTGGTCACTGCAGTAGTTACAACTAGAACAACTATTTGTGTTTATATTGCACTCATACATTATAGCTCCAGCTATGAATCAAGACTTCATTTTGATGTAGGCAACTATGCAGTGGTTTTGGCCACTAGAACTTAGTCTTGGCAGAAGTCAGGGACAAGGGAACTGTGAGCAAGAGCCGGGATGTGTGTAGGTGGGTCAACCATGGGGGGCTTTTCAATATGGAGGAAGTGGTGACCAGCAGGATGAGGCCTGGCTGATACGATCATTGCCCCTCAGTTCCAGAAAGATTCAATAAATCAAAAGACCTGCTTTTAGGAGAGAGCTGCCCCTTACCCCACTGATGTCTGAATTGAAATGTCCCCTGAATCCCATAACAAGAATATGGGTTTAAAGAGTGGATTGTTTTATAGGTGTGTTTAATGTTAGTTTAGCAGATCTGTCAGCTTAAGGTAGCATCAGCATATCTATCAGTTTAAGCTTGCAGAATTGATGAGGCCTCTTGGTACCCTAATGTGTATCCTGAAGTGGATGACACATTCAAAGTGACTCTTGAAGGTAGGGAAGGAGAAGATACTGAAAGGACTCACAAGGACCAGAAGAGATTCTTGTGATGAAGAATGTTATAGGTCGAGGCAATTATGAGACACTGAGGTAGAGGAAAAACTGCTTAGAAAAAAATATTCTCTTTTATTCTCCAAAAAAAGGGGAAAGAAATGAAAATTTATGCTGAATCTCCTATTAAAGTTTGGAAATATTAATTTAACATGGATGGAACAGAATTTGAGTCAGCAAGGAGAATGTATTTGCACAGACCTTCACAGAATCTCATTGTTTTGCATATGAAACAATTTTGGTTCTAGCCTCCTAAATTATTTTAGGCCAGAATTTCAGATATGAGAAAGCTGACACGGGAGCTTTTGTTCATGTGTGCACTAGATCAGATTTCAGAGGTCTGGGCTCACTCAGTTTAGAAGTTTTACTAGGCAAGAACCCTAGAAGTATCTTTTTATTTTTTGTATGTGATTCTTGTCTTACAATTAATAATAGTGAATCCCAGTATTAACCCATGCTTCAGTAGAGTATTACAGGGATGTTATCAAACCTCATTTTTTGTAGGAAGACTCTTAGAACAAGAATTCAGGCCCGTAACTTGGTGAAATATCTTTGTTCCAATCTCACTTCAAAATATGAGATTGATGTATAAGACTGAATGCTGAGGTTGTGTGTTAGCCCAGGACTGCTAACAGATCAGATGCAACAGATTGCAGTCCACGCAGTAGGTTGGGCTAAGGCCAGGATGTCCATCTCTGAGGGATTATCTTACTTTCGTTGGCTTGGGCCACAACCTTAACATGACATTGATGCAGTGTTTTGGTTATAACGTGCACCACATACCAAAGTATATTTACACTTTGGTACAAGTGTTGCATACAGTTGCTTTTTACCTTTGGGTTTATTTTAACGTTTCTCATATAATTTGGAGTGAAGAATCCAAAGGTGAGCTGCAGAATTTGTCTTCACTTTCCAGAACTGACAATAAACATTATTAAACAATGCCTAGGTATTTTAGGTATCAAATGCAATAAAAGAGATTAATTACCTTTAGTAAAAAGAGCGTTTTCTGTGTTGATGCCACCCATGAGAAGAACGTGTACCTACACGATTTCTTATCATTTACAGCAACTACATCTCACATAGTAGTTACAGCAGGTGTTCCCCTTTCTGAGTGAATTAATTTTTTTAGACTTACTGGGACATTTGCAGAGAGAGATTGCCGAATCTATTAGTTATAATGAATATGATATAATTTAGAGACTTAAATGCGGTCCCAGTCATTTAAGGGAAGATATTACTTATACTGCTTGAACATGTGGTGGTGTACATTTTTGTATGCGGGTTTTATAGCCAGTTCCACCAGGTGTGTGACACTGAGCATCTGCTCACATGAAGTACAACTTGCTTCAGTGAGGAAAATTTGAAGGAGCAGGGCTGGGTAAGTGTGTGATTACAGACAGCACTGAGACAACCCCATCTCTGAAATGGAACAAAGCATACATAGTTGGACTTTCTGAAGTTTTATTGTTCCTTGGTGCACTTTGCCCCCAGTACATTCCACTTAAGCTCTGAATAAAAATGGGAATTCAGAGTTATGCGTTCTCTACTTCATGTTTATTTTGGCAGGGACTAGTTCTTTGGATCTGTTTTTTGCTTACGTTACTCGTCATTGTATTTTGTTATCCATTTTCCTTAACACCGAGAGTGACTGTGATTTTTATCTGGACTTGCATTTTTGTGAGGGCTCCAAGCTGCCCGTTGTTTTTAATCACTGACTGTTATATACTTCGTAGGCTCTTGTGACAGTGGAAAGCATCTAAATAAACTGTAGCCTATACTTTGTGGAGCTATGGGATTACAGACTGCATGCTTTTTAGTTGGCATCAGTATCTCTTTCAAGTGAAGAGGCTTATTACCACCCCTCTTAATGCCAACCTCTGCCGATTCTTCTCATATAAATACTGTCTCTAATGTGATCCTGTGAGTCCATGGATTTTCTTTCAATATAGCAGTGTTCTTGGAGATATAAATTAAAGATGAGCAAGACTGTCAGCTAAATTCTGCTCCTTTACACTACTTTAGTAAATCTTGGATCTACTGTATCAGGCTTGCTATATTAGACTTAGTCAGAAATGAAAGCTGTATAACTTGCTCATTTTTAGATGGAAGCTTTTTTTTTCCAAAAAAATTCAAATTTTCCATGGAAACATGGATTTTTCTGAGGATTTTGTTTTCCTCCTGGGAAAATCAAAACAATATCTCTCAGTCCGGAAAAAAGAAAATAAAATTGACTTAATGTTTTAAGCTAGGAGAAGTCTCAGCTGCTGCAGGGTAGAGATTGTTAGAGCACGCAGCCCTGAACTGTGCTACACAGGAGTTTGTCAAAGTGAAGGTGACAGGAGCAGGGAGATAAGCAAGCTAAAAAATATTTTTTTTTTCATTTTTTTCCTCCCAATATGGAAATTTTCAGAAATTTCTTACTGCGATTTTTTTTTTCTTAATTTGACTTTTTGCCTTCATTGAGTCAAGACCAAGATGGAAATACATTAGGCTTGCAAGATAATATTTTTTCTAATGGTAGAACAGGGAAATAATTTATCATTATCTTCAAAACTTAAGAAGGTTTTTAGTGATCTGTTCCCCTTTTAAATTTTGCTATGAGGCAATATTTTATAAAAGACTCTGTAATGCTCAGCAAATTGATTTCCAAGATTTTCTTGTATTGCATAGCACGTTTTACGTGTCTGTTTACATTAGGAATACTTTATTCAGCAAATCTATTCCGTCAGTTGGAGATAAGCTAATAATTTTAAAAGCAAATGTTTTTACTCACTACGAAACTCACTAAAAACAAAAAAAAAAGTTTGTCTTTTTAATATTTAATTTCTATTTTGGTAAATAGCTAGGAGCTTTGATCGAGAAGCAGCCTGCATTTTTTTCAGTGTTATGTAAATACAGAGCAGAAGTAGAAAATACTAGGCTTCTTGGTGAAGTCAATGGCACCATTAATGTGAACATGGAAAAATTAGTGTATAGCACAACACCATTAAAGAAACATTCGTGTAACTTCCGAGAATCTGCCTGTTGTGTAGATGTGTTTTGGGAAGGCAGAGGAAGGGAATGGGCACGGGGATGGACGTGGAAGGGATGCTTTGCTGTGGACCTCACTGGGCAGGAGTGCTGAAAGGCAGGAGTCTTTTCAGTGGGAATCATGATGAAGGGAGGAGATCTTGCTGAAACTCCAAAGATAAACAGGGAAATATAATGATCCACATTTGCATATGCAAATGTCTTGAGACATAGTTACTGGAGATGGAACCATGGTCTTTATTATTAGGATGGTTGCTTATTTAGATGCTGACTGTTGCGGGTTTAGGGTACTACACTTATAAATCCGGATCCAGAGACTACTGCATGTATACATTTGATGTGAAGTCTCGCTGAGCTTAGAAATTATTTCTGAGACATAAAAAATTCCTCTCTAATGTAATTTCCTTAATAGTACACTTGAAATAGCTATTGACTATAAGTACATATATATATATATTTGGTATTTTTTCTGTGTTAGTGTGCCACATGGAAATCTCCATTTTCATTTTAAGATGTTACTCATGACTATTGGTTGTATTGAAAAGTTCAGACAAACAGCCTGAGTGAAACCACTCTTAGAAGCAAAATGTACATACAGAGACCCTAAACCACTGTGTTCTGCAGGATTAGGTGTATTTGATTCTTTTTGTCTGTTTTCTAAATCTTTGTGAGAACACTAGTGTAACAGAGGTATTCTTGATTGAGTTCAGTCAAATCTGTCTTGAGTACTTGATGCAGTATTGGCCCTTTCTTTTTCAACACTTGGCTGTCCTATGCTTTGCAAAGAATCCACTTAAGTGTGTGGTGATTCTATAGTGACTTAAGATTTTGTACTTTATTACAATTCAGAGCTGAAGAATAAATACCAATAAATACAACCCATGTGAGAAGCTTTTGAACCTTTATTGCGAATACTGACATTGCAACCTACTAATTTCCATGCTCTACTTGCCTTTGGCAGAGCTTTGCTTTAACGAGTGTATTCCGGTATACATCTTTTTAAAATTTCAGGTGAAAATAGAATTTATTTCAGTTGTCTGATACGTATTGCTCCTTTCAAAAATGTGTTAAGGAAGTACTTCTGATGAGGTTTTCTTCTTGCCTTAGGTAGAAGAGTTAGTTTCTAAAGTTTCTTCAAAGGCATGGTTTCAGTGGAGTTACTGTGGTTGGTGCCAGAAGTCGAAGTTATGTGTCTAAATACTGGTTAGGAAAGATAAGATGACTACAGATAGATTTATTTTATCAGAGCTGTGATATACTATATCTATCTTTGTATTAGGCTTTTATACTGAAAAGGCTATCTCAAGACTTAATGGAGACCTAATGTCCTGCTGAAGGCTTTTTAAGAATAGATTAGACAAATGTCTATATGACTGTTTCTGTGCAGGAAATTGACCTAAGTGTTCTCAACAGAGCTCATCGTGCCTTTTATCTGTGTGGTTTACATTTTCAACACCTATTTCTTTTTATTAATAAAAAAGTATGTAAGCTAGATGGTTGATGATACAGAGGACAGATAATTATTACAATGAAACATTATTAGAAAAAAGATTTGTTGGTCATTTTTCAAAGGGATAGCATCTCAATTACTGGGGCCACCAACCTGTCCAGTGAGAGACCTTCAGCACCTTGGTTTCACTTCCTTGCATCAAAAGCTCCTCTCTCATTTAATTTCTTCATCAAGGCTCTGAGCCAGGAGTATTGTGGACTGGTTTAATTAGTCCTAGAGAGCAAGTTATGAAGGATGTTTCATTTTCTTGCACAGCTCCTTCTTTAAGGTGAGAGGAAAGACTTGTGTGAAGGGTTCATAACAGTAAATCTATGGTCAGAGGACAGTGGGGACCTGGATGCCCTGAACCACTTCTGGGACCACCGGTGGGCGGGTAAGCAAGCCAGCTTATCAATACACAAAGAGTTCAATGCCAGCTAAATGCTGGCAATTTAATGTCTGGTCTACCCCTAACCCACCCTGTACTATGGGGATTAAAGGTAATTCTTCTCCTTCTTATCAACTCAAGAGTCACTTTGACTAGGAATGGTATCAAACTACTCTCCCACTCCATACTATAAAATGATTTAGGTAAGTGATGCCAGGAGACAGTCAATTTTCTCCTGTTCCCAGTGGACTGAAGGCAGTTTTAGAGCTGTTATTTGTATTTTTCCTATCTATCTCAAATGACAGCATCAAGGCTCCTGTTTTGTTTTTTGTTTGGGGTTTGATGTTTTGCAGCAGGCTTCAGGGTGTCCAGTTCCCGTGTGGACTCATCCACAGGTCACAGTCCTTTCTACAGGAGTTCACACTGCAGTTCCAGCCCGTCCAGGAGAACAGCACAGAAACAGCAGCGATGCTCTGGCCATTTGCCAGCCCAAGCACATCGCCATTGCTGTTATCAAAATGTTCCCAGGCACAGCAGAATAAGATGATAAGCAGGACAGCAAGCAGCGAAAGCAAAAGGCAGCCACTAATGAGCACTGGACTCTAATTTACAGTAAGGCAACCAAGCTTTTTTGTTCAGCAAGTTGTGACATGACTCTTTCTGATATAAATAGACCTTGAGAATAAGGTTCAATAGAAATGGTACATTTTTCACTCTAACAAATTTGATTCTAGTTTGGAACTACACTTTTCAGGTGTGTTTCTCTAAAAGACAGGACAGTCTACTGGTAATATGCTCAGCTGGTGTAAATTGGTGTATCACCTTTGCCTTCAGAATAGGTGTGCAGCATCAAAAATCTGTCACTACCTGGCAAGAGGGGTTGGTGAGTTTTTTAGAAATTTGCATCAGAATCGCAAAAGATTATTGTAAAGTGTTATTTGATTAATAAAATTCAGGTCCCTGTAGGGATGCAGCTTTCTTTTGAAGCAGGTGAGGTTTCTAGCAGTTTTGCCTTCTAGGCAAGTTCCACAGCATCTTATGACTACTTAAATAACTTAATTCATATACCAGCATGACCAAAGTCTTACTGTTCCACAGTAAAGAGATTGTGTATAATGCAGGATTTAAACTTCCAGCAGCTACGTCACTTAAACTTGCACGTTTGGGCTTTGTAATTCCTCTGTGTTTCATTTTAACAATCAGTAATGCCTTAGCCCAAAGGGATTGAAGCCTGTCCCAAAGAAGATGCACTAACCACACGTTAGCAAAGAGTGATGGGATGAGGAAGAGAATAAAAAGCACACTTTTGTCTGATGATTGCAGGCTTTCTCAAGTAGTGGTGTTATATAGACTGTGTATTGCTGAGAACATTGTTTCCTACGCAGTTGGTTTTCCCCACACCTCACCTAGTTTCTCACCGTTGCCCTGAGAAGGGTTTGGTTCAGGCAGCGCTCCTGTCGAGAGGGCTCCAATGCTCCAGCTCTGGTCCCTCCTGTGCACAGCCCATGGGGAGCTGCAGCCCTTCTGAAGAATAGGCTGAGACTTCAGCTCTACCCTTTTCACACTGTTTCTTCTGCCATAAACACGTTCAGCGGGAACTTCCCAGAGAGGGAAATGCTGAAGCTTGTTTGCTGCATCAGAGAAAGCAGCATGTAAGAGGGAAGCTGCCTCCAGGCATGTTTGTGGTGCCTGTGGCGGGCAGCCCTACCCTGGCTCCATGGGCTGAGGTGAGCATGTGTGGTCCAGCTGCCACCTGGAAGGTTACGGCTACAGCTGAGGGATGTGCTTGAAGGAATATGGCTTTTCTTCCATCAGCTGCCAGCTGATGACAACAAAGGAGTGCTGATTTAAGTCAAAGTGAAATAAAGAGAGCAATGTAGGCCATAAGGAGAAGCAGTGTGAAAAACAGGGAGATAGTCCAAGGCTTCTGAAGAAAGCTTCTCCATCATTGATGGAGATCTCCTTATGCGTATATTGCTGATGATGGGTGAAAGGGAGGAAGAGAGTGATGGGAAATACCTGTAGGCTCAGCCCTTCCATTTTCTTATGGTTTTATGTGCCAAAATCTGTAGCTCCTGGTTCTCTAGTTGAAATTGTTTATCTTCCATTTGTCCTCCAGCTGGCAGTGCTTTGGAAGTTACTGTGTGGGGACAGGGCTTTTCAACCAGAAGTTAATCTAAAGAAATATTTCCAGATGGACATCTAGAGTCACAGAAATGTTTAAGTGAAACCGGTACCCTCTTCTTCAGTAGAGCAGCTCCAAGTGTGCATTCAGAAGCAAATTTGCTTTGTATAGTGACCCAATGAAGCGACATCAACCACAAACACAGTGTAACTATCAATGAATGAAGTGCAATCTCGTCTTTATTGTGCTCTGTCAACAGAATTCAGCAGTGTTTTCTGATTGCAGAGTTTCTTTTACAGTATTGTGTAGGGAACAGAGACTGGAGCTGGACGTTCAGCTTGCAGGCTGAGGCTGGCACTCAGGAAATGTGTTGCTCTTGATGAGTGAAGTGAAACGACAAGTTCTCACGAGAGGTCAGACTTGGTGTTTTGTGATGCCAGTGGTAGGTAGTAATTTTCAAGACAGAATGGATTACACTTTTAAAAAATATATCCTTTTTTTTTTTTTCTTCAAATGCAATTAGATCAAATTACTAATGCCTATTAAGGGAAAACGCCCATGAATATAACTACTGTGAAGAAGTATTTTAGAATCTCACAATATCAGCTTCTTCATCCATTTCTGTTTTGATAAACGAGCTATGGGTATGATATTCATCTCTCAAGTAACTCCTCTCTTCATACTGTGTGAAAATAACCCTTAATTGTAGAACACAACAAATTTTCTTCCCTAAATGGTCAAGAAACACAATTCTCCACAGCAAAGGAAGTTGCCAATATATGGGGAGGGGAGTTTTCTTTACTCAGTAACGCCGTAAGCAACAGAAGATCTCTTTTGTCAAAACCTCACTTAGTTAAATTAGTTTAAAGTCTCTTTTTGATTAACAAAAACTTGCATGTAAGTAACATGAACATTCATTCTTATAGATAATCCACAAACCCATGTATAAGCAAAGAAATTGCTGAAGTATCATATTTTTGTTACAGGTTCACTTCAAGCCTGATGGAGTACTTTCCATTATCTGAAGCCTAATACTATAATAGTGTCATAAAAATGACCTAGAAATCTCAGGTGCTGTCGTACTTTTTCCTGCTTATTGTATTAATTATGAAAAACATACTGGATTAGGGCTTCACGATATGGTGACTATTAAGTGGCATAAATATGAAACTAGTGACCAAGAGTTCCTGAATGTTAACTCCAGGTGTGCCATTATCATCTTGAACAAATTGCCTATACCTAATTTGTGATGCTTTTGCTTATGCTGAGCAACACCTGTCCCTACCAAATAGACTTGTTGATTTCCGTAACTTTAAAATGAGTAAAGCAGTACTGGAAGTAAATAGTAGTAACAGGATTCAGCCTGCACTCTCTCTGAGTCATATGTAGTGTTGGTAGGTGGTCTGGTGCAAAGCAACAGACGAATTTGTCATTAAAAAAATACAAAGTTCTCTTTCTGTCCTTTTTTTTTAACTTTTAGAGCTGAAATTTATATATCCTCAGCATGAAAATGGCATATTGCCTAGTTTGCAGAACCGTGGTCTCACTTAGAGTGAAATTTAGGCCTTGAAATGGGCTATAAATGGTGTCAGTGATGGTGCTACAGGTGAATTTCAACCTTAGCCCAAAATTTCAAAAATAATAATCTCAGAAGTCAAACTCCTCAATTCTTGTCCAAAATTGGTACATCAGTGAAAATACTCTTGTATTGTGTAGGCTGTGGTTCACTGACAGAGTCCTAAAAAGGTGACCTGATTTTTCCAATAGAAAAGTCTTTTTGGCATTAACTGAACCTGGAAGTGCTCACCACTTTGGAAAAACAGGTCACGTAGCAACTTAATTTAACATGCACTCAGGAGTTTGATTCTAGACTCTTGGTCTTTTAAATATTCATCAGGCCAGTCTTAATATATAGATGCCCAGAGACTGATGTATGCATTGCTGTGAAAAATGCAGCGAGCATATAAATTAGTAAGCATTGAACAAATCAAGTTCATTTCTGAAAAAAAAATGATCTGCACAGCTGCCTGGGTGGGTGTTCTTCAGAAAAGACAGAATGGGTTACTAGAGAAAAAAAATTAGCTTCCTGCACTTTGACAATTGTCTTTTGAGTACTTCTTTTGCTGATATTCTTGAGTAGAATCTGTTGGAGGAGGAGTATATTGTTGATCTATAGAAAGAAGATACTAAGTGATAATTGTATACACAAAAGGCTGGAAAAAAGCCTGACAGCATTTATCACTTCATGGTTTAAACATTTCCAAACTGTGAAGTAAAATAGCAGTCCATATTTAATACCATTTTGGGCTGATACAATACAATTTTTGCATAAATGTTGACTAATTAATTTTAAAATGTTCAGGTGGTATTATGCATGGGTAAAAATGCTTTGCTGTTTCCCAAGAATGCTTTGGATATTAATTATATTCTCAAAACACACTGCAGATAAGTACTAGGCATTACCATTATGAATTGCGTTCATTTAAGATGTAAAACTGCTGGAGTTGCATAAGTCTTTAAGAACGTTATGAATATTTCAGCAGTCTTCATGCCTGGTGTAACCTGAATCAACAGTCATTTCAAAACATATTTATTTTTACAGAATATAGATTGTAATTAATCACATCTTTCGCTGGGGAGGAGGAGAACTGGAACTGACCTCAGACCTCTTGGAAGATCCCTTAAGCTTTAGCTTTTCACTGAGATTCCTCTCAGTCTTATTTTCATATGCAACTCTTTTTCTCTTGCCATGGGGTAAACTGCAAATGTAAGTGGTCATAGCTCCACTGCCTTCAGTAGAACTGCACCCATTGGTCCAAAGTAAGTGTCTCTCTTCTATTGCTCTGCGATCTCTTTCTTTGCTCAGGAGTGCACAGAGTGGAGTCTTTTCTATATTTTCTGGTTTATCCATCTCCAGAATTGCTTCCTGCTTCTTACATTCCTCTGGACCTGAGCATCACTTGTATCCAAAATTCAAGGTTTGCAGAGACAAAGGCAAAAGTGATGTCTCAGCCTGTCATTTACTGAGGAACTGCTTCACTGTTGGAGTTGAAAGAATCACCCATTAAGAACAAGGTTCTTGAGAAAGCATTCATAGTTTGGCCCAGAAGTCATTAACCTGTTTTCTATGTGGATATGAGTGGTTTGTTCCTGTGTTCAATATTGAATAGCTTTCATTTTTCCTCTCTTTCTGTTCTATTTGACTATGCAGCACTAAAACACTCCAGCAGTTGCCATTCTGTGGGTATAATAGCAAAGCACTATATTTTACATCCAATTTCGACTTTTGTTCTCATTTTTACATCTCGGTAGACTTCAGTGGAATGTCAGAATGTCAATAAATAGGTGTTTGGAGAATAAGGCTCTAAGACTCCAAAGAAATGCAAGTCATCTATCAAAAGGCTACTGTGAAGCAGTAATTTGAATTTATATAATTTATCACATGGAAAATAATTTGAAAATTATTTTATATATATAAAGCCAGAACACAGAATGGCAGTAGGGAACAAGCAGTACTGTCAGGTGTATGCAAGCAGGCTATCAACTATTCACATTGCCAAGAGGTGAAAGAAGAATTTCTGTAATAAACTCAATCTTATCAACTGGAAGTGTCAGAAGGCGTGAAAAGTCTGGGCATATTAATCAATCAAAGTATGACTTTGAGTTATGAACTTGTCATGCGGCTACGAAAATGGAAAGTCTAATCATAGACTGTATCAGTCAATGAATTACCACCATTATATTGCTAAACTCTTATCTGGAATGCCTTATCCATTCTAGTCAGCTTTGTTTCAGAGAGATGAATTCTCACCAGAGCAGATGCAGGAAAAGGGGAATTAACATAACCAGCAAATGACAATCTACCTCGAGAGACAGGAACTGAATATCATAGTTAAGAGAGTGCTGGGAGCAAATATGCTCTAAATAAATGCAACGTGCAAGTGTGTAAGTGGAGTCAATCAAACCACAGTTACATGAGGTGAAAAGAAATATTAATTTTAAACTAAAAGGATATTAACTAGCTATGAAAAAGTCAGAATTTGTCCAACTGTCTGATGGGTAATGTTCTGGCTATGGCTTTCAATAGGAGTTGAGGGAAAGCTATAGGGGAAACCGCTTGTGTTCTCTTATGACCCCTAATTGCAGAGATGAGAGTTAATCGACAAAGATCCACTTCACTCCTCTGTGGTACGTCCCCTACTGTAAAAGACCACTTAAGACACTGGCTTACATAACTACAAAAACGTGTTGAGGCAGATTATTTGGTGACCTCCTTACCATAAAAGTGAAACATAGATACGATGTGTTTGGTTTTGAATTTTTGCCGTGTTACAAAACCAGTAAGGCAAAGGTACGAGTTCGTTAACCTTTAGCTAGAGTGGTGCCTATGTTAGTGTTAGTCCCAGTGTTAGACCCTTTATATTGCTCTGGAACTTAAAAAATTCAAAAGGTACAAGTTAAAGCAGGCTTAGGTCTTAATCCCTGGTATTTGTTGAGACCTAATAAATAAAATGAAGTTTTGTTGACTTTTGATTATAAAAGATGCTGCTGAAGGAAATAATGATAGCCAACCTTTTGACATAATTGTTTCAAGAATGAACCTGCCTACGCTGTTGCTTAAAATCTTTGGTCCTTAATACCTTAGTGAAAACTTGGATGATATATAAGGTGGCAGAACAACAATTTCTCTGAAACTCTAATCCATCTGAACCAATTTGGACATGCTGTACCAAACTGCAATCTCCCAGTGTGAGTTTAGATCAGATGGGTCGTGTGAAAGTGGTCAGCTATCACCCAACTGGTATGACTGGTATGCAGAATTTATCCTGGAGGCTAGTAATCCCTCTCCAAATACTGCCTTCAGCTCCACACCTGAATCGCAGTCTTGTGACCATGGATGAGGGCTAACCACTACCTTTTTGGTTTATGGTACTTAGCAATCAAGGGCATCCGGCAACAAACGTCCATTGTTAAGTCTTCAAAATCAGTTTTCCATTCTGCCAGATGGGCTGTGTGACCACACATGTGCAGATGTTCCCAGGAGAATGCTGTGGGATACATTTTGGTTCCCCGATGCAGCCTCAGTATTTGGGAGAACAAAGCAGCACTCCAGGCTGAAGGACTGTGCCAGTCCCTAGACTTTGTGCCATGTACCCCACACCCTTCCTGACTCCAAGCCGTGGGCACCTCACGTCACGTTCCTGCAGCTTGTGCAGCAGTTTGTTCAGCATTCTTTCTCTTCTTTTCTCTTCACTTCACTTACTTCCTTTTTTTTTTTTTTTCCTTTTTTCCTCTTACAGATGGACAAAAGAGGAAGAAATCATTAAGGAAGAAACTGGATTCATTAGGGAAGGAGAAGAACAGAGACAAAGGTAAAAGAAAATGAGTGCATATTTACTGATCGAGTCATAGTTTTGCATATGAGATTTCTTTAGTCTTAAATGTATGCTTTCTGGAGTAGGAGAATGTTACTGAGATGATGTACTGCCTAAGTACTTATTTCCAAGTTGAGAAATACATCTTATTTTTTCTATTTGTCATTAGTATAACCCAGATCTCTTCAACTGAAAGCTTATTTCCTGGGAGAAAATGAGGAGTGAGAGGACTACATCTTTTCTGCATTGCTTTTTCTCCCCATTTTCATCATCCAGTGCAGAGTGCGGTCTGGATAACATGACCCAGTTGTTTACCTCCATTTGCACTCTTCTCTTTCAATTTGCAAAGCACGGGAACCCAGCCCTGCCCAAGCAAGTCAGTTGGTTTGCTGTTCTTTTTTTAACCTTAGGAAAATAGCCATTGTTTAAAGAATATAAATGCTTCAGTGCTACTGATCAGTTGGATTTTAATAGACTCCATGTGACATGGATTTACAGATACGGTTGCACTTTTTTGTTTGGACACTAATCAGCTTTATGGGCTGGGTCCTAATCCACTGGACTTGACCTGTAATTTGCAGCCATTTGAACCAAGTCAAGATGTTGAGACCTGAAAAGTGTCTCTGAAATTGCAGTTTTCTGCAGGAAGGTAATTGTGCATCTAATTTTGCGTTCCATCCTGGAAAAGAAGTTCTGGAAAAGTGGTAGTAAAAGTCAGTACTAACATGTCAGTTTCACAGACACACAAATGCACAAATTTATAACAAAAGAAGTGATTTTGTTACTCTGGTGTTACTGATTGTAATCTAGGTTCGCAGAAGGATTTGAAATCCTGTTGAAAAAAATGAACATCCTCATTTCTAAGTTACTTTAGGTATTTGTCAGGAAGAAAATGTTTTCCTTTTAATTTTTGTTTGTTTGGTGACTTCATATATGGGATCATTATTTTCTTAGTTTAAAAATGGCTATGGAAAATATTTGCATTAATCATTCTAAAACTCAAAGTCCCCTGACACATTTGTTTCAATAAATCCAGTGGCCTCCCATGTTGCATTGCGAGTACCAAATCTTTCATTTGTTATGAGAATTACTTGATGTAGGACTGAGCCCAAATGTAGAAAGAGTCTTTAAGGAAGAGGTTTAGTGATTTTATAGCCACCTTCGGGGAAAAATCTATCTTGTATTGCTCCTGTCAATGCATTACATTTGGCTGCAGTGTAATTAATCAGTCATTATGTTGCTTAGTTTTCTTGGTTTTTTTTCCCCATAGTCCTCTTTGCAGTTAAAAGTGCAAAGCAACATAGTTCTGTGCAAAACCTTCCCTGCTTCTCAGTGAATTTGCCAGGTATTGATCTTCATAGCATTCTGTGAGGTGCTCTTCTGCGTTGGAATTGGGTATCCACTTACTGCTTTTTAAAAAGATGTTCTGTCTCTCACAAATTTTTGATGCGCTGAAAGCTTTTATCTTTTCCCTGTGTGGGTAGGATGACTTTAGTAGTCTCCTTTGAATACATTTCATCTTTTTATTTTCACATTTTTCATTGCAGTAGCAGATTTTAGCAATAAATTGATTTGATAATTCACCAAAGACTGATTTTTCCTGTGTCACCCAAACCTGGTGGATCTTTGCAATTGCACTTCCAGAACTCCTGTAATGCCTCTTCAGAGCAGTGCCTTGAGAAGTGATAGCTTCCTTTGGTGATGCATACAAATGCTTAACCTGGAGTTGCTCTTTATTTCTCCAGATTCTCTGTTGCCAAATATCTTTCAAACAATAATTTTTCTTACATTGCCTTGCACTCTTTTATGATTCCCTTTTTGCTTGTTTTATTTCAGCTGACCTCAGTTTCTGATAATTACACATCTGTACTGGTTGAGCGTTTACAGATAATATTTTCTGCTATTACACTTCTGTTCAGGGATTTTTTTGTGTATGTCTACCTTGCATGATAGCATTTATACTCCATTCCGTTAATAACTTTGGGGATACACTTTCTGGTTTTATTCCAATGGATTTTCTGAGTGCACTTTGCTGTTTAGGACTCAGTAGTTGCCCACAGCAAAGGTCAGCACTTTGTACTTACTCATCCTTGTATATATTTATCTACTTCCTGTTTTTTCAGCATTGCTCATCTCTTCTAGTTCATTATACCCAAGCATTTTTAAAAATCGCTGTGCTGATTCTCTTAATTTTAATTCCTTTTTTCTTCATTCTTTGAATTTCAGGCATTTCAAACATGTACCCCTCTGCTTTTATCCTCTTTTTTCCATTTTCCACTGCTGTGCTGTCATTTATAGAGATGTCTTACATGCTCTTTCCATGTATAAAATGTTATAGTAGCAACCTCTGAGGGGAAAACACCCCAGTGCTACTCAAAAAGCAGAATCTATATTTCCCTCCTTCCTTCAGGATATACAGTGTCCAGAGGGCCAGGAAGTTGGAAGGAGTCAGGTTCCCAACCAGGCTGTGTCAGCAGAGTGAAAAGAAAGCCATGTTGCCTCTTCTTTGTTGCCAACAACAAATGTGAAGCAAATATAGCCCAGATAGCAGCATGGGGCACCCTACTTCTCAAGGTTTCTGTCCATGGTTGTTTCTGGTGTACTCTTCTCTGATTTTCTGAGTTGCTAAAGATACTTGCCCCACAGATACTTGCTGAGCAAACTCTTAATGCCTGATGGCAGATGGGATGAACAACCAGGACGGTGCTGGATTGTGTTGTGCGAGGTGTCAGCCTGGCACAATTGGTGAAAGGCAGCTGTTTCCCTGTGTGATTGCCTCAGGAGTTAGGAGGGACAAAGCATCACACAGCTTTCAGGTGATGAGCTGGGTCTGGAAAGAAGGAAGTAAGGCCTGGTGCTACTGATCTCCGTAAGGATCAGCCCGCCATGTTCACATTACCTTCCCTGAACAGTGGTCTCCATGTCACCCAAAGTCAATCTCCCTCAATGTGTGTGTCACAGTGAGCTCGAAGTATTATCCTGATCTGCTCCATGACGTTTTTTTTAACAAGCATTTCTACCGTTTATTTTATAAAGAGAGTATATTCCATTTCCAGGCAACCAGTACAAAACAAACACTCTGCACCGAGGACGTGGGTGTGCTCACAAGAAAGGCCGGGAGCACTTAACCCACCCAGGCAGGTCCCTAGTCCTCATGCCCATAAGGAATGCCTTCCTTCTGTTTCTTTTTGCGGTTTTGTGGGTAGGTTTTTTTGGTGACTAGTCCAGCTGCCCCGTTGTGAGAAAAAAAACGGCGAGACCAGGCCACAGGACGTTGGAGGGGAAGCAGGGAAGCCGATTTCCAGAACACTTTATACAGACGAGTTGCATCAGTGCAAACAGCATTTCCATCCCTTCAGCATCACATTTACAAGCTCAGTTGCAATTTGAAGAGTATATAATTAACTCCAAATATTTTGAGTTCCTTGTATCCCAGCCTGGGAGACCCCACATACCCAGACAAGCGGCAGCTGAGGCAGCCGTGTTGTTAGGTCTCTTCTGGAGCACATGCCACCTGAAAAATGTTGGTTGTGTTTTGATAGATAGGCTCCTGAAGGTTAATCCTGACAATCACACAGCGTTATGTGATCCTGTGTGTGGGCTGCAGCCAAAGATCACTGAGATGTGCCTGGTGCGGGAAGCCACGGAGGTGTAAAAAGAGGCCACTGTGCTGGTCACTAGGGATGCACGATGGAGGCCTTGCTGCAGGGCGAATGAGGCATGAATCTTGCGCAGCTCCTAGCGCGTGTGGTCAGCGTTATGTCTTTGTCTGCGGGCAGCTCCTGGGAAGGAGCAGGGAGAACTTGCATCCTTAGTCTTTCCTGGCAGTCCCAATCCTTTAGCACTGAATGTCACCCAGGGTGGGTATAGAGTTCTGGAGTCGTTCATTCTGGGGAGGTACCACCTCGCTCTGGTTTGTGCCCAAGACTGTTCTCACCCACCCCACTCAAGCAGGTGGCTGTGCTTAAAAAGCATAACCAAAAGGATATGCTACTCTTTTCTTCTAGGACTATTTGGAGGTCTTACCAGCCATATTTTAGGACTTGGTCCGGTCTGTGGAGTTTTTACTCTTTTGACTTCATGTTTTATTTTAGATGGATCAGTCGATCAACCTCTCTGTGTGTTAGGTGAGAGTTTCAGCAAACTGTTAGACTTCTGAAGGCCAACAAAGCCACTAAAGTAGAATTGAATGCACTTTAAATGAGATTCATATCTTTATTTTGTCCTTTTGGACAGGTACATCTGTCCTCATTTCATTACAAGGGGGAAAATCCTAAAACAAGTGTGTTTTCAATTGTTTTTACATCTCTGAGTGACTCACCAGAGCAGGATATAGAAAACTTGCCGGATGTAAACAGATGAAACAGGAGAGCAGCACCCCACCCAGATATTTAAGCAATATTTTCAGCTTTCATCATTCAGTGTCTTTGCTTTCCTCTGCCCAGCCTCCTTGTTATTAATGACCATCATGACTCTCAATTGTGCTGTCTACATATATCTCCAAATGTTTGCTTTAGCTGCTGACAAACAGTACTCAGGCTGGAGGAGCAGTAAAATGTCAGTGCTGCTTGGAATAAGAAATTCTCAGGATGCTCTGCATGCTGGCGGCTGGGTACTGTTCCCTTACAAATTCACTGCTACTTTTGATGGCAACAGAAGCGGAGCCTTTTGTCCATCTCCTGCCAGCGATATGGGGGTTAGCGTCAGCGTGCCTACTTGGAAAGCACACACAGGCATTCCTCAGGAAGATGCCTCCCAGAAAGGATTTCTCCTAGAATATTTAATCAGTAAACCAGCTTCATTTTTCTTCGGTTCCAGTAAACCCAGCAGGTGAACTAAGAGACTTGCTCAGAAATAATAATCACTTGCTACATGATTTGTTCAGCAACTGAGAATCAACCCTTTTGCTGATGTTTCTGTGTGGAATGTAAACACTTTTCAGGTTCATCTGTGGGGCCTGAGTGGAGCTGCTCCTTATGCTGGAGTTTCTAAGAAAAGGCTGTCCTGGTAACTCTGTGGCATATGCAGATGCAGCAGTAGATGTTTGATTTTTCTTCAGTTAGAATTCTTGAAAACATCTTCCATGTTTACTTCCCAACTATACTCAGTAAATTTTAGAGGTATGTCTTAATGTTTGCATTTGTTCTTCAGTTATTCAACCTATTGTGATGTCAGTGTGCCTTGGCACAGCCTAAGGAGAGAGCTGAATAGATGAAGTTTCTTTTTTATTATAGTTTATCAGAAATGTGTTTTTTTTCCAAGCCTTTCCACCACCCTGCTGTGCTTTATAAAAAACTTCCAAAATGTTTCTCATGCTCTCTAGGCACACAAAAGTGTTTTTTTTTTTTAGCAACACTGTCATATTTTGTACTAAAGTCAACTAAAGGACTGAAGAATGTCCCTTTTTTTTTTTTCTTCTTTTTTTTTCTTTCAAAAAAACCGAAGGCCCCTAAGTAATTGAAAAGGCCTTGAGGCCTTGTATCACTCCTTGAATATCTGTGAGCTCTGACTAGCTAGAGAAATGAATTTCAGCCACAGAACTGATGCTGAGAATGTTACCTTAACTTGAGTATTCTGAAGTCAGTGCAGAATTTTGATGAACCTTTGGATGGAAAGAGTTTTGCCGTTCCCATTATGGATCAAGGTTTCCATTTTTCTTGTTTTCTTGCTTCCATCACTCTCTCTACAGATCCAAAGGAATTAATTTCAGTTAGCAAAACAAAGTTACCCAATCTGGCTAGCTGGGGAGATTGACTTAAATCTGTTTAAATATCCCTTTTAAAGCACATTATTCTCTGAGCTGTTTCCCACCCTATTCCTATCATTTAAATAGAGGTACTACAAGCACCTGAGCAGATCTTGGTTTTAGCAGCTCAAAACCAGCAGTTAAACTGTGCTTAAGAAAAAAACCCAAAGTACTAAGGAGACTATCCAAAGTTGCTGTATTCTAAACCTGTTCGCTTTATTAGCATTGAAGGCTTCATTAGGGTCTGGAGCGTAGACCTCACTAGTTCTTAATAGACTGTTATGGTTTGTGGGATGGAAACCACGGTCTTCACCAGCTGCAACTTCAGAGAAGTCTTCAAAACTATACTTGGATGGGGTGGCATGAGGCCAAGTAAACTCACCGAATGGGTCAACATCCTGAATATCATCATTTGATTATCAAAGAAAAGGATTTCTGATCACTGAAACTCTTATTTGATCTGGCTGGGAGTTTTTCTACAACATGCTGCTTTATATTAGAAAATGCTGATTTGCCACCACAGAAGGATTTCTTAGGAGCATACCAGTTTCAATCAAAATTTTGTTAAGCGACTTCCCTCTGCTGCAAGATGGACTTTATGGTAAGAGAAATTATGCACTTTTCCAAAATAGCGAATTGTCTCCTTTGCCAGTAAACACTAAAAGCCAGAATGGATCAAAAGGCAAGTCCTTGTGCGCTGCTGGCTAAGGATGTGAGTCTGCATTTCCAAGCTGATTGCCCAGTCTGCCAGGTTGTTTCACATTTTTATGTGGTGCTTTCTGCAAAATTTCTTTGTAAGCTGCCCACTCTCCTAATTGAATAAGTGATGAAGTTTTTGAGGGGTTTACAGAGAGTAACTAACTTAGTAGCTCTGCCACTCACTTAGTATATATACAACAGACAAAAGTTTGAGGCCTTGCTCTAGGGAATGTTTCTTTAAACAAATGAAACATCTCCAACAGTGAGGATTTCCAGCCCACAGCAGTAAATAGGCAGTTGGTACCTTTACATTGAATGTGAGACCGGAGACTCAAACCTACACATCTTATATCTGAGTCAGAGTGCTTTCTCCCTCATCAATGGGTTGCTAAATACTTTGCGTAACTACAACTCTTTTGTGTTTTTTTTTTAATGAATCTGAAATCTCAAAAGGGCTAGTGTTCGCTCTAATGGACATGGCATTACCTGTCCAGCAAAAGAATTGTTGGGATTGAATACTTCTGAAGAGTTGTGGGCAAAACACACTCACTGCCACCCCCCCCTCCACCATGACACACACAGAGACTAGTTTTGCTGGGAGCTTGAGGCTGTAGCCAGTCTGTGGAGGCTGCAACCGATTCTCTTAATTTCAACAAACGAACAAGAAGTTGCTGGTTTTGCCAATTCTTTAACGTAGTTACACTGCCAGCCAGCATCACTTCCATCTGTATTTAGTCTGAAAATTAGCCAGTTGGTTTTCATCCAGCTCCCCATCTCTGCCAGACATTGAGAAATCGGGGAAGTGGTTCATGGCCTCTGAGAAGGAGCCCTACAGCAAAGCAGCCTAGAGCAGAGGTTCGGTGTCCATTCACTGCTCCAAAGGCACCTTGAGCAAGAGCAGTTAAAAAGCTGGCATCCCACACCTAACAGTTTTCAAGGAGGTGCAATACCTACCTCAAAGTATCAGCCTTTACATAACGAAGTCAGGGAGAGGGTCATTTTAATGAAATTTTTTTAATGAAGCAGTGCCGAGATCTCATCTCCTGCTGATCTTGTCCCAGTTGATCCTAGTAGTGTAGGATCAATGGCATCAGCATGCTGTTGGGCATTATGGGGCTACACACTGCTGTCCCATCCTAATTTGAAGCACAAGTGGCTGTGAGCTAAAACAAGAAATATTTCTTGTTCAGGATTCCATTTGGCTCAGTGGATCTTCTCAGGAAATATTGTGGATGGATGGATAAATAGGGATGCTAGAGGTAAAACAAAGTACTCAGTTAGACAGCCAGAAGGGGAGAGGTTGCAGATGTGTGTTTCAAGCTTGTGGTCTTAAATGTTCATAATTCAGAGCAGTAGAAGTTTTTAATACTAATACTCTCATCATTTTATAGTAACACTCTACTGTGTGCTGGAGGGACGGGTCTAACTCTGGACTCCTGGAACTGGCAATCGCCACATTGCTTGATGACCATGTGATGATGTTCTTTCTTGTCCTAAATTAAATGCAGATGGTTTTAGATGTCATTCTACTCACAGGTCACTTCCAGACTTGCTTGAAATGTGAGGCTCTGCTTCCTGATTTAGTTTTGTCTGGCCACCAAATTTAGTTCATGTCTTAACATTTCGTACTTCTAAAGAGCAGTAATGTTTCTCACCAGATCAAAACAACGGACCCTTGTCTCTTTAGTATGATAGGCTAGTTTTGTCTTCATTCAAGATTCATAAAATATACTGTTTTATTCTTTCAATGCTTTACTTTAATCTTAATGATAATGCAAGCATAGATAAAATTTAAAAGTGTCATCAAAGATATAGTCAGACTTTTAGTCCCAGGAGAAACTTTGGCCTTTAGTCATTTAGAGTAATGAGAGGATGAATATATAAGGGTTTTTCTTTGGGCTGGGGTTTTTTGTTGTTTGGTTTGGTTTTAGTTTGTTTTTCTTTTCCTTTTTTCATACTTAAAATAAATTTGCTTTTAGTCTCGAGTGCTTTCTTTATTCCTGATACAGGCAGATCTGAAGCTGGAACCTAGTAAAAGTTGCAGTTTGTTTTCACCAGAGTGAATAGAGTCTGTAGCTATTTTTTCATTGCGTTTGAACAAAAAACTGTTCTGGTTTGCAATCTGACCCAGTGGTTTTGACTCTACTTATCTCAGGTAGGTCTAGAATTGAAATTTAATGATTGGAGTTTCAGCATTAGTAGTTTTTCGTTGATTCATTTTAGAGTGGTTTTCTGGTCTGTAAAACATTTGAGCATTTTACTTTGAGAGCTGAAGTACATGCTGATTTTGAACATTAGAGTAGTATTGATGTGGGATGGGATTGTGTTCTTTTCAATAATTGAGAGAGACCTTTATTCCCCTGTATATTTATATGTTCATATACATTTTTGTAATGTTACGAAGGGCCTTTATACTGATATATCACTATTCAACTGGTTTAATCTTACCATTATGTTAAAGCAGTATAGTTCTTGTATGTAATTAAAACCATATCCTTGAAGGTGTAGTCTGTATAGTTGAGGCACTTCCAAGCTCCCTGTACAGGTAGGTGCTTAACCTCCTTACCTGTAATGAGACCCATGCATGGGCCTGTACCCCTTGACTCTGGTGCCCTGCACCATTTGTGAGAAAGAAACGTGGTGAAGGGGTCTGAAATATGAGAGAGCTGTGGCAGGGTCCAGCTAGGCTCCTCTGTCTCAGGATTAGGTTACTGGAGCCTCTGACAGCCATCTGCACCACATAGATGTAGCCAAAGGTGTCTCTGACTTCCAGTTGCTTTTAGTGGAAGTTAAGATCTTAATCGGATCGGTTAATTTTCCAAGATTCTGTGTGGTGTATCTTGCATGATCCAACTAGAAACAGGATTTGCGCTACAATTACCGGGCACGCCTCCACTATTATTTTATTGTCTGAATTTTGTTATTATTATTATTATGCAGTCCAGTACCTCATTGGAATTATTATATATTTAAAGGGACTTCAGATTGGTGTTCTTTTTAACAGCCTAATACTTAATTGTTTTTGTACTAAATAAATATCAGATGTTCAGTAAATATTAATTTTTATTTGTTGTTACAGAATTTATTCCCCAGGCTTTTGGAATGCCGTTGTCCCAAGTGATTGCTAATGACCGGGCCTACAAGCTCAAGCAAGATTCTCAGAGAGAAGAGCAAAAAGATGTTTCAGATTTTGTGGCCTTTCTCTTACCATTTGGAACTAAAAGGCAGAACAAAGAACTTTCAAGCAGTAACTCATCTCTTAGCTCAACCTCAGAAACACCGAACGAATCCACTTCCCCTAACACGCCCGAGCCAGCGCCACGAGCAAGGAGGCGTGTAAGTAGACCCATCACAACGTGGTGCATGCCAGTTGCTCCAGAGGGTCTAGCTGGAGCAGGAAAAAAAACCTTTTGTGTCTGTGGATTGTGGAGTACTTCTTCTGTCGTGTTCAAACAGTGATATTTTTTCAAGTGGAAGCTAGCTTGGTCAATACCAGAAAATTCTAACTCCAGTGGAAATCTTCTTTCTCTGGTGTTGACAGGAAAAGATCATATGGACTGTGCAGGCCTTACAGATCACAAAGTGACAGAGAGATTATTTAGAAGTCTTCCTGTTCACTTCCTTTACCTGTCTCCTTCTGTTTAGGTGTTTTAGATTCAACAAATTCCATCTGTCTTCAACTTCATTTTTTCAGCTGGGGGAGACTAAACCTGTGCGATTGATGTATATGTATGCTTTTGTTAATTTAGCTCCATAAACTTGGAAATAAATCTAACTATTAATCCCTATCCTAATATGAATAAAAATCCCTACGGCCCAATTCTGATCATGTCCTCAGCGGTAAGAAGGAAGTTGTCAAAGTAAATTTCTACCCGCTTTTTCAAAGGAAATTTCTGTATGCAGGTTATGAAAATGCCGTTGGCAGCAGAACACAGTAGGATAGTTTGGACTGGATGTTAATTCTGCGTGTAAGATAGGTACCTCGTAGACCACTTATTTGCAGGGTTCTGTTCCTTGTAAGTAAGTTTTATGCCCTGAGCTTTACAGTTTTCCAGTACTGCAGCTACTAACAGTATTAGAATTTTAAAATATTTTTTTTGTTACCATTTAGAGATTCTAAATTTACCACTTTTTAATTCTGTTTGCAGTGGAGGGAGAAAAAAAAATGCATAATTGAATAATTTCAATTAAAACCCCTGTTAAGTACTGAGAAAGAATTTGGGGTACAAGAACAGACCCTGGAAAATATTTTCTTATGGTCTGCACCTTCTTATCCCTAGGATGAAGCTTGCTTCAGATAAATGCTATGTAGGGCTCTTCAAGCCACAGTGCTAAGAGGGGTAGAACTGGAATAAATTGCAAATTAAGAGAAGATTGAAGAGCCCCATGACCTGCCTTCTTTCCCTCCAGCTGTCAGCTGAAGCTTATACTTGAAGTGCCTGCATTCTATCTGAAAATAGCTGAGAGCATGATATTTGAAGATGTTTGCATTCTTACATACGCTCAATGCACATCCATTGGCCTGTCCAGACCATACGAACAGGAAGTTGTGTTCACACAGAAGTGCGAAGTACACTTGAATGTAAGTGCAAAGGGAAACCCGCCAACTTCTTTCAGAATTTGGCATAGGCAGTGAAAAAATAGAAATTCATCTTGGCTTCAGAGCCTGTTTACATGTGAGGGAAAGATAATTCATGTGTCCAGATACGGGTCATCTGCTGTTCTTTTCACCGAGTGTGATAAGATCTCTGACATGCATTTGACCAGCCAGCAAGCAGAAGGAACCTGGATCCTTTGTTATATCCAAGAGATAGAGTTCCATCAGGACTAAGTTCCAACCTTATGGGGGTTTTGCTTATTTAATTTGGGTTTTTTTTGTTAATACCAGGATTGCAGCTTTCAGGGTGTTGAATTTGAGCCTTTAGTCCGTAGTCATAAGGATGCAATAGCACATGGTTCACCTACAGAGAAGAAAGAGTAGACTAAGGTGGGCAGTGTGACGTGGAGGGAGCTGGCATTTTCTCTCAGGAACGAACCTCAGTTATTCAATAACATACTTCCTGAATTCTCAATTATTTAACATTAATACCAACTCATGCCCATAACTTGTCTGTCGTTGGCCTTTATACTTCTGCTTGTCAGTGTACCTACTCTACTCCCCTGAGATTTTTAGGGGATGGTAAGGAAGCAGGCACTTACCTTTTATCTCTTGGGCAGTGTTGCACTGTTTATTTTCAACTATATCAAGGTGAATGCTTTGAAAAAATTGTTTCATTAGTATACAATTGATACAACCAGTTTTTCACATAAATGCCTCACAGACACCTGGAGTGCAGTCCCCTTAAACTTGAATTGGAGGGATTATTTATCACTGTACCATTCACTTCTTTGCAACTTTCATATGTTCCAGTGAGTCTTTAAGCACTCAGCTGAGGCTTTCAGTAAGGGATATAAGGTAATGCTGGCTGCAGAGCTCATGATATGAGTGCTGTGGTTATCTTTCCTCCAAGAGGTAGACAAAGATCACTGTTGCTGCATTTTCTGTGTAGAATTTTTGCCCAGCAGTTAGAAGTTGAGACCCTGGTCATCCAGCAAGGCATTTTCTGTTTGCTTATTATAGAGAATATTCTGATATTCTGTTAATATATTATATATATATATATTATGGAGCCAAAATTATTCAAGTATCATGAGCTCAGTCATACTGCTTTACTGCTCACCTAGCATAGTGTATGGAGTGAAAATGGATCTGCCATGGATAGTACTTGATCCCATGCATACTCTGTAATATTGCTTATCTTTTTGAAAGAGAAAAGCTGTCTGTAACCCTTAAAAAGTAAAGAAAAGCTTCATCTGACCTTCATTCCACACCTCTCCCTCTGGCCTTCATTTTCTTTTTGCTCTTTCCATCTCTTCTTTAATCTCCACTTTACTTCATGTTTCTGCATGCTTAGCTTAAGATTTGGCTGGCTTATTTGGTTTTTTTGCTTGTCATGGTGGAGGAAGGACTGATATCCCTTGTGTACAAAGGTAATGCCTAGTAGATGGAGCGTGATTTTTCTTCAATTGCTGGGTGTTGCAGTCCAAGTGACACCATGTCTGTATTAATGGTCCTGAAGTAGTGGGCAGCAACGTGCATGAAGGGCAATGAAGGACAACGTGCATGAAGGGCAACGTGCATTAGAAGAGCAATGAAGCTGATGAGGGGTCTGGAGCACAGGTCTTACAAGGAGAGGCTAAGGGAGCTGGGGTTATTCAGCCTGGAGAAAAGGAGGTTGAGGGGAGATCTTATTGCTCTCTACAACTACCTGAAAGGAGGATGTAGAGAGGCGGGGATCAGTCTCTTCTCCCAAGTCACAGGCAACAGGACAAGAGGAAACGGCCTCAAGTTGCACCAGGGGAGGTTCAGGTTGGATATTAGGAAAAATTTTTACACTGAAGGGGTTATTAAGCATTGGAATGGGCTGCCCAGGGAAGTGGTTGAGGCACCATCTCTGAAGGTGTTCAAAAGACGGGTTGATGTGGTGCTGGGGGACATGGTTTAGTGATGTTGTCAAGGGAAGTCGTGGATGCCCCATCCCTGGAAGTGTTCAAGACCAGGCTGGATAGGGCTTTGAGCAACCTGGTCTAGTGGGAGGTGTCCCTGCCCATGACAGGGAGTTTGGAACTAGACGATCTTTAAGGTCCCTTCCAACCCAAACCATTCTATGATTCTATGATGCTATGATTCTATGTTTTTTTGGTCAGAGTTAGGTTGATGGTTGGACTAGATCATCTTGAAGGTCCCTTCCAACCTAGCTGATTCTATGATTTCCTGCATCATTCCTCAGCAGTCATATAGGTCTAGCTAAGCCCAAACTAGTAGGTCTGGCTGGGTTTGAGCTGGATCCAGGGAGTTTGTTGGTAGTGTTTTCCTGTGTGCTTTGACATTTAAAATCAGAGCTGACCTGGACTTGGTATTGCCATGCAGTGCTGTACTTCAGCCACTGAACTCAAGGTCACTTTTCCTAAAGCCAGCTCAGTGCCCCAGTTAATCCACAACTTTGATAAAATGCCCAAGGATAATGGTGAACTGACTGTATTTACATCTATTTTAGGGACCTGAATCCGACTTAAGTGACTCTGTGATAATAATGATTCATGAGGTGAGGGTGCTTTGCAGACAGGGAAGGACCAGTAAAGGCAGGGTATAAGGGGGGGCACCTGTCGTACAGGAAATGCCTGGGGTCTGCAGCGGTGAGGATGGTGTTAGCTGACTAATTTTGGTGTCTGAAACCCCAGACTCTTAAAAACAAAATAGATAAATTGTTCAGTTGGGATTTTACCCACATGGATCCTAGCCAGAGATTCTTCTTTGGTTTGGGGTGGTTTTTTTGTTTCCTTTTGGCAGGAAATGCTGAAGGGAATCAAGCAAATGTACTCCTCAGAGACATCAGAAATCAAGGTCAAAGTTGCATTATAAAGGGTCTAGTAATTGTTTAGAGATCTGAGTCCAAAAATATCTAAAAACTTCACTGTGTTTTATTTATAAGCCTTCCATGAGTTATAAAAAACAGAACTATGCCTGTTAAGTTAGATATTATGAACTACAAAATTTTAAATTAATTTGAAATCTCAGTGGACTTTGTATGAGTTGGAAATCTTTGTAAAGTTTAGTTGTCTAGGCTGATGCAAGAAAATACCGTAGCAGTTATACAGTTCTCATTTAAGAGATATAGAGATCTCACCAACAGTCTATGAAATACCTGTCAGCAGAACAGCGTGCTTTTAAGAAATTAGAGTTGTCAGCAAAGTTTTGAATTGACACATTTTCTTCATTATTTCTTAGTATGGCATGCTTGATCCCTCTACAGTACATTTTATGTTATGGTAAAATGTATCTTCTCTTTCTGAAAGAAAGAAAATAATTTACAACACATACTTTTAATGAGAAAAAATTTAATTTTTGTTTTCTAATTATTTATAAGCCTAGATGTACCCTAAAATGTTTTTGCCTGATAAGTTTAATAGAAATTGAGGGAAATGGTTGTTTTGAAGTGACTGTAACCTTGTGGTTTGAAAAAAAAATCTTAATTTTCAACATTGAAACATGCCATAAACCTCCTACTGCTTGTGCTACTGTATCCTTTACAGACTGCTTGAACTTCTGTGCCTTGCTGTAATCCAAACATAGTTTTCAAAGCTTTCATTGGAATTTTAATGACTTTAAAATATTAAGATACATGATGTAGAATTATCTAAAAATTTTTATCCTTCTGCTTCTCTGGTGTGACTTTGTTCTTTGATAACATGGGATTATTTAAATCTCTGCAGTTGTATGTAGTTGTGTTATTGGTTAACTGTATGCAGTGTATGGTTGTAAATCTATTTGCATCTATTTCACTGGTATAATGGCCCGAGCTGCAGAAAATAGAGAATCAGGTTTAAAAATGTGTATGTAACTCCAGACACATAAATATTGTACTGCTGAGGTGCAGACACAGACCATGATTCATCCTTGTCCTGCAGTATGTGCAGGCTTACAACAATAAAAAGGTGTGCTGAGTGAGTGGAAAGCATTAAGTTTTTTCAGTATCTAATTTGTATTCCTTGTAACGTGGTAATACCATTACACTGATATTGTAACTTCATTAATTTACAAAAATTGTAGCAAGTCGTATTGTTGTATTTTTATATTTAAAAATTTGTTGTTTAAAATGCAGGGAGGCAAAACCTTTGTTAGAGAGGGTCCTGTGGTGTTCAGATTTCTCCATCCTTACTGATTGCTCATGTGTGTGTATTTTACAGGGCGCAATGTCTGTGGACTCTATTACAGATCTTGATGACAATCAGTCACGATTGTTAGAAGCTCTCCAGCTGTCTTTGCCAGCAGAAGCCCAGAGCAAGAAAGAAAAGGCAAGAGATAAGAAACTAAGCCTGAACCCAATTTACAGGCAGGTTCCCCGGCTTGTAGATAGCTGCTGCCAGCACTTGGAAAAGCATGGTAAGAATATTTTCTTTTCTCAGGAGTCGCAGATATATTTTTGCTATAATATAAATAAATGTGCATTTTGAGAAGCAAACACATACTTCCAATCGCAAGGACATCTTTGAAAGTCAGACACTTTCCCTCCTGTTTTGCCTCTTGCTAAAGATACTGTCTCACAAATAATTGCTTAGATGATGTCTTCCCAAACTAAGAGTCTACGCTGCAAGCTTGCAAACTGGCCTATACAGCACAGGGGAAGAGACGTTTCTTGGAGGTCAGTTATTTCGTACTAGAGCACTCAGCTCTGCAGGAAAGGCTCTTCAGACCCCACAGGTTTACCCATAATGCAAGAATGAAAAGTGTGCTAGTCAGCCTGGAGTCATTCTTCACAACCAAAGGATCTTAAGAGCTAAATTGAGAGCTCTTCTTTGGAGATTTTCAAGACCCGCCTGGATGCCGTCCTGAGTAACATGCTCTGACAAGCTCTAGGCAAACCTGCTTTAGCAGGGGAGTTGGACTAGATGATCTCTATGGTCCC
Organism: Arenaria interpres; assembly: GCA_013399435.1. NCBI lineage: Eukaryota > Metazoa > Chordata > Aves > Charadriiformes > Scolopacidae > Arenaria > Arenaria interpres. Next base: position 434,326 of record VXAK01023025.1, on the reverse strand, counting down.
TTCCAACTCTAAAAAATTCAGTGAAATTCAGTGAAATTAACCGTTTATCCTAATGTGCAAGACTTAACTGAAAAACAGCATTTGAAGACAGAGGTTCAGAGAAAAAAATCCTATGCTAAATTATATTAAGCTCCAAGAAGCTTTTTCCTGTTCACTACAAGGCTTGCAGTCTGCCTTACTCAGTTTGTCTTTGGCTTGAGTCCTTCTGACCAGCCTTAGGCTCAGGCCTGGTCTCTGCACAGGGAATTATAAACTCCTGCCAATATTCTTTTCATGTCTTCATGATCATCCAGACACAAACCTCCCACCAGCTTTATGTCATGCAGAAACAATAGTTAATCAAGGTATCTATTCAACATATCTCCCAATGTATCTTAGTCTTGTAAAGATTTTTAATGACAATTGAAACCGCTTAGCCACAGCAAGACAGTTATCACATGGCCAGATAATAAACAAACCATTAAGTAATGGTGACTGCAACACCAAATGATGTATTTGGTGCCTAATTTGACCAGAAAGAAATCATTTACTGACTCTGAATGAAAGGCTTTTGCAGATGAGGGACTGCAATTTAAACAACAATGCTAAGCTTTTACAACACGTATCTGAAAATCATGTTGCTTACAAATATATAAAGGAAGACTGTGGGAGAGAGTCCTTGTTAGCCTTTTACAGAGATTAGATTACATGGCTGACAGATAAGTGTAGGGATGATTAAGTTTGAAAAGAATGACTCTTGTCCCTTTAAGCAAGGGTAGCTGAGTTTGGAGAACATAAAAGTGTCTGTGTCAGCCAAAAAAGCCATCCAGTCCAGCTGAGTATCATTTGGATACTGTGATTTTATGTCACTTGAACATCTGTGACAAATTTTTTGATCCACTTAACCCACTGTCATAAAAAAGATTCTTTTCTATACAACATTCTTTACTAAAGTATTTGCATTACATTAAAATTTCCTTTTACAGAAAATTTATGATTTTTTTTGGTGCATTTTCTAAGAGTAGACTGTAGTACCCCACAACAAAATAATCTGAGACAATATGGGGCAAATATTGGTGTTCTTCAGTTTTCAATTTGATCTGTCGTCTACAAAACAGTCATTGGGATTTGTTGACTTTGAGAAATTTAAAGATTGCAGAAGATGGACACTACTGTTTGCTCATTGACTTTAGGGATATTAGAGGACTTTCTGTTCTAGCAACAATCCTGTAGCCACATCATTCCAGGCTTTATGATGGACCAAGTTTCTGATTCTGAAAATATTTTCCTGTATGTATAAGTTCTTCAGGCCAGTCATTCAGCAGCAAATCACCTAGAGGTTTCTCATGAAAGCTTTAAATGATCATTTTGAGTGTTATATCACAAAAAATGGTTATGTTTTTAGCTATAAAAGCCCCCGGCCTTGTTCACTTTCTCTGTTTTTCCTGGGATCGTGTCCTAGAGTTGTAAAGACTTGACTTCATGCAGACTGGCAGTGTAAAACAAATACTCTATGTTTGTGCTGGGACCATTAACCGGCCTCTACTTTTTGCCCAATATGAGTGTCTCCATCTCAGATTATTCCCTGGCAATGTTCCTGGGCTTACTAACTGTTATTCCATCAGTTTAATTTTCTGTTATCCAAAGACAGAAGAATATTTGAAGAGAAATGTCATGTTCAGACTAAAAACTAAAAGTCAGAATGCTATCTGAATTTCTCTGATGAAAATCTGCAACTCCAAACACCACTGTGAAGGTAGACATCACTAGCAAGCGTAGCCTCATGGCTGTCAAAAGGCATTCGTTTTGTAAGGTTCTTTTACATGTCCTGTATGTCAATAGAGAAAAAGAATGTTGCAGAGTAGCCTTTGTTAGACCATAGACTTTTCAAAGCTTATAGATTATTAGTCCTTTTTGCAAAAAAAATGTCTTAACTGTATAAAATGATACTATATACACAGCTGCTTAAGCCTCTAAGATTTTCACTTACATTCTCATTGCTAAAGACCACGTCACCTCTGAGGTGACGTTTACTCTCAATCTTTCTGTTTTTGTTACTTGGCAAAGTATGTCTGTTCAACAACCACATTATCATGTGTTTGATATTCTGGTACTATCTACAGGGCTAGAAAAAGGTTTGAACTGATTTCTTACAGAATACCAGGCAACACACATTCCCAAATCACTTCAAATCTAAATGACAGAGGTGTACCTTCTCTGCTTTCCCTGAAGTACAACAGCACTTCTTCATAGCTTTCCCTCTGTATAATCGCTGCTCCTACCCTATAAACTGGACAAAACTCTCAGGCAGACTTCTTCCCCATTGTAATCTGCCTGTGTGCCCTACATATGTACCTTTGAAGGAAATTTTCAGCTTTGTCTTCACAGGCACTATGGAGCCAGCAGGTAACCCCGTACACCAACAGCTTCCTGTATCCAAAGACACAGCTCAGTGCCCAAGTATTTAGTTATTTTATTGCCTGTTTCCTTTGATGTCAGTCCTGGAAGTGCCACCTCCAAACTCTCAGCAGTGCCTCACACTCTACGTATCTCTGTCGCTCTCAAAGGAGTAGTAGCACTACCAAAATGGCATCACAGGAAATGTCATAAAGACGCCGTTTTGTGGGTTAGGTGATGTGAAGTCTTTAAGAACTACGCTGGCTGGCTTCTTAATCCAAGAGAGCTGTGTTTTGCCTCAGTGTGGTAAGTAAAAGTTCGTAGAGAAATACTTTGTGTTTTTTTTTTACTCTTGTAAGTACACACATAGCCCAGATTGCCTTGGTTCAATGCAGTTCTCAGCAGAAAATAAAACAGTAAAACAATTGTCTGATGTTCTGTACTTGCAGGTCTCCAGACAGTAGGAATATTCAGAGTTGGGAGCTCAAAAAAGAGAGTAAGACAGGTGAGTGGATACGGATATGTTTTTCCCTCCTCAGCTATGATACAAACAAACCCGATTCCTTTCTGTTAGGTGATTTCCTCACCATCCGTCACCTGGTGAAAGTCAGGTTTTCTGGGTCAGTGACTTCATTGTGTTTTTCATGGCTCATAGCAGGCCCTTTCCAGTCATCTTTTATATTTGGTGAAATCTTTGTCAAGTTCTCAGAAGGTTAACAGTCTTTGTATGTTTTGCTCTGCAGAAGCAGCACAGGGTTGGAGATCCAAACAGACTACAGTGATGAAATTTTCCAAAGGTTACACTGTAGGGAAAAAAAAATCTTGGCTGCTAGTTTCATCTCAGAAACAGCTGAAGCTCCCAAAGTAAACCAAAACTGTAAATCTTTTTGGAAAACTTAGAGTATGAGAAAATATGCAAGTACAGAACAATCTCTTTGACCCTCAAATCGCTGCTCCCAAATATCACCTTTTTTTTAACCCCTGTTAAAACTGAAGGTCAGAGCAGACCCATCCAAGTCCTAGTCTCAGCCAAATGTTGAAAAAGCAAAGACAGTGGACAGTTAGGTTCCAGAGACAAAGTCAGAAGTGGGTGTTTCCTCAGCCTAGATATTTCGTTGTTATTCCCAGAAGCTGGGAGTACATGTTGAATTGGAGCAGTAGAGAATAGTGCTTAATGGTTGTGTGATGCTTGAGGAGAGGATAAAAAGGTACAGGAAAATATCCCTGCCAGGAAGTGTAAGACCAAAAAGACCAAATAGAAAAAAGCATAAGAAAGCTTGACTGCATCTGATCCCAGAAATAATAGTTCTGTTTTGCAAAACTACACAACATAATGGTTGACTCTCTGGAACTTTGAATAGCTAAACTGACTCAATTCTAGCTGGTAAGACAGTATAGCCTAAGGATTTGTAGTGTACTCTCTAGCAGTTTCTATTGCCGAGTAGCTGGTGTAACACAAAGCTAAAAACATTCATGGTCTGCAGAGACAGTCCTTAGATCAACACTAAACTAGGTAAAGTATTGAAAAGTAAGTTGCCTGTCATTTGCATTACAAGCTTCAATGTCAAAACATACATTATCATTCAGGAGTGAGCACAACTGCATCATGCCTCTGGGTCAAAAGCAAAGGGCTTGTATCATTTACTTGTAAAAAGGTTTTCTTTTACTGTGTTTTCAAAAGCTGAGGAAATCAAGAAATTTCTGTATTTATGTATTCTATTACATGGACTAATTTATTGAATTAGGTGAACTAACATATTTCACTAAACAACATGGAAGCATCAGCTTGGCCCTTGCAGTTACAATAATAAATGCTGTCAACATGAACACATGGGAAAGTCTGGATTCAATTAAAATTCCACTCATTTTCTGAACCATGGAAAACCAAACTCAGTACTTAGATTTTGGTGTGCTTTTGCAGCTGCTCATTAGTTTTTCTTGTGTAGAAAGAGGGATAGTTTTGTTTCCGTTCCTCTCCCAGTTAGAAAATGTCCTATTTCAACTGTAGATTGTTGCAATAAATATGTAAGTAAGTAAATGTGTATGCCGGTGGGCTTTTTGGTTGGTGAGCAGAAAGAGAAAAATCTAGAACAAGTGCATCTGTTACAAACCAGCTCCTTCACATTAAGTGGGTTGTAGGACAAAGATTCCTGAGCTAGTGTTGACTCAAGGTGGTAGGTCTGGTACATTGGGATGCCAGGTACCAGCTTGTGCCCGGAATCTATACAGATGCTTGAGCAGAGCGTCATTGCTGAGCTTAGGGAGGGCAGCCCTCTGTGCTGGGCCTGGTGACTTGGAGTCAACTCTGTGGGTCAAGCAACCTCCAGACCCTGAGCTTGAAGAGCAGTGTGGCTGGAGTTGGGCTCTCCTGTCCCTTCTGCCAGCAGGGATGTTCCTCAGCTCTCACATCTTAAGCTCTGGTGGATGCCGTAGTTCACCGGGTGTACTTTCCAAAAGTCTGAAAAGTATTCCCTGTGAATGAAGTCTGAGAGACCCAAAGTTTAAACCTAGAAATATACAGTCTCTCAGACTTTATGGGAGATCTTTAACCACATATCAGTAGGGAGAAGCATAATATTAGATAAAGAACAAATTCTGGTCGTTATACTGTAATTATTCATTATTAATAATGAGTGATATTAATAATGTTAAAAGTACTCTTAATAACTTAGACAGGAGGCTGTACTTTTGACACCTGTTATGAAAGCACAATTTCAGCTGTAAATATGGGATTTTCTACATTCCTCCACACTATACACACTCAAGATAGATTTGCCTGTGATCAAGATTTGCCACAGATTATCACAGACACATAGTTTGCTTGTGATTTACCTTCTTTCTTCTTTTTGATATGTCTGTGATAATCCTGGTAAAGAAAGTTGATACCTCAAATTTCCTCTTCTTTAGTAAGATTTAGATAGACTTACTTTCTGAGATCATGTGGGGTCATGATACCTCATATTTGCAAAGATATGAAATTTTCCCAGGAAATAGTTTTAAAACATCTTGACTATTTTCAAAATGAAAAGAGAGTTAAAGGTGGACCTCTCAGCATGAAGAAAGTATTCTGCTCTTGGTGCTGGGAAATCTCTCCAGAAAGGCAGGCTCTTATCTTTTCATCAGTCACATTGGATGTGGGAGAGGGATTTCTTCTGCCTTTGGGAAGTGTGACGCCTTTGAGTTGTATAGAATTTGTCTGAGGACTGTAGCTAGAAAAAAAGATAGTGATACCTCGTAATGGTATTAGCTTGCTGTTTGTTAACTCCCTAATGATGATCACTTAGTGAATATAACTAAATTAGGAAAGCAGAGCAACATACATATGGACAAATGCAATGAAGACTTAGTGAACATGGCGACTTGTGCTTATGCTTAGATACAGTCTTAAATCACAAAAGAAAGGTGAGTTTTGTGGATTTTAACATTGTCTCAGCTGTAGTATTACTATTAATGGTTTTGTACAAAATCATAGATGTTATGAAATGCAATTTTAGTCATTCTGGTCCTAAAATCTAGGGGTAATGCAGTAAGGTGCTAAAGCCTTTATTGCACTTTTCCTTATTCTCCCTAGTTTTTGGCTTTGATATTAATCTTAAATTTTGCAAAAATTATATTTACTTGGACACATTTTTTCATTAGTGTCATGTATTAGCTGGAAAGAAAGAACTCTATTTTATTACAATCCAGTAAAAACCTTAAGTTATGTATCATGGAATAAGCAGCAATTAGATGTGAATTATATATTTCACCTAACCAAATGCTAGTCCTGTACAATCTGGAAAGTGAAAATGAATAAATCTGCATCTTAAAAGATCTTCTGTGTTGGGACATACTAATTGGGACAACGATAAGTGACTGTGGTTTTGTGTCATGATCTTTTTCAGTTACGTGAAGAATTTGACCGGGGCATAGATGTTGTGTTAGACGAAGAGCACAGCATTCATGATGTTGCTGCTTTATTAAAGGAATTTTTGCGTGACATGCCTGACCCACTTCTCACCAGAGAACTTTATACCCCTTTCATCAACACTCTCTGTAAGCTCTGCAGCATTTTGATTTACTGATTTTCAAAAGAATACCTGTTAGAATTCTGTAATCTCTACTAACCATATTCTTTTTTCTGTGCATTTAATTCTCTGGTCTTGATTTGCTCCAAATATTTGTATAGTATAAATCTGCTGAGGTCTTTCCCTGGTTTTCATACTGTGTAAGTATAGCCCAGAAAACTAGAACAACAGAGATTTCACTTATTATGCTTATTTTTTGCAATTGTGTATTGGATGTGATTCATACTGCTTATTAAATCCTGACCCTGTCATTTGTTCAGCAGTAGCAGGTGACAGACCCCATTTGAATCCTGGGATCCTGGCACCACTAACTCTTTTAAATTTTAGAGCTATTCACTGACCAAAATCTCCAGTCTGGTTTCGAAAACCTAGCTTCAAAAGTTCAAGTTTCATCATAATTAATGGACTTCAAAGCTGTTATATTAAATACTCCCAAATTTGTTGCCTTATGATCCAGGTGCAGACTCTCTCATAAATCTGGGAAAAAGTAAAGTTGGACCCTTCAAGCCTAAGCTGCTGCCTGGTCTGTGTTTGATAGATTCTTTCTAGCCCTCATGTCTCAGATCCTACCTCTGTCCCATCTTTTTCACTGGCTACCATTGCATTTTAGATGGTTAAAACGGTGGTGATTGCAGAATGTCCTTTATATCTGTAGCTGATTTTCCAGTCGCCCAGTAGCTCTGCAAGGTATGAAATTGTAAGAAAACCCCTTTAAAATGGCTAAAGAATAAACTTGACTGGAATGCTTCTCAGCAGTGGCCTGTATATACCAGTAGCTATGCCTAAATGCATGGAATAAGTGGCAAATAAAACAGAATTTTTGTGTCCAGTGACAGTAAAGGAGTGTGCAACATGGATTTTGCTCTCCTACAGGCCAGGAAAAGATCCTATGAACCTGTGAGCAAAAAGTTGACCAACCAAAGCAAAAGTCCCATAACAGTATTTGTTACACTTTTGATATTTCCTTAGAGTTTTCTCTTTTCCTTCTGACATTATAAGGAAAATGATCCTTAAACAAAGCTATTCTTATGCCTTCCCTTGGGCTGGGAACAGTGTATTTGTTCTGCTTTTAGGTTAGTTGGAGTGATTTTCTTAGAATGTATTTTTTCCCCTCTTAGTATTAGAGCCAGATGAACAGCTAAGCACCTTACAGCTTCTCATTTATCTTCTACCTCCCTGTAACTGCGATACCCTACACCGGCTGCTGCAGTTCCTCTCCACAGTGGCTCACCATGCAGAAGACACCACAGACAAAGACGGCCAAGAGGTAAGTCCCGGTCCCTTGCGTCCTTTAACTTTGCTTAATTCATGGTCTGAAAAGAGATCTTTAAAGCTGTGAAAGAAAGACAGTGGTGGCATACCCCTGAAAGATGGGAGCGATTTCATATTCTTGCCTGCACATTTGCCATTTAGTTGTTTACTATGTTCTTAGGGCTGTGAGAGTTTAATTTTTATATGACTTAATCAGTAAAGAATCTACCACTTCCTTTGGGAGATTCATAGAGTAATCGACCATGTTGTTAAGAATGTGTCATGTTATCCATCCTTTTTCCCCCCCTGTTTTATCCTGTTATATTCTGTGGAAAAAAGACTCGCATAGGAAAGTGTCAGGCATTCCAGAATATGCTTTTTCACTCTCTTTTCATTCTCTGCTGTTGCTTTCTTATATGATCTTTGGACACAGTAGTTCTCTTCTTGATTTCCTTAGTTTCCTTGTACTGGGTAGCAAAGAATGAAAAATAAAGGAGAAGAATTAAGCCTTTGCCCTTGCAACTGTTGGAGTGCAATCACTGGTTGGAGCCAGGGTCCATCTTTTTGCCTGTTTTCCTTCTGGCCTCTTTCTGTTGTGTTCTGGACCAAATACAGTGGAGAGGCTGGAGCGCACCCATCCCACAGAGACAAGAACACCCACAGCCGTGTAGCTAAGCTGTACTGAGCATTCACACGTGTTCATCTGAGCCATTCACCCTAGAGGCCATTTGAAAATCCAGGCTTCCCTTTTTCTACCAGGAAAATGCTTGAACCAGTGGGCTGCTCTGCAAAAGGTGGCAACTCTGTTAACCTTGAATGGGATGGATACAGTCAGTCACTGCTTGACAAAATTGTGCTAGTTTATCTGTGGGAAGGACTTCTCTGTCCTCTGAACTGCAGCAGAGACTACTTCTGATGTTACTTCTGAGACTCATCTGAAACTCTTCGAGAATTTTGTCTTCCAGATGGAAAACTCTGCTGACTTCTGTTAAATTTGGACACCTTTTGCAGTTGGCTGATTTCAACAATTGGCATTTGAGACTGAGTTTTGCTGAATTTCTGCCTCAAATCCTAACTTTCAGTGTGCTGTATGTGACTTTAAGGCCTATTTCAGTTTTAAATCCACTTAAAATGCTATTATTTTTGTCCTCAGCAAGGAGTTGATAAAAAACTGCAGCAGTATGATGGAAAGCATTTAAAAAGAGCAGCCTATAACAATTTTACTATGCTTAAAAAGATCACATGTATAAGCCAGCCAGGGGTCATGGTCCCCCTGGTCCTGTGAAGAGTTCTCTGTTGGTTCAGGAATGTACCCAAGAGGATCTTGTTGCAGGGCTAGAGGCTGATGCTGCTAAAGAGAGTCGGTTTGGCACAACAGTTGTATTAAAGGCATTTTCATTCCCCTTAACAGTACATCAGCTCTGCTACAGGTATTTTGGCAAGGCAAATTTATGTAAGCTATCTTGGCAGTATTGTAAGCATGGTGCAATTGGATACCTTTTATAGATAATACAGTATTCTGCTCACAGTTATTTAAGCTAATCATTAATAATTAAGTGAATAAAGACATACAGGGCAAGAGAAAGTGTTTTATCAGACTGTTTGCTCTCACTGGAAGGAAAACAGCCAAGCTTTGGCACACCGGCCCTCTTCACAGTTCTTTCAAAAGCCCTTCTCTCACCAAGATGAAGATGGATGACTAACTTTATTAAAATTACTCATTCAGTTAATTTCAGCGAGTATGTTTACAACATTTTTTAAGGGATGCCCCAAGGCTGCCCTTAAGGAAAGACTCACTCTTTGTACAAACAGCCTGCACATGCAGATCCAGGCACAGCCAGAGGCTGCCCCTGGCACATGGGAGGCACCACGTGCCTATGCATCCTTGGTGGCTCAGTGCTCTGACGGTATTTAAAAAGCAGGTCACCCAAAAAACAGCTGGATGCATGGTGGTGCGCAAATAAGGGAGTGTGCTATACTCACAGTCATGCTGGGATGAGTCTCTAAACAAAGAGCCAACGTGTTTGTTACAACTGCCTGTGCACCTACTCAGTGGAGATGTCTTTCCAAGATTACACAGTGGCCCCACCGATAAAAGGAAAAGCTCTTTCTACTAACATCTTTATGCTGTGTGGTTGAGCTCTGTAAAAATAAACCAGGTGCAGTCAGTGGACAGTTTTAAGTTAAGCTAGAACATTTGGTAAATACACTGCTACAACAACAACAAAAAATTTTCTTTGAAAGGATTCATTTTGTACAACTCATTTCTTTTAATGCTATTTTTACTGCATCTTTTTGCTGCCTCTTCCTGGCTTTTTTTTTTAATTAATTAATTCAAATGTATCTGAAACAAATTAAAAATAACTCTCATGATATTTTCTTGTTCCTGAAAAAACCCTGCAAGCAATACCCGGTCAACAGCTGAAATTCACTTACAGTCTTATATAGTCAAACTGTTGGCATCTTCTTCTGCATTCCCAGAATAGCAACCAAGTGGAGAAACAGAGAGGAAGCACATGACCTCTGTTTTTCAGTCTGTTAAAAGAATTGAAGGGGAAAAAAGTAGTCTAATCACAAATGTGACAATGAAAATTTTGATTTAATAACCTTTATGACATATTTTTCTGTCATATAATTTCTGTCAGATAATTTCTGTCTGGTCTAGTATCTATTCCTAGCCCTCTGCTTCCTCCAAAATCAGGTTAATATTGCTTCCTGGAACACAGAGTTATGAAAGTAAGAAAAAGTGAAAAAGCAACAAAACAAAAGTGAAAAACCAAGTAATCATTTGGCATGTCCTGGGAAACAAGCAAAAAGATAGGAAAATACTAATAAAAATAATGAGCATGCTCCTTAATTGTCTAAACTGTTTAAAAATGGAAAAGTGTGGTTTTCTTCACTATATCTGTTTCAAGTCTTGAGTGCTACTTGAAAAAGCTAACAGTTTTCAGTATTTGGTCCTAAGAGACAGTAATATGCTGAGGTGGTGAAGTAGGAGGGAGGTTTCCCTGAGTTCTACTACTCCAGTCCATTTGAAAATATTTACAGAAAATCCACAGTGCTTGTTGCAGAGATTTCCAAGGAAGATGTTTCAGCATTTCTAAAAATTGATAATTTTTTATTTGACTAGCACTCGGTTTTGGTTTTGATGAATAAAACATCTGCCAAACTTGGGGGGAGAGAGAGAGCGTGTGTAGATGTGTGTATCTGTATACATTAAGCCCTGGGAGACCCTACCTCATTTATATTCTGTTTTCTAGATTACTGGGAACAAAATGACATCACTTAACCTGGCAACCATCTTTGGCCCTAACTTGTTGCACAAGCAGAAATCTACAGACAAAGAGTTCTCGGTTCAGAGCTCAGCTCGAGCTGAAGAGAGTACTGCTATCATAGCTGTCGTACAAAAGATGATTGAAAACTATGAAGCCCTTTTCATGGTAGGTCAATGTTTCTTCATGTTCATCCTGTGCATTTTTAAGTTAAATGAGGAAATAACCTGGTTGGTATTAAACTAGAGTAGAATGAAATAGGCTGTGGAAACTGCATTAAATTAGGGTCAATTATTAGCGGTAGAAAAAGTAGCATTCTATTAAGGACAATGTTTTGCAGTAAGCAATAATATTAAAAATGTTTTGCCTGTAATGGTTTCTGTATAGATAAGAGTATCTTCCTTAGCAGGTTTCTGTCCGTGGAAATGATGGGGTTGGCTATTCAGCTGTAAACAACATACCAGCATTGCTCATTAGTTTTGAAGACAAGATTGAAAATTACCTTTCACCTCTCAGTTTTGGAAGTCAGGGAGCCAGTTTTTCTGCAGGGAGAAGAGATCCTTGATTAATTTAAGGAACAGCCTCCCATACCAAAGAAGGGGAGGACAAGATGGGAAGAAAGTTGAATAAGAGCAGTAAAGAATAAATCCGTGTAGTTCCTGAGTGCCTTTCTGTTCTCTTGCTGAAGCAAGGAAGTCCTTCATATAAGAGATGAAGACCTTGGACTTGGTCATGCTGCCTACTTAAGATGCCGCTTAGATAGATCACTTTCCTTGTGCCTAGCAGTTATCTGGACAGCTCATTCTGTGGCTTTACCTTTTTCTCTTTTTGTAAGCAATATTATGGGTCAGCTTAGCATGGTTTTGTGCCTGAGAGAGCCCTGATCGCCGGTAGCAGAGGCTAGTCAGACCTAGTGGTGGGCACTATCCTGTCTTCATTTTAAATAGGCATACATGTCTTAACAAAAACAGGTCTTGAAAAGGTGAAAATAGCTTTGTTTGTTGTGTCTTGAAACTAAGAAACACTGTGTGTTAAACTGAGGGAGACTGGTTCCCAAAGCAAGAGGAAGAACTCTCTGGAAAAGTCCTTTAGTGCTCCACCAAAGCTGGGTACTGGATACAGCTTTGGTGGGAGAAGATAGACAAGCCTGGACTATGGGCAAGTGGAACTGATGGGCACATATTACTGTAAGGAGGAGGTGTCTACTAGATTTCAACACGGAGAAGAGTATGAGAAAAGCAGTCATGAGCCCTGTCTATCAATCTGAGCCTCAGATGAACTTCTTTGTGGTTTTCTTGCACACTGTATTGCCTTTCATTACATCCTTTGCTTTATTTTTATTCTTGTTCCAGTAAGACATTCAGCAATCTTCTTTTTTCTTTTTCTTTTTCTTTTTCTTTTTCTTTTTCTTTTTCTTTTTCTTTTTCTTTTTCTTTTTCTTTTTTTTCTCTTTCTCTTTCTCTTTCTCTTTCTCTTTCTCTTTCTCTTTCTCTTTCTCTTTCTCTTTCTCTTTCTCTTTCTCTTTCTCTTTCTCTTTCTCTTTCTCTTTCTCTTTCTCTTTCTCTTTCTCCTTTCCCTTTCCCTTTCCCTTTCCCCTCTTAAATGCTTTTGACAGTTTGGGGAAACTTTAGGTGCTATTGTTCCTTCCATGGGACAAAAAGAAAGTGACAGAATGGCACTCCTGTGTGAAGGTCTGCTGGCCCAGAGCATGACTGGCACTAGCAAGTTTAATACTTCAATAAGAATACTTGCAATACTTTAAATTTTCTTGTTGTTCTTTCTCTTTAAGAACATTTTGTAGCACAGGCACATCTCAGCACATAATACTTCAGGCTTTCAATGTGGAAAGGGTGGGACTTAAGGTTAGACTAACCTACATATGGTCTCTTTTAACTGTGACGGATTTATTTATGTATCTCTTCAGTGAGATAAATTTTCAGCTGAAGGTTAAACACAGTGTGGAAAAAAAGAGTTTTCTTTTGTTTTCCAGAGTAGCTTTTCAGATTGTGGAGGGAGATTAGAACCAGATTTCAAAATGAGAGTCTAACTGCATATGAGAGAAGGACAAACCTGTTTCAGATGCTCTCCTGAAAGCTGAAATATATAAATGTGAAATTTATAGAAATGTCTAACAGATGAACATCTCGGGGTGCTTTCACTCTTCACGTTGCCATTGTTTAACAAACGACATGGCAAGTTCTGCCTCTTTTCTGGAGCAATGTCTAGACGTACACATGATAATTGATCTGGAGGATTGTGTCAAATTGCTCATAGTTAGTGTTTTCTAAAGTTTCTACCAAGGTTTACTTACAGTTTTTTTGTTGGTCTTCTGGTGGCACAGGGAGACTCTTTGTATTCTCAAGATAATTAGCCTGGTGCATCCTTTGGTAATAGATGCATTGAAAGGAAGAGAATTGTAACTGTAATAAACCTCCATTCATTTGAAATCAGGCAGCAGGAATTCATCTTCCAAACTCATGAGTGGGGCCAAACCAGAACTGCTATTTATACTTGACATTTATGTTACTTACAAAGAGAAAAACACCTGGACTTGAACATTCAGCTACAGCTGTAACACACAGTGTATTGCTGCTAAAGTGTTTTTGTGTTTGGTTTATATTTTTTTTCAGTTACTTTTGTGTATGGGGAGGTTATAAAACTTTGATTAGCTTCAGCATTGAAACTATAACATTTGTGAAATATAACCAGGTAAACCAGGATTTACTGTGGAGCCCAGACCACAATATCAGAATTATTCTGACATACTGGTGGGTCAGGAAAGTTTTGATTGTCAGAACAACCCAGGATACCAGGACTGGTTTTACTAAGCAGTTATCATTAACATCAATAATATGCAAACATGGATTTCATATAGAAGATGGATTCTGACCTTGCTTCATTGACATTAAAGTCTTTCCTATCCAATGCTTATACATTTCATTGAGTCTTAGGGGTGCATTAAAATGTTTTATGGGAATGTACAAAGGACTGTTCTCTGTCAGTCTCAGAACCATGCTGAGGGGCTGAGTGTGGGGAGGTACAACCCAACTACGCTTTGTCTCATTGGCTATAACTTGGCCGGGAGGATGGAGAAGAGCAGCTTGGTCATGCGTTTTCACCTCGTGATGCCCAAATCCAGCCCTGCTGCACAGAAGCACTGTGTCTGAAATTTCTTATTTTTACTGTTAGAAGCTACTGTGATGTCCCCACTGAGAAGACACAATGCCTCTCTGTGCCACATCAGTAGCAAAGGACAGCACAAATGAGACACTTCAAGGGTCCCTCCACCCTTCTGTGACTCTTATGTAGCACCCAGCCCAAAAATCTCAGAATATCTACTACTCTACTGGAGTCCTGACAACACCAGAGCCCACTGATGCATCCCAGTATGTGCTCAACAGCTGTTATTTCAGTAGTGCCTTGGCATCCCTTCTGTCCCTAAATTTCAAGTTCTCATCCATCTACTCAGCCACAACTGCCAGTTAAACAATTAATTCAATAATAGTTATTGCAGCTCTGTAACATCTTCCTGAGATACCAATATAGTAGTTTTCTGTAAGTGTAACTTTATAATTACATGCATGTCATTTCTACACTAGTAAGTTAGTTAACTAAACTGAAGTAAACTGCTGCACAGGAGGAAACCCAAAATTCAGTAGATAGCTAGCAATGAGACCATCAGTACAAATCCAGATGAAGGATCATAGATTAAAATGCTCTCATTCACTCAGATAAAAGTCCTGTAACTCAATAAAAATGTTAGGTTTGGGGTTTGCAGATGCTTTCAGATGGAACTGAACTTGCTGTTGGAACTCATTCAGATTCATTTTTATGGAATGAAAGAGTGAATTTTTAATTTTTTTTTTTTAATAATGGAAAATATATTTTTATTTTTCTGACCAAGTCCTCTCAGTAGATTCTTACAACTTTATCAACTTGATATAAAGCTGAAGAGTAAGTTACATACAGAAAGACGTGGATTCTGCTTCACCCTCAAACTTTATCTGGGTTTATCTGGAGTTTATTCTACTGTATAGAAAGGCTGTCTAAACAGAGAAGTTACAGCATATCATATTTCCAAAAATGTATTCCTATAAAGAGAAGATAATTTATTTAAGGACTAGTATGCCAGTAAGGTATACTAGACCATCAGTAAGATATTTTTCCATCTTAGAGGCTAAATCCAATTTTTAGAAAAGGAATATGGGGTCACACAAGTTTTTCATAGAGATTTTGGATCAATTTGAATTAAATGATGCATATCTTCATTTATTTTCAAATTATTTCCCTTTTTAAAGAAATATTCCTTTTCTGTAACTTGACTCCCTAAGTATCTCCCAAACGGAGGTATTCCCCTGAGGAATCAATTAGTAATTCTATGCCTATTTCCCAGGAAATGTCAGGGAGAACAAATGGCCCGTGCAGCGTGACCTGGAGGTCAAGAGATTCAGGCTCTGACAAATTGTATCCAGAAGCGTATTGCATAGTTGATGACCCCTTGGTGAGATCGTCTTGCCTCCAGCTCCATTTGTCATGAGTGAACTTGGGCTGTTAGTTCAGGTTTCTCAGATGGTTTCTTCTGTTTCAGTGTTGTTGAAGGTTGAATTGAATTGTCCACTGTGATGTGGACAAACTCACTTAAGGATTGATAAGACTCATGTAAAATGCAGTTGGAAGCACAAAGTTTGCTTCAGCAGGTTTTGGAGTGCCATTCCTGCTACCTGCCCAGGAGATGTTGCTACATCCTGCAGCAGCTGAAGCTGTCAAGAGTTTTGAAGCTTCATTTCCATATAAAGGCCACTAGAGAGAGTTAGCAAATCAGAAGGCCAAACTCCAAAGAAGATGACAGAAATTCTGGCTGAGCCTGTTGCTACTACCCGAAGTCCAGAGCGGCTGGAAATCCAACAGGACCCACTTGTAAACCTGGGTTATGGACAGATGAACTTTGTAATTATTTAAGTTCTGATTGAGCATAGGCAGGAATTTCAGTGCTTCTAGATCCCAAGATTTGGCCATATGGATACATAAACATTAAATGTTTATAAGGTTTCATTTAGAAAAATATTGACCTTTGTCAGCTCTCACTAAAATGAAACAATTGAAGAACTTCACAGATAGAACATTTACCTGGAAATTTCCCTATGAGAAGGACATAAATAAGTCAAATGTCACAGAATATATGACTAAACATTTCCCTTCCTATGTAATTATATTTCACATTGTTTCTAAAAGAAGAGAAGTACAGTCACTTGGAATGGAAATTTGTAAATGTCTCCAGGTCTTTGAATGGTGATGTAAGGTGGGGATGTTGAACTGGAGCTTTTGAGATTGTGATACGTGAGTAACCCACTGTTGTTATCAGATATAATACCCAACTGGATTCAGCAGTAATCAGCATTTGACGTTGCACAAAGTGATCTTTAGTCCAACTTCACCTGTTGTTACAAGAAATTTCTTTTTTAAATAGAAGCTTCTGAATATTTTTTTATATACTCTCCATAAACTTACTCATACTTGGTTGTTTAGATTAAGCAGAGTACCAAAATGAATGCATGTGAAAGGATATTGATCTCCAACTAAGTATTTTTTATTGTCTTCATAGGTTTCCCCTGACCTACAGAATGAAGTGCTTATTAGCCTATTAGAGACTGATCCAGATGTTGTGGACTACTTGTTGAGGAGGAAAGCTTCCCAGACATCGTGAGTAATCTGTTTTTTCATCATCCCTGTTTCTCTGGAATTTCTTTCTCCCACTGGAAGTGTTCAAGAAGTTCTAGTTTTCCACAGCTCTTCTGCACTGTCTACACTGGAGTAGAAATATCCTCCCATTAAACAGACTCTGCCAAAGAAATTATGACTCTTGTACAGTGTTTTCTAAAGACAAATCTTGTTTCCCGATTCACAGGAAAGATTGCATTCTGCTGCAGAGAACAGAATGACATGTATATAAAAGTATTCAGTGCACTATTATCTGACAGGATGTATTCTAGTGATCTGGTTCGTGTCTTGGGTTTGTTCTAGTCTTCAGTAACAGGAGGCGTGTATTCCACTATCCTTGAAACACACCCTAGAGTGCCTTAACACAATCACGGCTAGCCGTTTGACCAGTTTGTTGTTCTTTTCCTATAGTATACACATAGGACATTGTAAACAAGTCAACTGCCGCTACAGCAGGTTTATGGAGACTCTTTGGATATTATTTACTTGTATGCTTTGTGGAAGATCTGAAGAGAAAAAAAAAAATCACACCTGTCACTCTTGCAGTTACGATACATAACGTATTCCAACTTTGTGTATGGTGTATGTATGCCAACACCCATGTGCCTTAATGCTCTGAGTTTGTACATTTGGATTAACAGGATTCCTGACTTTCTCATGGGACGCACAGTCATTGCCTTTATTCTAGTGAATCCCAATATGTCAGACCCCAAAATCACAAAATTTGACAAACTTGCTTTAAGTAATCTTTAAGAGATTTCCTAGACTCTTAACTCTCTGGGACAGATTGGACTTTGTCTTCCTGTGTGTGTGTGGAAAGTGCCTAGTGCATTCAGAATAGAATCAAAATTGAATTTGTACAGTCAGCTATGATTTTTTTTCTCTCCCTCTGAACATTGTATAGTTGGAGGTAATGTAATAGTGTGCCTGGCTTTAAAGAAAGAGGTATAAAAGAAATAGTATAATTAACACATGGAGAAAAATGTTTCTGTAACTATAAAAATTAAGAACGAAAATACGTGCAGAATATATCACGTTGTAAAGGATTTTATTAGTTTTTTGACTTAACCACATGAAGACATAACATGCGGTGGCAAATTATCACAGGTATTTGTGGTAGTTGTTTCTGTGTGTTTTCTTAGTGTACCACAGACATGAAATAATTTCAGTCAGTTTATATCTGACTGACAAGTACCCATATGTATATTTAGATCACAATAAATGCAGGGTAATCAGAGGTACCTTAGCTGTCTTCTATACTTGTTTCACATTTGTCATGAGGCAAGACCACAATTAGGAGAGACACTGCAAATCGCATGACATGTGGCAAAGTCTGTAGAGACTTCTTTCTTTAAGCCCTCAGTTTGGAGTGATCATGTTATTTCTAATTCAAGCTAATAAAAACCTTCATGCTGGATTTCACCGCTTGTACAATATAGACATAAAATTGTATCTCACATGTGGTACATATACCAATTGAGCATAAATTTGTCACAAATCATTGTGGATGTAACAGATTATTGTTAGATCCTGTTTCCTTTAAGTTAATTTACTTCCTTGAGCTTCCTTACTTTTCAGCCAGCATGAGCACCAACAGGAGAAAAAACGTCTTTTGTTGAAAGCTGGTCGCATCTGACAAAAGGTGTTTTGGAGGAAAAGCTTTCAAAACCAAATAGGAACGTATAGCTACACTAGTACCAATTTATTGTATTTCCAGTAATGGGCAGATGAAGTGTCACTGAGATAGGAAAAACTTACTGTCTGTCATTTTTCTTCTACTCTGCTGTCATGTGAGTGATTTATTCTTAATGAGATATGTCTTCACTGTGACTGCAACTTCTTGGTTAAGATATTCCAGGCAATTAAAGGGAATGTTGCTTAGTGTGATTGCTAGGAGTGTGATGCTCTTAAGAGATTAATCTATTGCAGAACATAATCTCAGTTTTGAGGCTACATATTTCTTGGTTATTTCTCCTGTAAGAAATGTGAGGCAGCAGACAACGAGGAGATGTTTTTCTTGATTTAATGAAAGTAAGCCTCCAAAATACATCCTTACTACTCTTGGAAATTTCCTGGTCATGCATTCAATATCCAAATTGGGATCTGTGGAACAGAAAATTTTACATATTCTTGAGACAATCTTCATCCAGAAAAGCTAGTTGGATGCATAGTGTAGAGTATGGAATCAACTTCAAGACTTTGTCATATTAATTGCTCTGAAGGTTCTGCTTCTGCAATGCCCTCACATCTCTGCTTTTGATGTCATTACAAATGCTTTCTTGGCTCTGATCTAACAGAGAAAACTTGATCTCTTTTTCTCCCCAGAGGAGGACAAATCAGATGTTCCTCATCTTTCAGTTCTCTTAAGAGCTGAGCATCATGAATGGTGTGTCAGGGAGTTTATGGAAGTCATTCATGGTAAAGCACTAATTATCATTGGCAGCAATTATGAAGTGTGCTTTTGTGGATGACTTTCCTAACTTTTTTGTATGTTGGCTTGATGACAATGGAATTTGGGGTTTCCAGCTGTAAGATGAAACATCTTCAAAAGCAAAAATAAAATCTGTTTCTTATGATTATTTATTGCTTATCATGGTTAATAGTCCTTTTAGAGTAAATGAGTTTCAAAGTTACAGAATTTTCAAGTGGTTTTGGATGGTGATGGTGGATTTTAATCCATCCTAACATGTGGCTCAAAAATGAAGGCATACGATAGACCATAAAGTATGTGTAAATGCAATTTTCAAAGCTGCGGAGACTCACTGAATCATTGAGTCCTCTACCCTGTTACAGTTGCAACCACATCATAATCCCATAATAATCTGTTTGGTGGTGGCACCTATGTTGCTCAGAAATGTATGGAAATTACTACTGCACGCTGCCAGGCCATCACACTCCTTATGATTTGCCTCTTGTAAGAAATAGTTGTTTTCCCATTCAGAAGCTTTAAGGTGTAACAGAAAAGGATTTCTGCCAAAAGCAGAAAGGGATTTCCTATTTTGATGATCTTGATGGCAGTAGAAAAATAGGACATTCCTACTTTTCGGACAAAAATATCCCCAGTAGAAATAATAATTATTATTAACGTCTTCCCAGTTCACCCATGTAAGTAGACTCTGGTGGATAATGTCAATTCAGAAGGATATGAATTAAAAAGGATGGCCCAAGACTCCCTTATTAGCATAGTTGATTTTTTTTTTTTTAATCTGAAATAGTATTTTTGAACAGATGTGGCATAGGTTCCTTCTGCAGCTCTCAAATCTTTTATTTTATATGTAATCACTTTTAAAACTTCTCCTTAATATAGCTCATAACCACTAAAAAATACTTTATTTGCCTTCCCATTTGTCACATTTGAGTATATATAATCTTCTATTCTTTGTGGAGATCATAATCTGCCCTTACTCATAGACTGCATATAGGCGAGTGGGTATTTTATGCAATATTTACATTTGCCTCCCAATTTAGTTTTTCCCCAGTGTGTGGGTGGAGAATCTCACAGGTTCCCAGGGGAAGATGAATTTTGAATTTTAGTAGACATCCATTTGCTACTGAACACAAGCTATAAAGCAAACAGATGCAAAAGTTTTGTTTTAAGGATTATATGAGAATTCATTCTTCATTTGGAAAGATACGAGCCACACTCTTTTGTAAGTTGGGTTTTATTTTGTTTGTGAAGAGCAGGGTAAAGCTGCAAATGTATGAGATCAAGATTGGCAGAGTCCACTGGGATTTTCTTTGATTTTTAGAACTATTTTTTCCAAACAAATTTGAAAGTGATATTATATATATATATATAATGGCACGAGCTTACAAGCAGAAACTGTAAATGAATTTAGAAA
This sequence comes from Arenaria interpres, assembly GCA_013399435.1. Lineage (NCBI taxonomy): Eukaryota > Metazoa > Chordata > Aves > Charadriiformes > Scolopacidae > Arenaria > Arenaria interpres. The sequence goes on along the minus strand of VXAK01023025.1, from coordinate 413,800 downwards.
CTTGAACATTTGGATCTTTCCAAAGACTTGACAGTTTCCATTTGAGTAAATTTTTATCAGGAGCTCTGTCTTGAGAAGAAATAGACTATAACAGATCATTTCAAGGTAAGACATGAAATCAGTGTTTCACAAAGCTCCAGTTTATGTTCCCACATTCTTTCATTTCCATTTCCCTTTCCCCTATTCCTTGTGTTACCTTGCCATGCCTAAATGGTGGTATACTTCTCTCTTTGCCCTGTACAACATAGTTACATTTTGATTCTGCAAAGATTTACATGCAATAAGCATTGTTGTGACTATTAGTGCGAAGTATGTCTGTATGCTAGCAGGATGAGGTTTAGTGGTGTTCAGTCTAGATAGCTGGAGAGAAAGACATTTGGTCATAGGAGACCTACAGACACCAACATTTCTCCCCTTTTCTCTCAGGTCTTTCTGGTTCTTCTGAAATTCTCAAGACATTGCTTAAATCTCATCTTAACTCACACTCACTGCACAAGCTTTTTTAGAATTTAGGAGGGTAGAAAGAAAGGAGTAAGGGGCAAAAAAAGAGACAAAATATTTGTGATAGAGTTTTACATACTTAGACAATAATTCTTAAGTGCGTGGCTGTTTATACATTAATTTGGACTCATCTTCACATGAGAAGTTGAGATGGGAAGTTACATAATTGAGGCATGATTTACTTTTTTTTTTTTAATGACTGCCCAACGTTACCATACTAACCACACTGGGAAGCCTGGGACAGTGCTATTTTGCCAAGTGGTAGCTCTGGTTTTTTGACTTGGCCCAAGTTAAGGTTCAGGATCAGTTCAGTGATGGATTTCTTGCTGGGAGTTACTGAGGATTAAACTTAGTTAATTCATTCCCAACGCTTTATAGTTGCTTTAATACTGGAAAAAATGGACTATTGAATAACATAAAAATCATGATGTTGAGTATGTGTTTTATGTTTTGGGACATGCAGTATGTAAATCAGCAAGGAAAAAAACCCAACAGCTTGAAAGTGGTGTTAAGTTTGGTCATTATTTCTGTATTAATATTTAGTGTGCTGTGGATAGCCTGTCTTAGCACTAGTGTGTTTTCTTTATTTTCTTTCTTCGGTTTTATTTCATTTGTCTGGAAAGAGGGTTATTGTTCCATAACGAGTAATGTACTTTGGCTGCTCACTCAGTTCAAGCTGTCTTTGGATTTGACTCTGAGAAGGGCTGACTGTTTTCAGTGCACATTTACAAGAATGAGCCGCTGTCATAACACATGCAATTAGAGCAGATATTAACGTGAGGTCACGGAGAGAAGTGTTTGACTCAAGAGCAGCAAAAGATAAGCATCATAGAAACAAAGATCAAGGTGCAGATAAATGAAAAATGAGTAATAGAAATATAAATTAGGGAAGACTGATAGGAAAAAAAGTTATATTTGTTTATGGAGTATTTCTACATACTCTTTCAGACATTCAGTGACTCACGAACTGCCTCCTATCTGTGTAGCAAACTGTAACAGTTCAAGAAATCTCCCTCAATGTTCCCAACACGCTTCAAAAATTAGAGCTGTCTCTCTGGGTCTTGACTGGACTTTGGTGGGTGTTTTGTTTGTCTTATTTATTATTTTTTTTTCCAGAATTAAATGTAGGCCATGCTGTTGGTGATGTAAAGATGAAAGAGTAAGAGAAGTTGTAGAAGTTATCAGCAGAGCCAGTTTTTTGTTGTCCCCATCAGAAGTACAGTAGATGTATTTTCTTGTCTCCTGTAGAATATTTGCCTTCTGATGTCTCTAGAAGAGGGTCTTTCTCAAGTGTGAGAGGGGAGCTAAGGCTTTGATTTCTCTGGCTTGTACTAGTACTTCAGAATGGAAGAAGTGATTTTAGCATGCTGCTTAGTATCAAACTAATCTTCACTATCATGCCCTCAGATTTACTGTTGCAACAAGCTAAATTGTCAAGGTAACATAAGGAATTGATTCACTATTTAATTTCCTGTGGCGAGCTGTATGGTTGTGTGTTTTTTGTTGTTTCCTTTCTTGACAGCAACATCTTTTGATTTTTAGTGGCCTCTGCTGGCCACTTCATGGCAAAAGTTTTACTCATGGAAAATTTGCCTCTGTACTGCTTCTGAAGTGTTTTCATTTCAGCAGCTGTGATCATAATCCTGTATTTTATTTTATTTGTATGATGTCAAACTGCACCTGTAGCTGTGAACATTAAGCATTTTTCACTAACATTCGTTTGTTTATCAAAATTTCTCAGGAGCCCTGAGATGCTGCGGTCAGAAGGTTCCTACTCCACAGGAGGAAGACATTCTTCCACAGATTCCAACAAAGCTTCAAGCGGAGATGTCTCCCCTTATGACAACAATTCCCCGGTACTGTCTGAGCGCTCGCTGATGGCAATGCAAGAAGAAGTTGCCCGCAGCCCAGATAAGCTGTACAAGGTACCTGAACAGTACACACTGGTTGGACATTTGCAGCCTAAGACAAAGGAGAATTCTTCTGCATCACAGGCTGGAAAAGGTAGAGTGTATCCTGCTCATGTTCGTCCACCTCAGTGACTGATGGGGGTTTCTGAAGTAATTGAAAAGTATTGGTTTTGTATTTAGCAGCTACCAGGGTTTGAGGAGCAGTAGTGTAAATAACCATACAAGAAATGACTGACCAACATCCTTTCTTTGTGTTGAGCCTAAAGTGTCTGCGCTCAGTCCTCCTTATTAGCTCAGCCAGCTGCTAGGGATGCTTTTGGTATGGCATTTCTCAAAACTTGGAGCTATTATTTAGGAAAATAGAATTTTATTACTTTTCAGCCTGTCTGTGACAGCATGGCAAAGACTGATTTCTGGTCCTGCTCCATAGGACTGTAATAGCTGCAAAGTTAGGGTCCAGACTTTGGAAAAATCTGAGACTTTAAGATGTCAAGCTACAGACGTTCTCTAATTGAAAAGAATGACCTCAACACCCTCTCACTGGAGAACACAGCTGAGCTATGTTCATCAGCTTTACATCTGCTACCAATTGCACACCCGTCAATACTAGTGCAGGGATCCATAATTTACATAGTTGTCTAGAGAGTGCACACCTGAATGATTTCTTCTGTAAAGAACTGTGCTTTATACTGATAGCTCACCAGCACTTCAAGATACAAATATATTTTAAAAAAATTACATTAATGAAATGCATATTTAATGAGCCAAACTTTTAGAGCTTTCAATGATTAGGGATGCAAATAACTGTTCGGCAGTATTTTTAAAACCATTTCATTTCAGAGGTATACTGTGGCTGGGCACTTAATTCCCTGTGGAAATAATGGGATTTAGACTATTATCTCAGTTATATATTTCGTAACTATCAATGGGAATATATCTTCCCTACTCAGTATCTAAATATCTGAATAGGTTTCAAAATTTGGTCAGATTTCTAGTAAGTTATGAACAAGAAATTATGTGAATTTTTATCATATTAACCATCTTTTGGACTTTAATACGCATGACAACAATTCTGGACCATGACAAATTAGGAAATTCATTTACTGCCAGATTGAATCAGAAAAAAGGCATGGAGCAGTTATAATCCAGCACAACGCCTGATGCACGCATTTCATTAAACCTCTGTTGTGAGACAGCACTTCTGTGTAAGACCCAAGTGATGCTGCAGATTGATAGACCATGGCTTAGAGTCACCCCTGGGGTTGGGGCTGCCCAAGGGAGCTTTGCCATTGTTTCCTATAAAAAAGAAATGAACTACCTTCTGTTGACCAAATCCTGCTGTTCTTGGGCAAATTCTCTGATTGACTTCAGTAAAACAGGGGACTTACGGGAAATTCCACTCTCTCAGCAAACTGGGGTGTCCTGTCCATACAGAATTTACTGAATCCATTACAGGATCTGACCCTGACAGAAGTAACAGTGGACAAATGTATTTGAGATGTTTGTGTTTGGTGTATCGTATATCAGATGCTAGTATATGTTAACAAGTCTGATACCTTATTTAAGGTTTTACCATTCCATTTGTATGTTTCTAAATAATGGCTTTAAGAAGCTCAATTCATCTTCTTCTTCCTGCTCTTACTGCTATTTAGATGTTTCCGAAGATCATTTTGATATCTGGGGCACCTGGCATTCAACGCTGAAAAGTGGCTGCAAAGATCCAGCAATAACAGGTCAGTTATTTCTCAATTTTTAAGGCCAAATCTAGCAAAGACATAAACAATTTCTTAGTTTTGAGAAACTGCAGTGATACCAGTAGGAGAATTCACGTTGTCCAGAGCTGGACTTTTTAAAGGTGACTGTTCAATAAAATTTGCAGAAGCGCAGCTGTTAGACAAATGTGGCAACATTTCAAACTGTCACAAGATGATTTGAAGAGTCATTTTAACATTACTTCAAAAATCAGAATCATAGAATTGTGTAGGTTGGAAGGGACCTTTAAGACCACCTAGTCCAACCATCAACCTAACTCTGATAAAAAACCGTCACTATCCATGTCACTAAGCTCTATGTTGACCCATCTTTTAAATACCTCCAGGGATGGTGCCTCAACCACTTCCCTGGGCAGCCCATTCCAATGCTTGATAACCCTTTGAGTGTAAAATTTTGTCCTAATATCCTGTATGAACTTCCCCTGGTGCAACTTGAGGCCATTTCCTCTTGTCCTATCGCCTGTGACTTGGGAGAAGAGACCGACCCCTGCCTTTCTACAGCCTCCTTTCAGGTAGTTGTAGAGAGTGATAAGGTCTCCCCTCAGCCTCCTCTTCTCCAGACTGAACAAGCCCAGCTCCCTCAGCCTCTCCTCATAAGACTCGCTCTCCAGACCCCTCACCAGCTTCGTTGCCCTTCTCTGGACCCGCTCCAGCACCTCAATGTCTTTTTTGTGGTAAGGGGCCCAAAAGTGGACACAAAGTCATTGGAAGGTGGATGCCTGGTTGGGGCTTGAGAGCAGCTGCCACAGTAGCACAAGTGCAGGCTATGAGGTTGGCAACCCTGGGTGCTGACCCTGCTGCTGGCTGGTGTGGTCCTGACAAGTCCCTAACCCACGCTGTCTGTGTTTTTCTCCCATCTGCACCCACCTCACAGAGGAACTGTGAGATTAAAACACTCCCCTGCTTTTCAAGCATTTGAAAGATGTTAAGTGCTGCAAGGCTTTATGTCAGAGTAAAGTATTAGAGTCACCAGCTAATATATCATACATAGTTTGAGTAGATACAGGGGTGCTGCTCCATGTCACCAGGTTCAGCTGGTGGTGAGGCTGATACACCTTCAGTCACACAGCCTGATGGTAAAAGCCACCATCCCTCTTCTACAGTGTGATACAGGAGAAAAACAATGACTTGTTGAATGCCACAGAAAAGATTACGCAGACTGATGTTGTCTTTCTGACTCTGGCCCCCTAGGTTCTTACGGGAACATTTATGAAAGCAGCTTGCTACGACCTGGACAGTGCTCTCTTTCCCAGGGGAACCTCGCCATTTATTCTCCTCGGTGGCAGGGCAGCACCTCCGAATTGGACACAGGCAGGCAGGTCATGCGAAGGAGCCAGACAACTGCTGCCATTCCTGAGTGTCAGTTCCATTCCACGGTGTCTCGGGTGTGCAGTAACCCCCAAATCGAAGTGGACCCACAAGTCGGCAGTAGGAGTTCAGACCTGTCCCACTCAAAGTCGGAGCGGCACTTGACTTTAAGCAGTGTGGAGGACCTCAGTGAGCGTGACTCAAATGCGGGTTGTTCCCAAAGCACAACCAAGCCCTCCTACAGAAAAGAGCGGCCACCACCCCCCTACCCAGGCCAAGCGAAAACAAGCTCTGCGTTGTCACAGCGATCGAGCGTTTCTTCAACGTTGCACTCTTTGTGGAGACATCAACGCCAAGAAAAAAGCTCAGGGACCAGAGCAGCTGGAGGACCGCCAGCCAACGCCCCTGACCAGACCACCTCCAGGCAGGAGCGGCCAGGCCCGCACACCCAAGCAGGTCACATCTATTCCACGGCACCTCACAATCAGAACAGTAAAAATGTTTCAGAGGCAGACTGGCATGACTGGCAAAGGGAGAGGTGGCAAATTTGGGAGCTACTATCAGCTGATAACCCTGATGCCCTTCCGGAAACCCTCGTATGATCGGACCCTGCAGAACTGCCTCCACCTCATAGGAAAACAACGGTGACGTTGGAAAACAGGGAGGGCTTGTTTGTCTTATACCAACTGAATTGCATATACTATTTTTTTTTTTTTAAACTTTGTTCACTTTAATTTCTTAACAGCACTGTCAAGCAGTCCATTTACAAATACAGTATGTTCCTGTTTTTCAGCAAGCTTTTGAGACAAAACAAGATGAAAATTCTAGTCTAATAACTCTGTATGCATACGCTGTGTATAAGATAAAACTGTTGCTTTGATGTTGCTAAAAATGTATTTATATATCTGCAGTTTTGATGATTGTATATTCTGTAATGAGTATTGTATGATAATCATATATTATGTGTTCGTATACAGATGTCAATCAATCATGACTGCTTTTTTTTTAAAAATCACTGCACTTACATTACCGTGATATGCATTGGAATTCTATAGAAAGTGCACAAGCTGGTTTCTGTGCTTATATAAAAAAAACCTGTTAAAGGGGGATGTTGTCCTTCTTTTCACTGCCTATTGAAAAACACTAAAATAGAGTGGAACATGAAAAGCCATATATTTTATAAGGGTAGTAGTGAGCTTAGAGGGGAAAATACCAAATATTTTTTTCTTATAAATATATTTGCAAACAAAATTAAGATTTGATACAAGATTGTAAAAATATTTTTTTAGATTCTGGTAGGAAGCAGCTCAGAGAATCAACTAAGAGCAAGGCCGTGCCTAAACCAACTAAGGATGTAGTGCAAAGGTCTGCCCTCCCATTCTAGAGGAAAACCAATGGTATGTATACAGGATATAATATATATATTTATAAATGTATGATTTTATGTATTGTTCTAAACCAAATAAATAAACTGGAATCCAAATTTTAGAAAACCAAACCAAATAAATTGAGGTGTGAAACAACTGAGAGAGAATATGGCTTTTCCTTTGAAATGACAAAGCTTCAGCATTAAAAATGTTAGAGAAAGAAAAAAAATGCAGAGACAGACATACGAGAGGGAGTCACACAGAGTTTCAGAAATAAACATGACATTTGGATAAGTTCACGGCTGCATTTCTATAAAAATTGTGCCAAAGTCTGGGTCAATAGTACTTCTTCAATAACTGTATGTTGTGTTGTTAAATGTTGCTGTTTTATACACGTTCTGGTGTTTTTAAATTGCAAAATTGTTTATGGCCAGCAGGTGGCAATGTACTTCAGTATTCTAGAGAAAATTCTTTTATCACTTGATAAGGGAAAGTGTATCATATCAAAAGAATTTTATAAAACGTATTAGTCTTAATTTTAATGGAGTTGAAGACTTATTCAGTGATGTTGTCTTTAAGTTCTATCTTGTGCCATAATGATGGAATAAAAAGCTAAGCGAAATAATGAGCATATTTTTTGCTCCTTTTTTTGAAGCAAGGTTTATATAAAATTAATGTGTTTTTACTGCATTCTTGAGTTTCTCTGTCAAAAACATCTAAAAGGCTTAGGAGCTTAAGAACCGCTTTCAAATATGACTTAAATATGCAAGATGCAAGGTTTTACTTGAGTTTTCGGCTTAAAATCCATCATATAAAGGGTCTGCCCATCATCTCTCCATTTCCCAAGTAAAGTTATAAGATAAAAGCACCAACCCAAGTAGAGAGGGGCAGGATTTGTCCTTTGACTGTTGTAGCACTGTCAGCTCTTTTTATGAATACTGCATTCAGTATAAGTCTTATCTCTCTTCTTCTGGTGGTTGCAAGGCTTTTCCAAATACTGTCTTCATATGAAACTTCGTAGGAAAAGGTTCTTGCGTGTAGCTTGTTGAAGCAGCTCTGTGTCAATTTATTACCAAAAAACCCTTATGCCAAATTAAAAAAGATAGTGGAATATAAAGAAGGGCAAAAACAAGCTCTCACAAGCAATCTTCACTGTTTGATCTTGTCTCAATATTATCCCAGACTTGATATGGATTTGCTACAGGGAATTGAAGCTCCTTAGTAGTCCTCAAAACCAGTCATAGCGTAAATTGTACCGCAGAAGATACTGTATTCACTAGGTGTCCATCTCTTCATTATAAATCCCTTCCTAAATACAGAAGCACCTGCACAGTTTTAACAGCTTTAGTGAAAACTGTCTCGTGGTTACTCAGCCTCATAAAGAGCTTGCTTTTTGCCAGTATCTCTCTGTATATATGTGTATATTACCAGCAATATGGTGTTAATGTGAAAATGGAAAACAAAAAAGAAGACCTTTTGGGGGGCAACCTTATTTGCACACATTTCAATATATAATTGCTCAGAAGAAAAGAGATATAGAATAAATTCTGCTGAATTAAAGTAACACTTGCCAAGATTACATCATTTCTGACATTTTCATTTCAATAGGACAAAGCAAAATTATCAAGAGCAGGCTCAGGATGTAGCAACTTTTAGTTGTACCTCTTTCTAGGAGAAATCAGTGACATAATTTTTTTTATGTCTTTTTTAGATTTCACAAGAAATGTAGCTGTGAAAGGTTGCTTCTAGTTTTATGTTAGCTGATAGATCTGTGTGGGCTATTCCATTTCTGATCTCTGCAATGCTTTTTTTCCTGTGACACGTGCACTTGTACAGCCATAGTATTCCTCTTACAGGGAAGGTCCGGAATGTGGGGATATCAAAGCCTTTTCTCTGACTGTTTCCCTTGGGAGAAGGATTCCTGTCATAGCAAAAGGGTCATGGGCCTCTCCTTCAGTGAAGCGTGTGGTAAAGGTCTCCTCTAGAGGCCTGGAGTCCTCTGGGCAAAGTCCTGCAGTTCGGTTCCCTCCCATTGCTTCTTATTGCACCACATTGGTTCATATGTAGGACTGAAAAAAACGCTCTTTCCTCAACAGTCTGCGTTACCTTCTCTTGGGAGGTGTCTCCCAGCTGGGAAGAAGGGTGTGCTGCACTTGTGGGTGAGCCGAGGAGAGGTGAGATGTGGCTGCCCCAAGGCTGCAGGGGGTGCCCGCGGGTTGCTCGTGGGGCAGCGGTTGCTCTTCTCTCTTCTGTTGCAGAAACGAAAAAAATGAGAGGATCACTGAAGCTCTAGATACAAGCCAAATGTGGTGGGGAACCTCTGAGCCAAGGGAGAAAAAGAAAAGCTCAGACTTTAAATACCATTTTAAAAAATTACGGTTGCTGCTGTATTTTGAAAAAAGATGTGGTTACACAGGTGACTTGCCCATCCCAAGACCATGCTTCGCTGCTGAGGGGTAAGTTGCACCTTCTCCTGATCTTTCCCAGCCTCCTGTCCCATCCCTTACACCACCTCTTTGAGCGGTGGGAGGAATTCTGGGGCTTATTGCTCTGGCTGAAACTTGCCCTTTATAAGGAACACATAAAAATCAGGTAGCTCAGTGGTTTTCACAAATGGGGAGGAGAAGGGACAGGGTCAGAGGTCAAGGAGAGGAGGAGGGTGGGACTGGCCACCCTGTCTGGCAGCAGTCTCCGGTTAGCCCTCTCTAAGCTACTCGTGCAACTGCGGGGCTTGCTGCTTCAACGTCTAGGCAAGAGCCCAGCCAAGCACTTGAGAGGGGCTCTGTGTTACAAGCCTAAGCCAATCTAAGCCTAACCCAAGCACCACCGGCTTGGGTGCTTGAAAGCTCTCAAGTGCTCTGCTGTCTACCTTAGGAGCCTAGGCTGCTACCGTGGCACAGCTCAATGCCACTCAGGACTTCTCTGCTGTTGAAATGACGTGGTTCAGTGGGCTGGAATTTGTGGTTGTATAGTCTAGGGAGGGGGGCGGCTCCTGTTTTGTTTCACAGGCATCGGTAGAAGTCAAAAAAACCCTCAATTTCAGCCTTTCTGGAGCACCATCTTGTCCTGTGGCACTGGTCTGGGAGAGGGTCAGGGACTTCTTTCTCCTTTGGGAAACACAGGGGATGTCCAAGCCTCACCTTGCTCCCTCTCTCTGTCTCTCTCTTTCCCTCCTCTGTGCATTCATTTCCAAAAAAAGAGAAAAGAGTAGCTCCATTGTGCGATGCCGTAACCTTACAGAACTGCAAAGCAGTGGAAATGGTTCTCGGTCGCATTAAAGAGTGTCTTGATATCCGTAACCCCGTTTACAATATCACTGGGAATAGGGAACTACTGCTGTGCTACAGTTGCTTTAGGGGAAGGCATCTTGGCATCCAGACAGCGCTGCAGAGACTGCAGAGCTATTCAAGGCATGTAGACACCCAGAGTTCTGGGTCATAAAATGCCCCGTCTCTGAGAATAGTATTCATTTAATTTTTCTGAAGTTTAAAGCACCTCCAAAGGTGGTATCTACATCTGGAAAAGTTGCTCACAAGCTCCCTTTTTATTCAGTGGAGAGAGGCAGGTATTTCTGTGCCACCACCCATACAGCCTTCGAGGAATGGTCCCCTTTGAAGGGCTGGTCATAAAATCATTGAATTATAGAATCACAGAATGGTTAGAGTTGGAAGGGACCTTAAAAATCACGTAGTTCCAACCCCCCTGCCATGGGCAGGGACACCTCCCATTAGACCAGGTTGCTCAAAGCCCCTCCCAGCCTGATCCTTGAACACTTTCAGGGATGGGGCATCCACAACTTCTCTGGGCAACCTGTTCCAGTGCCTCACCACCCTCATAGTGAAAAATTTCTTCCTGGCATCTAATGTAAATCTACCCTCTTCCAGTTTGAAGCCATTACCATCCTATCACTACCTGCCCTTGTAAAAAGTCCCTCTCCAGTTTTCTTGTAGGCTCCTGAAGAGCCTGTTTCTTTCCGCTACCTGTATAAAGGAAGCCTAAATATGTTGCCTAAATAGAGACCTCTCTATGGTAGCCCTCCAAGTCTGGCTGAATGAATCCCACCCTAAGGGTCTGGTAAAATAGGAGGTGGATGGTGATCCCAGCAGCAGCAAGAAGGAGCATTTAATAATGCCATTGTCTAATGCCAACAAATTATTACAGCCAGGGGAAAGGAAGGCAATATGTTCAGCACAGCTTTCCAGCTCCTGGGGAAAGCGAAATTTGTCCAGAGACCTTGGTGATGTTGTGCTATTCCCTGGGCACTCGGGTGAACCTGGCAGACAGTGCGGCTCCTGGGGACCTGGGAAGGTGGGTGGCAGAAGGAGATGGCATACTCAGCTCTGCTGGGGCTGCAAGAATCCAGGCTTTTGCAAAGTGAGGGAGAGGCAGTCCCCAGTCTAGAATTGCTCTTTTTTTTTTTTTTAATTGGGTTTTTTTGTTTGTTTGTTTGTTTGTTTTTTGTTTGCTTTGGTTTTGTTTTTAAAAATGGGATTTCTTCACTATGTTTCCAGCTGATCTGAAAGTGTTCCTGTATGGGACCAGGATTTAATTAATTCATTCAGTGAATTAAAAAATGAATATAGGATTTATAAAAGCAAGCTGATTTGAGCATTTTAGAAATACAGGAGAGAGGGGGGTTGTGCTGGGTCCCAAGTGGCACTGGCAAATGGAGGTAAAATCTTCCTTGTGAAAGACAGGGTTAATCCTCTTTCTTCTGCTGCTGAGTAAGCAAAGGTCTTTGCCACTGGAGTTTTAGGGTCACAAAAGGAGGGAGGGAAGAGGAGAGCTGTCTCTTCAGAATTGCATTTGGGAGGAGGTGAAAGAGCATGTTAGAGCAGGAGAAGGCAGTATCTCCAGCAGGGTGGTTGCCACACTCTCTGGGTGAGGACTTGAGACCCAGACTCTGGATACTCTTCTAATGATTATTTAAACTTTTAAATAAAATAGCAAAAAATTTTAATAATGTGTCTATTAATCAAAGTGGATGCCTCAGATCACTATTTCCTTTTGCCGGGCTTGCTCTTTTCCATTTCCCTGTGGGAAAAGCTGTGGGCTTTAATTAAAAAAAAAAAATTAAAAGGGTCTGGAAAACAAAACATTTGCTTGAAAATCTGTGGTAGGAAAAAAAAAAATCAGATCTGGGAAAAAGATCAGAAAATATCCGTCCCCATCCTACTGAACAACGAGCAGCCCGTTCCTCTTCCCTGAGCACATGTGATGCTGGGGGGTCTGAACCATGTGCATAGGGTCATGCAGGCATGGAGTAATGCACCGAGACCAGCCCCAGTTCCCTTCGCCTGGAGGTGAAGCCACCCTTGCAGTCGAGGCATAGGGACAACCCCAATCTGGTCAGATGGGACCCTGTGAAGCTGAATCACCTTTGCCCAGAGCAAGTATCTTACAGACAGAGACACCACAACTCCCAGCCGGTAGTCACCAACAGACTGGTCCCTGCCCAGGTGCTTTGTCTCCCTGTTAGAAAGGAAGATTTCTTTCTGCATCATCTTGATAAAATTCCAAATATGGTCTGTTTTGAAAAAGGGCTACCAAAAAATCAAAGCTTCCTTTACAGTGTAAAAAACTTAAACCATGAAGAGAAAAGATCACCTGAGCCCTGGTTACTATTTTCAACTTCACAGAGGTGAGTGGGCAAGTGTCCATCCAAAAATAAATAAATAAATAATCAAGCTAACTAACTAAATAAATAAGGAAAGTGAGAAAGTGAGTGAGGAAGGAGGGGAGAAAGAAAGAAAGAAAGAGAGAAAGAAAGAGAAAAAGAAAGAAAGAGAAAAAGGAAGGAAGGAAGGGAGGGAGAAAGAAAGAAAGAAAAAGAAAGAAAGAAAAAGAAAGAAAGAAAGAAAGAAAGAAAGAAAGAAAGAAAGAAAGAAAGAAAGAAAGAGAAAGAAAGAAAGAAAGGAAGGAAAGGAAAGGAAAGGAAAGAAAGAAAAAGAAAGAAAGAAAAAAGAAAGAAAGAAAGAAAGGAAAGAAAGAAAAAGAAAGAAAGAAAAAAAGAAAGAAAGAAAGAAAAGAAAAGAAAGAACGAACATTTTGAACAAAAAGCACTTTCTTATGCAGAAAATAATGAATGCACACAGTAGCCTGCCAAGCAGGGTTACTGAAGGAAAAACACACCGTTCACTCAAGGACAAGAATCATATGATCACTTTGGGGAGACTGAGTGTTGAATATGGAAGCAGTATCTGGCTTTTCTCCTAAAAAAAGGTTTAAAAGGGTGAGATGCTGAACAAACTCTTCCTTACACCCACGGGCTATTTCTGCAGCTCCAAATAGCCAGCTAAAGGTTACCAGCTATGCATTTGCCCAGGGTGATATCAACATCGAGTAGCTGTGGCCTAATTTCTGACAGCAGAGAGAGCTGGAACCTTGAAAGACATCAGAGCTGTAAGCAGGCTCTTCTGAAATCTTCCTAAAAAAACAAAAAGGCCCCAGCTCCAGTGTTATCAGCCACTTTGCAGCCTGTGAAATGAGCAGTGGGGTTGGGAAAAAAAACAAAAACAAAAAAACCAGAGAGCCCTGGAGTAGCAGCCTCATCCTGCTTGCTGGGGCTGTCGGTGGGTCAACGTTATTTTAGAAGAACCTGTTGCTGGTAACTCTGTGAGCCGACAGTGGGAAATGAGTGGTAGGACCTGGGGAGATGGAAGACTCTCCTGTAAAAGAACAGCGCCTCTAATAAAAAGAAGAAAGAAAGAAAGAAGGGAGATGAAGTTAGTTTCCAATGCACAATGTGTGCCATTTTCGCATGACTACCACTGATCAGTTTCTGAACCTTCAGGCCTTCCCATCCTTGAAGAGTCAAGACATGCAGCTAGAAACATCCAGGATTGGTGTGGTGGAGCAGAGGTGGGTCTTGGAGAGGGAGCACCAGAGGGCACCCAGAAGGTGTGGTGAGGCCCTGCTAGCTGGTATGTCTTGTCCTCTGTGTCAATGCAAGTAATTTTGTCTGGTCCCTGGTGCTGGTGATAAGTTGGGTATGAGAATGTTGGGTATGTGAGCTTTGCGATTTGCTTCAATGGCATTGCTACACGAGTGCTGGGACAGAGTCATGCTGCCTTTTGTGCTGTTGTTTTTCTCTTCCTTGGGCATTAGCCAACACAGAAGATGTGCCCTTCAATATGTCTTCACAGTATTTCCCTGTCATCTGGTGATTTGGACAATGCTCCTGGGATATACCAGGCATATTTAAGCTCAGTGTTCTCTCATTGCCCGCTTAGTGAAGAGGACCAAGGGCAGTGCAGCAGCTGCACATCACTCATCAATGGACCACACTCAGCTTTCAGGTCCTGCCTTCCTCAACCTTCTCTCATTTTATCCATCCACCTGGGAAGGGGATGCTTAGGCTGGATCATACAGTAGGGGACGCCTGTACTGGCAGAGTGTATCTGCTCAGGGAGTTACAGAGCAGGGGATGGTTTCGGGGCTCAAGGCTGTGCTGTTCCTAATGGTTTTGTTCCAGCTGCTGTGGTTGATCTAAGAGGGCTAAACCTGTTGGGGTCGGTGTTCGTACCTGCATGGGGCTTGGAGGTTGGGGCAGCAGAAGTCCTGTACTACCTGGAGGCTGGCTGCTGGACTCATTTCTGTGGGGACAGTAGGTGGTGTGTGCACTTCTCTCCCGCAGACCTGGACAGCTGAGGTTAGGTGAGAGGCTGGTGCCTTTCCCCAAGGACAGGGAAGCACACCTGAAGCTGGTGCTGCCCAGTACTCAGCATCTACGCTGAAGTCTCCCTGCCCTGGGACCCTTGGATGATTACCCAGTGATGGAAATTAGGTTTGCCTGAGGTGTTTTCACTTGTGTTGCACTGAAAAGCCAAAGCTCCAAGTGTTAGGAGGTGTGGGTATGGCCCATGGTGGTTTAAGGTACTGGGAGCCTGGGAAAACTTGAGGCACACTGTGCAAACAACACGTTCTGTGCTGGGAATATATAGGAAGCCTCAGGCTCTGGGTGTTGAACACCTTCAGAATCACCTTCAGACACCAAACTAGGGTGTCTGAGAGCTCCAAAAGCTGGACAAGCTGAGCCAGGAGCTTTGGGAAGGCAGCAAGGTTACCCTTGGAAAATGAGTCCTTGCTAGCTGGTAGCAGAAGTTTCTGTTTCATTCCTAGTGCAGGAATAATGGGAAAGTGCCACAAAGATAAAGGGAAGGGGCTGAAAAGAAAGGAAGGATTCCAGCAAAACACCTGTGTTTGCAAGGGAAATTCCTCTCTCCTGCTGCTGCTGACAAGGAGACATCTGATGGTCAATGCAGGTAAGCCCTGAGCAACAAAGTCATTCCCACATCTCGCTGGAAGAAGGCAGGGCAGCATTCAGCTCCCTGCCACCTGGGCTCTGCTGAGGTGTGTGTCCTATTAAAGACTGTTGTGGGGGTCTTGGTTTTATTTAATCTTTCTCTGCTCTGCCCCTAAGTCCCACAGATCTTCATACGCACATGGACCTTTGTATCTACCTTGCGTATTAAAGAGGGAGCAGCAGCCTACACCCCTGTGAGGAGAGCTGTTCAGAAGTTTTTTGGTTTAATATTCATACTAGCCTGGGGCAATTTTCTGCTCCGTGTTTTAGGGAGTGGGCAGGGAAATCATGTAGTTGTCCTTTCCTCCGATAATAAGGGATTAACTTAAGCACATGGATAAGGAACACCGGGGATGCAGATGGCAATGAAAGAACAAAAGTAACCGGAAGAGACTGAGAACTCGGAAAGCCCCACTGTCCCTTTTCATAGAAAAGATAAAAAAATACCTTCCGTGATCATTCTTCCCTCAAACAAGTGAGTGATACCCAGTGTCAAGTCTGATCAGTCCCCACCCAGTGGAATGGGACAGAACTGAGTGCAGTATAAGCCAAGGAAATAAATGTGGATACTGAGGACAATAAAGGTACCTTATTAATTTAGTGCAGCTTTCTGGTCAGAGGTTTGTTTGCCATGCTCTGCTGCACCAGAGCTCTTTTCATAATTGTAAAAGGTAGGTAACTTCTCCCTGGTTGCTGGGGTATGTCACAACATACGCAGTAAACCCCTGGGAACCTCTCAAAGCTAATAGGAACTAGATAAGATCAGAGTTTACAGGACACAATTTGTATTTACAGATAAATGATGGGCTCCATCCTTCCTCTTTTTTTTTTTTTTTCTTTTTCTTCTTTTTCTCTTCTTTGTTTTTTAAAAAAATACCTAGTGTTGCTATAAACTCATCTAGGGACAGCAAGGAGGGAATTTCTCTACAATTCTGCATATTAGAAAAGGATAGCAGAGTCTATGGCACGTCCAGTGTAAGGCTGGGCTTGGACTTGTTCAAAGCCAAAAGCTGACTCGTGCTGACCCTTGGGTTTTCATTCACCTCTGAATAATTCTTAAGAGGTTTCTTTGATGGGAGGGAGAGAGAGAAAACACTTGAGTCACAATCATGATGCTTTTGATGAATGTTCACATCTTTGTAGGCAGCTTGGTGGATTTGCTATAGTCTCCTCAACAGCTGTAGAGACAGCCCTCTCTGGCAGCAAGCACGTCTCAAGTGTAACTGCTACCTTGAGGAGCACACCTAATTTTGGCCCTGATGTTAGCTGGCAACATCAGCCACGCACAGCCATGGAGAGGCAGCAGGATCGATGCTGACCCGTCCACAGGGCCCTGGAGCTCCACACTACCTCCACGCCTTGCATCTTCATCTCTCCATGGCTCTGATACCCCTTGATAGCACATCCCTCACCACCTGAAAGTTTTGTGCAGGACAGGAGTCTGTTTGAGGAGCATCGTCCTTGCAGGGAGGTGAGTGGGCAGAGTACGAGCCCCAGGAGTTTCCCATTCTTGGTCCAACTCCAGGAGGGATCTCCGGGCGGATGCGCTCCCAGCTCTCACTGCCAACCCACAGGTTTTGCTGCATAACCATGTCAGATCCGGTGATTGGAGAAGCCTTTGTAGAGCAGAGATGAGATTATACCGTAAGGATTAGCATCGTATACCCAGAATTTCTTACACTTGTTTCCAATCACCCAGCAGGAGATGTTGTTTATTTGGCAGGCACATGCAAACACGCTCGCGGGGCAACTGAAGCAGACCTTTCCACTTAGGAAGTTTCTGCTCACCGCACAACTGTGTTAACGTAAACCCATTGTAATTGGATCAACAAGAGCCGTGCCGAATGCCTCAATTCTTCCACCCAGCAAACAGGCTGCTGGGCTGAGTTCCTCATGGCCAGAGCCCAAACCCTGCCAACCTTCTCCCATGTGAAATAGATGTTCAATGAAGGGGGAGACAGGAAAAAAAAGGCTTTTCTTAAATACATCCATATGGGCCTTGCCTTTCAGGTTTTTGGTTGAGCTGCATATCTTTTAATTCAGTAAACTAAGACACAGGTCACGTAGCTAGGCCAACTGAAAACTCAAATACCTGGTGCATGTTTGAGCCTGTGGACCTTTTCTTTAAAGTACGAGAGTTTTGGGCCATGTTCCCACATAGGGATTAACCAGGGAAAGAATCTCATTGCCCAGCTCTCGCTGTGAGTCTGGGTGCTAAGCTGCTTTTCACGTTTTCTGAACACTATACTCTTGTAGCTACAGCAGGACAGACAAAACTGGCTTTGTTTGAGGGACCTTTTCTAAGGGTGTTAAGTTTTGCTTCAGTTTTTCTGCTTGTTGTTGTCACATGTTTAACACCAGTGCCACTCTGAAGTGAACACTGAATGTTCGGACTGCCAAAGAAAATCAGTCTGTTTAGAGATTCATGTCAACAGAACAGCATTGCAAGCCAGGCCAGACTCACGTAATAATGACCATTTCATTTGACTGAATATAAGGAAATTGTCATTTGGAGAACTGAGGTTGTAGCTGTTGGAAGGAAATATATAAAACAAGTGTGTGTGTGCTGTGAGAGAAACCATACCAAGACCTTTGTGTGTTCTTCAGGCAGTATCTGAACTGCTTGATGACTTTATAAGAACAATGTCCCCAGAAATGTCCGCATCACTCACATCTAACATAAAGTGTGTCCATTAGAATTACTTAATTTTAAGCATCAGTTCTTGGAGATTTTAGGGGACATGTAAGGATATTGCATGAATTATTACAGGGCAAAGCCTTCCATAGTCCCCGGTGTGTCTAGGATTCTTTCCCTGTGCTGTAGGTGAGTGGCTGGGGAAAGCAGGACCACAGCCCCCCTTTCATATTAGGAAAAATTTTTTCACCGAAAGGGTGATCAGACATTGGAACGGGCTGCCAAGGGAGGTGGTTGAGGCACCATCCCTGGAGGCGTTCAAAAGACGGGTTGATGTGGTGCTGGGAGATATGGTTTAGTGATGGCGTTGCTTTTTGTTTGTTGTGTGGGGGTTTATTTTTGTCAAAATTAGGTTGATGGTTGGACAAGATGATCTTTAAGGTCCCTTCCAACCTAGAAGATTCTGTGATTCATCCCAAGCACCCAGGTGTGTGCCCTCCTAATGCCTGTTCTCAGATGCAGGGGCAATTGTAAAACACTTCTCAGCATTTCTCTTAGTATTGAATGATAGATGCTTAAAGAAGTGAATGAGGTGGGCTCAGATAAAGTCCCTGCGGTGTGATGAAGTAGTTTAGACAGGACTTCTTGAACTGTGGAGTTTCAGGCAGCATGAAACAAAAATTCACAAGATCACTTTTCAGAGTTATTATTAACTGATATCACTACACTAGTTACCCAAAATGTTTGGGGTTTACCTTGTTTTTCTCACAAGACAAACCTGTTTATAAGCAAAATCCCTGTCTTTGGTATCACCCCAGTTCTGCTGCTGTCCCATGTGGAGCATGATATCTTGGGCACCACCAAGATACCATGCTCAGTCGACCACTGGCAACTTGCTCTCATGATCTGGGGAAGCCACTGTGTCTGGAGCACTGGGATGAGGGAAGCATCCATGCAGTTTCTCAGACCTCTCCTTTGGGAAGGCTTTGACTGGAAAGGCAGACTTGGTTGCTATTCTTCATTAGTGGTTCCTGTGACATGCACTATTATGGGAAACAAGCACATATGGGAGTGCACGTGATAGAGCAGAAAGCTCAGCTGCAACCTTGTGCAAGTGATCCCAACACCTTCTGTCTTACCCGAGTAGGATGTTATCCTGTCTGGTTTTTAATGTAAAACATTAAGATGAATATTCCAAAGCAGCCCATTACTATGTCAGGAAGCTCTAGGATTTTAAAGAGGATGATGTGCTATGGCTTTCAGTTGGACTGTAATTTCATCCAGGTTTTGTATTGGCCAGCAAAACCACATCAAAAGGAATGAAGCCTTGAAGGCTTTCAAGAGATCTGTTAGCACTGCTTAGAGACAACCTAGCAGAACATGTGAATATTGATTGCAGTTAAGTTTCAGCAGGGATAAAAGAAGGAAAAGAGATTGCCAGTAAGTGGCCCAAATCCCAGCATTTTCAAGGGGAGCTTGTAGGTAATATTAAGTCTTCTGAGCATATGGAGGCATGAACAGATCTAAATGGTTCTTTGGTAACACCTGAGGTCTGGCTAAGCAAGGCACAGCTTCTGTTGCTTCAGCCATGACTTGGTTGCAAGAAATAGTGCAAGCAGGAGTTTTAGGACTTCTACTTGCAGAACATTAGTTGCTGTGCACATGTGGAAGTCTACATCCAGAGTGGTTGTGATCTGTCCACACACAGCTGGTTCGGAGCTGTAATGGTTAAATGGCAGATGTAGTCAGACCTTGCTGGTTTTCCTGTGATGAAAAGGGATGGTCAAATGGGCAAGGAATACAATGTGACTTTGAGGAACTGCTGGGAAGAAATGAAGCTAGAGAGTTACCTTGAATACCTAGGTTTACAAAGCACAGTTATAGCTTCAAGTCCCTCACTTTGTCCAGACCTGTGAGGGAGGAGTGGGGGTTTGGTCATTCACGGATGGTGCTTGAAATTCAGAAAACTGAAACTCCTAAAACATTACAATCTGTATGAAAGGCCAGTGTGTAACTGGGCAAGCAATGCACTGTCCTGTTCCACCCAGGATCAGCTGCACTTGATGAGGACAGAGGGGAGAGCAGAGAGCACTCTCACAGCACAGTTTGGTGGCAAGAGACCTCCAGAACTCATCTGGTGCAAGCCTCTGCCCAAAGCAGGGCCAGCTTCACATTCAGAGCAGCTTTCTCAGGGCTGTTCCCCATTGTTTTCGGGCAGGAATTTCAAAACTTTGACCACTGTCATGATGGTAAAGTCTTTTCCCTTATATCTTGTTGGGATTTCCCTTGCTTGGGACCATTCTCATACTGTTGCTGTGTGTCTCTGAGAAGAACCTGGCTTGGCAGGAGCATTTGTATGCCTGCAGTGCCAGGGAATATAAGGGAATCCCAGCTGAGCTGCACTGTGTCGAGGCAGGGAAAATGCCATCTCCTAAAGGGGTCGTGATACTGCATAGAAGAACCACTGCAAAAATGGAGGTAGGTGAAAGTCACAGAAATTCTACATTATGAGCTGTCACTGCTTGTTTAGGCCTTTGTAACTGTGTGAGCATAAATGAATATTTTTCCCTCTGCTTGTAGATGCTCAATACCAATACTCATACTCCACTGACTATATATATATATATATTTTTTTTTTTTTCTCTAGTAGTTGCCTGTGTCTTGTGACACTCAAGCACTCCAAGCACTCTCTGAGGTGATCACCACAAACTGTGGTCATAGGACACTGGGAACACAAAAGAAACTTCCTTGGTCGAATGTTGCTCATCTTTCTTCAGGTCTTCTTTTACCCAGACATTTTCAACATAGCACTTTGCTAGTAGTTCTCATTAAGTAGTTCTCACTGTATTTTTAATAGTGGATTTCTAGGGCTCATATAGGAGGAGATACTTCCAGGAGACATCACTTGGGATACTTAGGGTGTATCCAGATTATGCAATGGAGAACTGGGAAAAGACTCACAAGCTAAATGGTTTACCTTGTGGATCTACAAGACAGGGCGCAGCTCTGTGTGGAAATACTAGATCAGGTCCAGCTGGTAACAATTCTGATGTATTGTCAGGGACAATGTAAGAAGCTTTGCCTTTTTAATCAGTTGATTAAAATCTACTGGGCTCATACAGTACTGTGATAAAGTAGCTATACTGCTTCTAGTTCAATAGCTAACTACAGTAGTGTGGAGATTTTTTGCATTGAACCCCTTTTGTGCTGTGGGCATACTTACACTTAACCTACGTGGTCAAATTACCATTTAATTTTCTTTCAGAGCCCACCCCTATCAAATGAATCCTTGCTTGCCATCTCCCATCCTTTGAACTTTTCACAAAGTCTGTGGGACCACCACCCAGAAACTGGGTATCAGTGCTTAAAATCATGCATTAACTAAGGGTGTCCTATATTGAGTTTTCTGGCTTCATCTGGCATGGTGGAATGATAATGCAGTCACCTCTTGCTGCCCTGACTGATGGTTACTCGTGTCTATGACAGGGAGTCCCAGCACCACCCACTGGTGTAGCCAGACATAGGAATGATATCCAGATACTTTGCTGCTTAAGTTCAGTCCTACCAAAAGACCACTCATTTAGGTTCCTGGGTTCACAGGCAAGTGCTGGGCAAGGGCTTCAAATCCTTTGCTCTCACCCTATTGTGCCCAATGTTACAGACAGCAAGGACGTGTGTGTAACATCTCCTCCTGGGACTGGAGTGACAGGCAACTGCCTCCCTCCCTACAATCCCATCATGTTTTAGCAAGGAAAGTTGCTGTAGCCTTTGTTTCCATCCATCTGGTCCTTGCACAGAGCCGCTTCTGAATAATTTCTTCTTTTCTCTGTTCTATATGTTCTGTACTCCTTAGTTTCCTGTTCTGTCCTGTTGTATACTTTGTGCTTTCCACGCCTCTACATTTCTTGGCCATGAACTCCCCAGAAGCTTTCACACTGCTCAGAGTGGCGTTGTTCTTTGGGGCCATCCTGTGCTCAGTGAAGTGAAATAAGGATGGTGAGGTGGAGGGTAAGGTAAAGGTTTTACCTGAGACAGGAGTTACAGTGCATGTATGTGTCACTGCGGTGAGGGAGAGGAATGGAATATTAATGTCCTTTTTGCTCAGGGACAATGCAGACACTGCTGTGTCAGAGAGAAAAAGGGGTAGTTTCTCCCTCAACCTTTTGTCTCTAGAACTGCTCCTCCCTGAGCCCATTTTAAGAAATCCTACCCAGAGGGTCTATATTATCTTCCTTACTCTCCAAAGCCATGCAGTAGATTGACTTGGCAAGATCAGTAACATTCTCAGTCCCAGGATATTAGTTGCAGGTTTATTCTCTGGAACTGTATCAAAAACTCTTGTTAAAGATATTAACTATGAATTGTTGTTCTTTATTAGGACCAAGAAATATTTTATTTACTAGATGGAAAACTGCTCTGACTCAAGAGATAAATAGTCTTGTGGAGTGCTGCTTTTGTATAGGCAAGCCTGGAGGGATGGGCTGGCAGATTCTTTTTAATTCCTTTGGAAACGAGGTTGGGGAGAGGGATTATTTTCCTCAAGGAAAAATGCCGATTTGGCATCTTAAAGCTATTTGCCTGAACTTGCTGGGTAGTGTGCATTTTGTTGTTTTATGCTAGATGAATAGAAGGGAGTCAGGCATTTCTGCAACTTCCTCAATAGCCAGTCCGGCAGGAATGTGGAAGNCCCCCCCTCCCATCCAGCTCCCCTAAGGACAAGGTATGAACTACAGGGTTAAAGGGTATTTGCAGACAGGTCTTCCTTGGGGTGGCTTGGTAGTGCAATGCTATGAGTTATTAACATACAGATATTCATTGGAAAAAAAGAATGCAACAGGACGTGCACCGAGAGGTGAGACATACTGGCGATGGGAGACCATCCAATTCTTCCTCAAGGCAACAGCCCAGTGTTTTCCACAAAGCTCTGCAGTGTGAACAAGGGAGTGAGGGAACTGTCCCCTCCTGACCCTTATTGCTGGAAGGAACAGGCATGTAGAAAGGTGATGATAAAAATTAAATAACCTTACCTAGAGAATGGGATTGAACTGAATTTTTCCATGCTTCCACTAAATATCCCCACCACTTGGCTGAAGGAGGGTGTGTTTGGGGGAGCACCAGTTCTGACTGAAATATTTGGTTTAGGTCCTGCCAAGTGTTTGCTTTATTTGGAATGAAATGTGGGATTATTTACAAGAAAACAAAACCAGAATTTTCAGTGATCTGCTCTTTATTTATTTAGGCCAGCTCCTGAACTGAAAATATCCATTCCAGGGCACATGATGCTGCCTAAGAGCGAAGCGCTCATTCAGATGCAAGATGGACAAAAGCAATAGTGCAGGTCTTCAGGCCAGGGTTTTCCAAGTATCTTCAGGAGGACTGAGATGCTCTTTATTCCTTGCACAAGAAAACAGTTCTTGTAAATAAAGAGAAGATATCTTCTCTCTCTTTCTCATCTCTGATGTTTTGGACCACGCTGAAGTAGGGCTTATTCCTATAGGCATAGCCATCTATTCCAGCTAATTTTGAGCTGATTCCTTGCTAAATAATTCAAGGAAGGATTCAAGAAAGCAGAAAAGCATGACCATAGGCTAAGTAAGAACTTATATTCCTCTTGCTCATTCTCATGATCACTTGCTGCAGACAACAATTCAAAATATACATCATTTACTATGTTTGCTTGGCTTATTGCACGCATTTTGATGTCTGAAGGTTTATGCATAATAGGGACAAAATCCCAGAGGACAATGAAATGTTTTGTTTCTTTGGAGTGGAAACAACTGAACTCCCCCTAGGATTTTTGAATCAAGGCCATGTGAAACACTTGGCTTTTATTTGCAAAGTTGGCCGTGTAACTTTGGGCTGAAAACCGAGACTTTCTTCCGGGTGTATCTTTAACCTGTCTTTATATTGTAACATTAAAATCTGGCCCTCGAATGCTTCTTCCAGAACAGCAGCAGAGCAAGCATTAAGAAATTTATACTCACTGAAAACATACAAGACTCTGAGTACGTTCAGTCCTCGCAGTGAACTTGTTGTGCTCTGTGAGCACGATTGTGAATGCAGTTAAGGGCACCTGCGTGTATAGGAAAGTCATATTAACATCGTTAGTGGTCCTTGGAAACAGATGCTTTATATAATATAACATCAGCAGAAAAAATCTGGTCTATTAAGAAGAGGAAACAACTGCCATTCACAAAAGAAAGGTTTCCAAATGTGATTAATGCAATCATAGTCTAGAGTATATGTGCATGGAGGTAGGTAAAGACTGAGGGAGGTGGGAGGGAGTTGCCAAAGTGTCAGTTCTTTAACCTGAGGAGATTTTTATCCTATTCTGTAGCTGTTTCAGTTTATTTAAATATTACTGTCCCGATTTTAAAGCCCTTGGAGACAGGTATGTGTGCATTTCTGGAAGCCCTACTAAACATCCTCTGAGTTGTGAAGGTTAAAATTTCAGTTCAAATGACCACCCAGACCAAATGGTGGTGTGCACCAAATGGATGTTAAACATCTCAAAATACATTTTTTTCAGATTGGGAGTTTTGCCTTGGTGTCAAGCCTGAACACCTGCTCTTTCCTTACCTCCGTGCAGCGCATTGCATGCACTGCTCAACCCTCTTCTTGCCAGAAGAGCAAAGCTTCAAGTGTGCTTGTGTGAAACCTGTCTGCACACACGCACACACACACTCTCACCCATCAGAAAAAAACTACTGCTTTGCACCTGGAATAAACAGTTTCAGCTCTTTAACTAAGCGAAAGGAGTGGAGACGGCTCCAGAGCCAGTTGCCCTGTCTGCTCAGGGACCTCGTGTCTGCTCAGGGCAGTGGAGGACAGCATCTGTCAGCCAGAAGGTTTAATCCTCCTCCTCTGAACACCTTCCACCGTGGGTTTCAAGCTTAGGAAGGCCTTTTTTTCTCCTTTTACCTTGGCTCATGCTGATGGTGTGGCTAGTTAGACTGTCTGGCTTTGACTCATCAGACATATGAGCTTTAACCAGTTAATGTGTATTTTACACCACATTTCCTATAACATATCTTGGTTTATGATTCACTTACACTTTCTAGTGAATAAATAGGTATAATGCATAATTTACAGAATGAATTTAAAGAGATGCATTATTTTTTCTTATAATACTGTCAGAATACTGTCATAATCAGGATTAGGTCCTTTCTCCCACAAGGACTTAAAATCCTTCTGAAGTGCCACATGTGTTTTCCCCTCTTAGGTTGCTAAGTATAGTCTGCAAGAGTTTGCTTTACTAGAAGATAAATAAAGGAATAATCCAATTTCCCTCTCTTTAGTAATTGACCGGATTTCTAAACTGAAGTGGCTGGAAATGTCCTAGCAAATGAGGATTTGTTCAGTGAATTAGGAAACCACTTTGAACTTCAGGAACACATACATTTTGTGAAGGATCTATTCATTTACTCTCGTTCGCTGCTGTCATCAGTGTTTTGGCAGAATGGTCAGAATTTTTCACAGTAAGTGCTTAGCACAGGTCCCCAGAATTAAGCTCTCTGATACCTGCAATAACCATGGGTTACTACTACCTTTACTGCATGTGTTCAAACATGCCTTCTCCTCTCCCCACATCCTTCTACTCCATGCCCCTTCTTGGGACCAGAAGGTCCGTCCTGCAGCCCCAGGCGTGTGGCCACTCACTGCCCTAGGGCTGGCTGTCCTCTCAGGTAGCAAACCAGAGCCCCCAGGCCTTGCTACACACCCCGGAGCTGTCAGCAGTGGGACTGGCACACCAGTTGGTGACCTCTCGTTTAAAGGAGCTATGGGCAGACCTTGCCTTAGGCTATTAGGAAATTATGTTTTTAAAGTGTTGTCTGAAGAGACTATAGAGAAGACTTGATGTCCAGGGATGATCTAGGGAAATGCAAAGCTATTCCTCTGTACTGCTCAGCACCGTGGGGATGGAACTCTGGTTGCTCTTTGGTAATGCTGCCTTGCTACTCTCTTATCTTAATCCCTGTGTCTGAGACTTTTCATACTTGTATAAGAAACATGAGATGCTCGGACACAGCTGAGCTCATCTTCCAGTGTGCTCAGAGAAAAGAGTGTGCCCTGAGGTGTGCTTGACCACTGTGTAAAGCTTCCCTCGCTGAGGACTGCTGCTATGGAGGGTTATAAGAGTAGGAGAAGGAAAGGAAAAAAGAAAAAAGCAAGGGGTACCTAACCAGGTGCTTTGCTGAAGTAGCAGGTGTCTGCAATGGAAGACAAATTCCACTGTATACCTCTGACCTGATTTCATGAGGTACTTGCCTGGTTTCTCCCCTTATGCAAGATGAGGTGTATGCTGGCTTTTAAACGGACACAAATCACATTAAGTTTGGGTTTTAAAGTTAACAACAGGGAAAAAAAGTGTAATGTTGCTTTGTGTAATATTATTATTATTAATAATAATGATTAGTTGAAACAAATTTTTTGAGAAGCTCTTTCAGTTATAATTCTTTTTTTTCCTCTGGAGAAATCTTTGCTCCGAGGATGAATTTCAAGGGGCGGGGGGGTGTGGAAATCACACTTAGCAGTGGGAACACTAGTATAAGTCCTTGTTCCTTACGGCTCTAATAAAAAAATTTTGAGTTACCATTCCAAGGCTCTTCCTGTGTTATCTCACTGCTGGACTATTCTACGGTAGAGGAACTTTTCAGATCCATGTTTAGAGTTTTTTTGGTGTCGTGTCCCAATGGCAGTACCCAAAGCCCTGTCTGAGGGACAGACGGGCGGACTGAGGCAAGGATGGACGGATGAGGAGTCACGGGGGGACGGCTCGGGGCGGTGAAAGGTTTGGCGGGGTTCTGCAGGGATGAGTGGGAGCCAGCTGCAATGGGCTCCCACTGAGGGAGCAGGTTTCTGTAAGAATCGGTGCTGGATACCTCCAGTGCCCCGCATCCCTTCCGGGTGTCCGTGGAGGAGGGATGATGGCATCACCGCGATCCTCCACTGGCAAGCTGCTGAGCCCTTCACTGACAAGGTGCTCCAAGCGTACATCTGTGTACCTAACGAAAAAACAACCCCTTCCCTCCTCCCCACCCTTCCCCAACCTTGTGTTTCTTTATCAAGATTAGAGTAGGACAAAGTTCTGTGCTGACTTTCATGGTGTTCCTTTGAAGTTAATATCCTCGCACCTGGTGTAACCACTAAAGGGTCTGACCCACAGTATTACTCTTTTCTAAGCCTTGCAATTTTGGGGTCAAAATACTCAGATAGAACCTGTAAAAAAAGAAAACAAAAATAAACTTGGCTTGCCTTCTGCCTAAGGAATTTTTGTAGCAGCCCTCAGGAACTTGTCACAGGCTGAGGGAACAGTTACAAGTGACGTCCATCAGGATTTTCAAAGAAGTGCCTCTGGTTCTTATGGAAATCAGCAGTGAAATTCCAGATTTCAGAGAAGTGTGATCCTATTTATTCCTGCTTTTCCACTTTATTTGACTGCTAACACTTCATGCATCTGAGGGTTTTGAATCAAATATTTTCTAAGCAGTCAGAGTATCTCTCCTTTATGCTGTATACTTGGCTTGGAAAACATGTCTACCTTTTTCTTCCATTTTTTTTAAGGACATGCTCAGCATTTTGTCACTTGGGCTGTTTGCCAATAGCAAAAAATACGTAAGGAGTAAACGACGTTATTCCATGTCACAGCAAGAATCGGAGTGTTGCTGTAAAGCATCGTGTGGAGGAAAACTTTAGACTCTGTGCTGAGATAAGCGAATGAACCCTGAACATAATCCTATTAAGAAATTGATTACGAAAACCTGAACCAAAATTGTGAACGGGTCCCTCTATGTGACATATCTCATCCTGTCCAGATTAAGGACCAGCTGAATCCTACAAGCAATTTAGAGAAAAGCAATTGCAAAGCCCTGCAGAAGATAACTGCATATTCTATTTGCAGTTTAAATTAAAGATGGAGACCTAGTCATGCAGACAGGCATAAGCAAATTCTTGGAGTAGATATGAGTTATTCTGTTGAATTACTTTATCTGGAGGATTGTGTAGATTATTTATTCTATGGATTTTTACATTAGTTTGGCTCTACTACAATAACAAAGCCTTGACTGTTTAATTTTAGTTTAAGTATCTATATTTCATTTGTTAAGAAAACATAGCATAGCTTCTGCTTTGTAACCCTGTGTGGTTTTATATTTCTATATACACACAGAGCTGAAGAAGCCAAACTTACCTTTGGCATCCATGTGTGAGGGAACTTCAGTTATTTTATTCACTAAATATAGGCCTAAGATCCATTTAATTTCTCTCTTTTTTCCATAGATCATTTGCAAATGGTGATTGTGCTCACTCCTTCCCCCCAGAAACATATTCTTGAACATTCAATCTAGCTGAACTTTTGGATGGCATGAAATGAGGATGTCAGTGGTCTCTGTGAGCCTAATTTCCATCTGGGGGTTTAGGAGGAGACAACTAGTAGGAAAAAAAACCCAAATGAGACTTAAAGAGTGTGTGTAATTAAACATCTTTTTCCTTTATGTTTTTCCCTATGGTGTGCAAATATTGTATGTAATACCATTTGTCACCTTCTATGTCTTGGTGTTTCTAAAGCTTTTCTTTCTACTTCCTCAAGTAGGACCTGCCTGGACCGCAGGCAGAGTATAGACATCTGTTTGGTTGTTCTGGCACAACTGAACAGTGGGCCAGGTCTTGGCATGGTTAGGTGTGTTCAGAGACAAAAGCAGAAAATGAAGTTTTGGGTTCATCCGGACACTTCTTTATGGCTTAAGTCGCACAGAGCTCTAACTGCAGTTTTGGTTCAGGTTTCCGTAATCCTTTTCTTAATAAGATTGTATTTGGGCTACATTTGATTATCTAGCCTGGGAGAAGTCATGAGGGACTCTGAGTATGGAGACAAGGTCCACTTTGGAGCCTTCACAAACATAAGCTACTGCTTCTTCCTTCGTGCAGGGAAGCTGAACTTGCACTGAAGCATCTGGGAATTATGCACAGAGGTAGGAGACAGAATGGCTTTCCTCTAAAATCTTTTTATCGTTTCCAGTTTGCCTGCTCCAAGTGATGAAGAAAGGGAAGGCCTGCGGTAGTAACTTTCAGGGGACTTGTATAGGAGCCAGAGATATGTTGCCCTAATGTTACAGATTCTAAAAATCTGCAGGCAAAATATTAATGCAGGCTTTGACTATTCTGTCATAGCAGAAGAACCATGTTATACTAATTAGAACGACTAATAGGCAACCATTTCCTTTCTCCAAGCAAGACAAAAAAACAAGAGACATCTTTTTTAGCATCCTGGAGGTTGTACTATGAGTTTCCTAACTGAAAACAAAATAAACTCTTGTGGCCAATTCTTTAAGAGAATCACCAATTTTTTACAACGACCTCAACTTCAGAATTTAAGTAATGCTTAGAATGAACAGAAGCAACACATTGGTCATCTCTTGCTTTCTATAGCATCCTTGCTGTATATACTTGTACTATACAAAGTCCAGTTGAGTCTTTGCTGTTGTAAGTATAATGCAAATAGTTAGTTAGTTAGATAGATAGCTATACAGATAGACAGAAAAGTCTCAGCTCCATACACATTATATCAAATGATAGGCTACATTAAAATGGAATTATTTTTATTAATAGGATGCAAGAGGGAGCAAAGAAGATAACAAACATGGTCATACAGAAACCACAAATAATCCAGCTGAACCATGGTGTGCTACAGACCATTTGCTACAGTAAAAATGTTCAAATTTCTACCTTTAAAAATTCTCATTACTTTAAGTTTTAATTTGGGAAAAAAAAAATTCTGAGATCATTTTAGAAGGAAAAGTTTAAGAATGACATTTTAGAACAGCTCGTAATACAAAATAATTTACATGTAACTGTTGCTAAAGTGCTTTTATTATTGGATTTCTATTATGCTTTTATTACTGGGCAGTAACAAATTCTTGAGATTTCTGTAAAATTGCGTCAATCTTGTCACGCTTCAACAAACTCTTTTGTCCTTTGAAAAGAGAAATTCAGCATTAGCTAAACTCTTCAGGACATGGTGATTTTTTCCAGTAGGATGTGCACACTGATGACAACAGTGTAAGTGGTATAAAAAATACACACAATCTTTGCATGGCACTCAAATCTCTGAAATGCCAAAGTTCGTATCTCAGCCACAGGTGAGTGGGTTAGGTAAAATGAAAACAGCCTCAGGGTTTATAACAAGGTAAAACATCAACCAGAAAAAGTTAATGATTAAAAATGAATAAAGCGTTCGCATTTTAATTATTCTCCGATATTAAGAATGTTAGAAATATCTGGAGAGTCTCGTTTTGTTGAGGTTTTAGGCCCCGTAAGTGGATTGGTCTTTATTCCAGACGGGGATCTTGATTTTTCAAATTGACCGAACTTTTCAGGGATTCACTAGACCTAAAAAACTTCTGACCTGCTTGAGGCTTCCTCTTGAGCAAGTTCCCTCCCCTCGACAGTGGCTGGGCATAATGCCAGAGAGAAAACAGATGCATGGTTAGTTGTCTAACAATGGAGAGGACCTGGGGAGAAGGATGACCCTCCTGCACAAACCAGAAGAGGCAGAAGAAAACTTGTGGGGCCTCTGCAGACCTGTGCCCTAAGGTGCTTTACATTTAATTGCTGTTCTTCATATGTCCCTGTCAAAAAGAGTATCAGAAATTGTCACCTGTTTTAGCAAAGCCCTTGACTTTTAACACTCTGAGCTTTAGTATCATTATTACAGTACCTTAAACAACTTAATTGGCCGACTAGGGCTAAAATTTACTCTATAGTGTCAACAGGAAAATATTAATGGCATTGAAGTGCAAAGTCATTTTAAGCAGAAGAGGTGGTTATTTTAATCACATATGTCCTGGTTTCAGCTGGGAAAGAGTTAATTTTCTTTCTATTGATTTCTGTAAAAAGAATGTTAATAATACATACTATTTTTACTTGTTGCTAAGTGATGTTTACACTATGTAAGCACTTTTTTCAGCTACCCATATAAGCATAGACAGAACGTTAAATGGCCAATGAAATATTCCATAGCATAAACATCATGCTTAATATATAAATAGGGGCTAGCAGGGGTGCAGGAATCCACAATCACTGCTCAGGATAGTACCAGTTCACTAGGTGGTCAGAGTGGTCTGTGTCATTATTATTATTATTATTATTATTGTTGTTGTTGCTATTACTTTTCCTTTTCTGTTACTGTTTCTAATAAACTGTATTTCAGCCCATGAGGGCTTTTTTCCCCCTTTTCCCCCCTTTTTTTCCCTTTTCTCCCCACCCTTCCTGGGGGCGGAAAGGGCAGGAAGGTGAGCAAGTGGCTGCGGGGTCCTAGTTGCTGGCTGGGGCTAAACCACGCCAAGCGAGCATGTGTGAACATTGTCCCCGCTCAACTCCTTGAGCTCCTTGCAAGTTCAAGTGACTGCAAAATTAGTGCGTACCGCCACTGTCACCTATGTGAGGTCTGCGCTTGTAGACGCTCTGTTAGAGCATGCCAGCTTTTGGATAAAGGAGTCCTGAAAACAATAGCCAAAGTTCATGCCAAAAATGCTTTTGATAGAAAGTGTTTTTTTGAAGTGTTAAGCTGGCTTTGAAGCCTGTGGATTGATTTTTTTAAAAGAGCATTCTGCTAGAAATAGCACTTGAGGAAAAAATACCTTTAGTATTGTACTCTCCCCTTAGAGCTGCAAGGGAGTTCAGTTCTTTGACTTAATATATGCTACTTTTAGTCACACTTTTTTGGTAAACTAGCCTGTAAGAGAAGGGGGAAAGGAGGGGGAATAATTGTTTGCTTCTGAGCCCTAGTGTCTGCTAGAAATTATTAATGTTTGCTTCACAACGGGGTGTGAATTACTTGGTTGCAGTCAACCATTGTTTGGAAATATATTTTGGAATGTTTCCTTTATGAAAGGTTTTTATTTGCTTAGGATTCATGATTCTGTATTTCTTTCAGCTGTTCACATGTTCTGTTGCTACAGCATTGCTCGCTTTTATAGTAATGGGTTCAACTAATAACCAGACATTTGTTTCAAACTACATCTTGAAGCATGGTGAAAATCTAACTCCTGAAAGCTGTATTAAACCAGGATCTCATACATTGTACATTCCGCTAACAGTGGTCCTGGGATTTAACTTTTAATAGAAATCTTCCATTATTTCCTGGAAATAATTAAATAAAAGGTGGTCCTAAATTTTTGCAAGTGTGGTGAACATATTTTTAAATGTGATGATTGGGATTGAACTGTTTTGAATCTTTTTAATATGTTGGAAGACAGCAGTTGTTTTTTCCATTTTGTCTGACCATACGCGAATAGCTACATAAAATGGATCTGAGTTCATTAGCGCTGGATGATCCGGGAGACTGAGGCTTTCTTTTGGCAGTGGAGGGGAAAGTGGGGTTTTCTTTTACTAGTGTTGATTGGAACTGGATCACTTCCAGATGGATCAGTTTAATCCAAATAGTACCACCCCCACCCCTAATTTGTCAGAGGGAGGAATGTGCCTGTGGGAAGGACACAGAGGCAGTTGGAGTGGTACAAGCATTGGAGCTGGAGTGCCTTTCTCACACAGTGCCAAGACTAGAAGCACCAAGCTGAACACCAAAATTCAGACTTGGGCTTCTGGCTCAATGTTGCAGTGCTGGGTATCCAGAACCTACTGCTAATGGGACTGTATGGCTTGCTAAGCACTTTTGAAGACACATTTTGACTTTGGCACTTAATGAATTTTGGTGTTCTGGAAAAATAGGATCATGGATGAAAATTAAACTTTGTTAACCATGTAACTATTTTTCATCAAAATTTTGATGTTTCAGCTGCCTACCTACCTCTTGCTGCTGGTTTGCAGAAATTACCTTACGTTATTTCCTTCTGGATCTGCTTTTTTAACTTACGTGAAAGCAAGAAGGGCACCTCAGCAGAAAAATCTGGGAGGTGGTGAAGTGTGACCTTTGTGTCACAGTTTCCACCTCTTATTGTGTTCATTACGTGGAGACAAAGAGATATGGATTGGAAAAGACCTCCTGGATCACCTAGTCCAGCCCATTGCTAGTTTAGACAGCCATGTCATCTACATCTGAGATACCGGTCTTTATGGACTTGAGTTCTAGTCCCACTACTCTTTTTGAAAGGCTGCTCCATAGCTTTGCTTTGTAGATGATTAGAGGCCTTTCTCCAATTACACATGACCATCCTCAGTCAGAATTGGCCTTTCAGTTGGTTTGCAGCATCTGTAGCTTCATACACCTGTGCAGAAGAGGCTATTTTTTTCTGATCTGAAAGTTTTTTATGCCCTTTAGCTTCAGTATAAATGCCTGTTCCAGAGAAGTGCAGCTGCAAAATGGCGTCTGGATTTGCTTCTTTCTTTCGCCATTATTCAGCCTCCTGTTTTCTATGTTCTTCCTATAAAAAATAAATGGAGTTAGGGCTGAAGTATGTCAGGAAGCTATTCCTGTAGAAGAGTTTGGGTTTTTTCCTCGCCATTTCTTATTTACAAATCTTAAGTTTATATTTTTCATTTTGCTTTTCCTCAGGTTTATCGGTTGTGTTTGTTTTGGATTTTGGAAGGTAAGTGTAGACCTTTGTGTCCGCAGTTTTGGTGAAGGTTATAGCAGACCACTGGAGTGCTAAAGTAGGAGACCACAGTGCTCCATCCTTGCTTATATTCTGCTTTGCAAACTAGAAGTTTTGCTTTCCTTACACTCCTCTCTCCACACTCTCAGGCAGAGCAGACGAATCAGGGAATTAGCGGGATTTTTGCGTTCTCTGACTAGTCTGTTATTTTAACTGTGCTGAGTGGTTCCTTTAGCAAATACCATCCTGTTTTTTCTGCAAGTCATTCTGTTAATCATATCATATGAAACTCAGTGTAGAGGACAAACCTAGGCCGTCCTGACATCCTATACAGTCCCCAGGCGCTCGGCTTGTCTGTCAGGGTTCCTGTGTGTTCCGCAGTACCATGGCTCGCTTTCCCTTCAGCTGCCTGCTCAAGTTGGTTGCCTGAAGTGCTGGTTTCCTCTCCAAAGGAATCCACCTGGATTTAGATTATTTTGCATCTCCTGCATGAGATTTTATTTTCTCACTTTGCTTCGTATTCTGACTTCTGATGCACGTGGAATGTCCAGAGGTCAAACAGAAGAGTGCCGTGTGTCCTTTCCTGCCTCCTGTGATGGTAATGTCAAATAAAGATAATTTTAATTGGTGCTACTCTGACAAATGGCTTCTTATTAGAGATGAGATTGGATTCAGAGTTTATATTTGCAGTTCCAGTTTATGTTTAAGGGAAACCCATCAAAAGTAATTTCTATTTTGTAGGAAAAAGCCATCTTCAGCAGTACTTTGTTTTCTGATCCTGGCACATTTTGCACTGCATATTATTTGGGACTGTTTACATATGCATAAGATTGCCAGATCTCAGCTGAAAATGATATTTTAGAAGCGTGGAGAGAACTGGCAGGCATCAGATACTACAAATCTTACATGTATAGCATTTCTCAGCTTTCCTCAATGGAGAGTGAGCCAAACATTGCTTTGCTGCCTGGTGATACGGCAGTTTTGTACCAATAACCACTGTGAAATAAATACAGTTACGCTTATGCCTGTGGGTTTTAGTGAGTGTATATTTGATGGGTTGTTTTCTGAAAGACCTGATTCTGTTACTTTTGAAGTCAGTTGGGATTTCACAAACACATCTTTTGTGCCCATACAGCATGCTTAGCTAGTCAGTCAATGAGTTACTCTCTGCTCAACTAAGGTGGAGATTTGATAATTTATTCCCCTCCTCCCCCGCCCCTAGTTGGACATTGTCTATTCCAGTTTTCTCCGAAACTGTAATATAAATTGATTTTTTTTCTGCTGAGTTTTTCTGGGAGTAGTTTAAAATGAAATTGGAAGTTGACACCGTCAATGGTAAGAGAAGCAGAGCTAATCAACACTGTGCATACCCAGCTACTCAGCTGCTACCCTGCTTCTTTGCCAGCTTTGGGAAGCCTCAGGG
Organism: Arenaria interpres; assembly: GCA_013399435.1. Classification (NCBI taxonomy): domain Eukaryota; kingdom Metazoa; phylum Chordata; class Aves; order Charadriiformes; family Scolopacidae; genus Arenaria; species Arenaria interpres. The sequence continues at coordinate 379,028 of VXAK01023025.1, read as the reverse complement.
TGTATCAGATTGGAGCTTAACTTCTTTTTTTCCCTCCCTGTTTATTATCATTTAGCAAAGTAATTCTTACCAGCCACTTACAGCAGTGGGCGAAGGAACTGTCAGCTGACAATGGTCCCATGATTTTCCTGTGTCGGTACAGATGACAGCTTTTCTAAGGCCAAATTAATTGGGATCATTTTCTGCCAGTGTCCCTGGAGACAAATAGAGCTGGGTGTGCTCTGAAATCATTCCCTTCCCAGCCTCCCTCCCAGCCCCCCTCTCCATGGGCAAAGGTTGGGAAGAAAGGGAGCTGATTTGACGGGCACTGGAGTTATTTCCCGTTAGGGGGCAAACTTAAACAGCAAGATTTTGGAATGAAGCGTATGTTGTTTGGACTGTTCATAGTTGTTAAACAGGGGAGAGAAACAGCCAGTTGTGACTCCCCCATTTTTTATATGATGGGATCAGTTTTCAGAAAGGAGAATGGATGTCAGTGCCCCATGCTGTAATCTGTGAATAGAAGCACTGGCAGAACCAGCAAAACTTCAGTCTTTCTGGATTCTCAGAGGTACAGGTGAGAAGAGAAGGCCCATCTGAATGAATAGCAGCACTGTGTCTTAGTTTTCATAGTCTCTTTCCTAAAGACAAAATTAAGGTATATTCATTTTGTAAATTGGGACACCTACATTTAGATGTCTACATGTAGATATCCCCACGTGGGCAAAGTGTGCTTAACAGAGATTAGAGAGCTGTTCAGGAGATCAGTTACAGCTCCACGCTTTTAGGTGAGATGATTTGAACATGGTGGGACCTAAAGCACCTGACTTACATAGGGACACTTACATATATAGGTAACTTTGGCTGAATCCTACCCTTTATGTCTTTGGTCTACTTCACTGTTTTGTTTTTATTTTAATTTAGGGCAGCAATACTTATATTCTCCCATCAGAAGCCGAAGAGGAACCCAACAATGCAACTGGGGCTGGCACCAAATCCTTGCAGCAGCTTGTTCAAAGGCAGTCGTAATGCCTACGTTCCTCTTGCCATCCTGGCAAAGGCATATGGGCTTCTCATGTTCCTTGAAGAACCTGGGCTAGTGTTGCAAACTGGTGGTGATGGTGGGAGAAGATTAAAGACAACAGCTGCTGCTAAAGCCAAAGTTTAGCACAAGGAAAGCAGAAGGGTAGCTGATGCCATCCCTCCAAAGCCTGACGTCCTTCCACCTTTATGAAGAATTCTAATTATTCAGAAGTAACTGCTGCCTTTAATAATATTCTTTCTCCAGCAATATTTTATCTTGAAAAATCCTGTCATCTGTTGAGCTGATGTTAATGAACATGCAAGTTTTGGCTCAAGGCTGGTGTCGGCCAAGTGACATGAACTGAGTCAATATCCGTACCAGTGAAATGAATCCAGTAACGTTTAGATCAGATGTTTCCCCCCTCACTCTGCATTGCATTCAGGCTGTGTTTCACCAGTGTACTGTACTTGGCACCTGAATAAACACTTGCAAATATTTATAATTCCCCACCTTCTCATAGGGGGCTTTCTGAGATCTTTCCCACAACTCTCCCATATAAAACAGTTGAATCCCTCTTCTTTCTTAATATAAACATGAAGGTAATGTGCCCCTTGTCACAGCAGACATCTGTTATATGTATAGTAGTTATTCTGTAACTCACAGATTAATCATTGTGCTCCATCTCATTTTGCATTGCAATCTGCAAATTACAATCATTTCTTGAAGACACAGAAAACAGGTTTGTTCTTTGTATTATTAATAAACTCTAAATCACTCCCATATTCATAACTGGTTTTATGTGATTTGTTCCATTCTCCAGATGACAAATATTGGCTGCTAAAGACAGTTTACTAAGATGGGCTTTGCTAATTGCCATGAATGAAGCTTGAATTTAACATTAATTAACTATTTCTGTAAAGGGCTCATAACAGCAAAACCTTCTGCACTTGTGTAAATTTATATTTAACATCCCATGACAAATGTATCGCTTTCAACAATTGGTTTGCAGCTCTTGACAAATGTTTCTATTTCATTCTATGAGTTCAGTCACTGCATCAAAAATAGCCATGGCTTAGATTTGCATTAAAACAAACTACTCCTGAAGTTCATTTCCAGTCTTTTGGGAATCAGCATGCTTTCTCTATACTGAGGGCCTTCCTCCCATTTTTCCTGAATGTATATGTTTTTATATAACAAGAGACTTAAAAATATCTATGAGGACACTGCAGTAATTCATATGCAGGGGCGTATGCAGTACAAGAATTTCTTCCAAACCAGTCTCTCTCTCTGTTTTTTTTTTTTTTTAATTTTATTTTTTATTAGGCTTAAAGTTTCCGTCACTGGAAAATAATAGGTTACACTTGGGATCCAGTCACTCATTGCCACCCTCCAAAACCCTTTGGTATGAAGGAGAGCTTGGGGGAATGAAGGGTCATCCCTTTTGTGACCATTTTCATCAACAATTTTATTCTTTAAGATGGAAATTCGGTGTTCCCAACATATTCCAACGGATTTATCTTAGGTCTGCAGTATCTTGTAATGGTGCATACTAGGGAAGCCTATGGCATTACCTTGATAAACCACCAGAATGAAGAGTTAATCTGGACTTTGGTCTTCCTTCTTCCTCCAGCAGTACCAATAGCAAACCTTACAAAGGATAGTGGTCTTAGGAGGCTCAGGTGTAAACAGCAGTGATCCACACTGTTTGTTCTCTCTTGGTGCTCTGAAAAGTGAGTTGGCTCCTGCAATTTCTTGGATCATGCTACAAAGACTGCTTCTCTATAACTGAGTGTATTGTACAGTCTTCTGCTATATGTTAGGATTTTAGTTTCCACATATACAAGCAAGTGGTTCCTTCTGCAAATATTTGAAAGCTAAGCTGAAAGATGTGGTGAGCACTCCACCCAATTTCTGGTATGCAGCTAAATGATATTGTAGGCTATTTTGATGTTGAACAAGTGCTAGGAGGACAATGCACCCATCTAGAAGGAGTGTGAAAGGACCGAAAACAAAATTACAACTACCCATGAAATCAAATATTACAGGTGAGTTCTTTGTTTGCTTTTCACAGCATAGCTTTTTTAAAGTCTTGACTTCAGAACAAAGAAGTTTAGCCTAGAAAGAAGAGTTCAAATGTGATTTTCAGGAGAAAACCCTGGGGTATTCCTTTAAATACACATATATTTTTATCTATATATGTATTATTTTTTTTTAATCTATAGGCTTTTGTCTGATGATTAATTTCCCTTTACATTTGGTTTGTACTACAGCATGTGCTTAAGCAATTTTCTTGGAGAAAAGTTGTGCAAATACATATCAATTTAATCTATTTGTGCTAATAGAAATGATTCTTGGTGATTTTCTTGGCCCTTATGGAGTTTATGCCATGTACATTCACTTTACTTTCCTCTTTCTTGCATTGTGCGTGCTTTATCTTCATTATTCTCAATTTTTATACCAATTCTTGGTCCTTCATATGGCTTGAATTTTGTGGAGAGCCTGGGACTGCATACATTGGGAACTAGCCTGGAATTCAAGTGAAGCAGCGTTGCTTTTCTTCTCTATGATTTTGAACCTTTGTGACTCCCTGACAAGTTCTTCAGTGCCTTTACCTCGTGTGTTTTTGTCTTGTTAGAATCTATGGGTGAGCTCTCCAGGGACTCTGGCTTTGTGTCCACATGGTGACTTGAGAAATCTGTCTATGACTGTTCAGGTGCCACCAGGATTCCCAAGAGTTGTATGCCTTAGGAGAAAAATTTTCATCAGAAATATGAGGATATACTTTTAGTGCAATTTCATCACCCGCTAAGTCCATCTACAGGCTTGTTGTATGGCAACAAGTTTTTTCATAGCTACACAGAGGGAAAGATGCACCCTTCTTCATGGTATGAGGTCCCACATAGACTTCACTTCTTTAGAGACAACAGCTCCTACAGGGCTGTATCATTTATTGTCTGTGCTGTGCATTTGTTTGCAAATCTAAATCTTGCTGTATAGATGCAGGGACTCTGACTCCTTGTTATGGATGGAGGAAACCACAGGCAGCATATTCTGCTTTGGGGTCCGCAGAGTGCCAGGTTTGAGTCAGTCAGCACTATTTTCAGTATCTGGATCAGCTGGATCTTTAAATACAAGTTCATGCTGCTCACTTCTGGAAACAAGCCTGGAATTGGTAGTTAATTCTGTAGATTATACCCTTATTATCATTAGACTGTTTAACCCAACACCCTTAACCTTACATGTTAGGCTGACTGAAACTAATGACTGGTCCCTCTGTTGAGCTCAGCTCTGGTGTGATGAAAGGGTGGGTGAGCTTGGCTACTCTTCTTCATGATCTGAAATTTTGCATCTGCTCATTAGGTAAAGGGTTTGGGTGCTGTTGCTTGGTTATCTGGCATCTGAGAAAGCTGCCTCAAATGTGCAGCCATTTGTAAACACAGTCTGCCAGATGCATTCAGTTAAAATCCAATTCCAGGCTTGTGGTTTACCCTTGAAAGGCTTTCTTCCATCTAGCAGCACCACCGAGCTCTCATCCAGACTGAAGCTGAGCCAGCTGTCTGTCTTCCAGGTACTTATCTTCTGAAGTGTTGAAACATCTTGTGGGTTTCACTGCCTTCTGTGTCATGGGAACCCCAGTAAAAGCAAATGGCTGGGGGAGAACTTGCCTTTCTAACACTTCCAGGCACAGCAATAAGACAAGTTCAAGGAAGAAAACCCCACCCAGGCCTATTAAAAATTAAGATGCTGATGCAACCATTGGCTCAGGAAGTCCTAGATTGTGCAGTGCCAGGAACTGGTAGAATATACAAGGGAAATATCTCTGTCTTCTTGACCTTGTCTCTTAACTCTGTTCCAAAATATTCATTACTTTGAAATCAGCTACTGAATTAAATGGATCTTCGGTGTGGTCCTGTAGAGCTGGACTTCTCTTCTTAACTTCTTAGAGCATTTCCCATACATTTGAAAGCATTGTGTGGTCTCCACAGAAAGTTGGCAAGGGACCCAGATCACAAGCTTGACAAAATGTATGCATTGTATGACATTTAATAGGAGTGTTTTAGTAATCTCTGGTGGAACAAACAAGTAATCTGGACTGGGTGGAGGCAATCAGCCAGTAAGGCTGACTAAGGAGATTAGGAGAGACACTTTAAACAGATAAGTTGACCAGTCCCATCAGTGTTCATATTTAGATCATGTGTTCCTGGATGGCTATATGCAAACTGGGGCTGGAGAACTCCTGCTGAATAATCAGAAAAATTGAGCTAGTCAGATTGTCAAGGGGCAATTGAATTGGCAGGAAAATCTGACTCCAGAATATAGGAAGAATCTGGGGAGGCAGGGATGACTCTCTGAATTGAAGGTCCCAAGACCTACAGCAAGGAGAGGGAAGACTCTTGCAGAGCAGAGCTGAAACAGTCAGGCAGAGGCTTTCTTAAGTATGGCTGAGGATTTTCTTTTGAGTTATGATTTACTGATTTATCTTTTCTTTCTGTGCTTGTACCTAAAACCAGATATATGTATTTAAATCTTGTGAAGCAGATAGCCCTGCTAAAAATGCCTATGCATTTCTCAGTAAACCTGGGCTGAAGTGAGTGAAGGTGATGCTCGTAAGCTGTCCTTGTTTCAGCTGGGACAGAGTTAATATTCTTTCTAGTGGCTGCTGTGTTTCAGATTTGGTATGAAAAGAATGTCAATACGGTTTCACTTGTTGCCAGGTGATGTTTATATCTCTGCTTGAGAGCAGCCCTGAGGAGAAGGACTTGGGGGTGTTGGTGGATGAGAAGCTCAACATGAGTTGGCAATGTGCATGGGCAGCCCAGAAAGCCAACCACATCCTGGGCTGCATCAAAAGAAACGTGGCCAGCAGGTCACGAGAGGTGATTCTGCCCCTCTACTCTGCTCTCATGAGACCCCATCTGGAGTACTGTGTCCAGCTTTGGAGTCCTCAACACAGGAAGGACATGGACCTGTTGGAACGAGTGGAACAAGTCCAGAGGAGGGCCATGAAGATTCTCAGAGGGCTAGAGTACCTCTCCTATGAAGACACACTGAGAGAGTCAGGGTTGTTCAGCCTGGAGAAGAGAAGGCTGTGGGGAGACCTTATAGCGGCCTTCTGATACCTGAAGGGGGCCTACAGGAGAGATGGGGAGGGACTCTTGGTCAGGGAGTATAGTGACAGGACAAGGGGTAACGGTTTTCAACTGAAAGAGGGGAGATTTAAATTATATATCAGGAAGAAATTCTTTAGTGTGAGAGTGGTGAGGCACTGGAACAGGTTGTTTGGAGCAGCTGTGGATGCTCCATCCCTGGAAGTGTTCAAGGCCAGGCTGGATGGGGCTTTGAGCAACCTGCTCTAGTGGGAAGTGTCCCTGCCCACAGCAAGGACGTTGGAACTCAATGATCTTTAACCTCCAACCCGAACCATTATATGATTCTATGATATTTTTACCAGGACTTTTTTCAGTTTCCAATAGAAGCTGAGAAGGAGCCTAGACAGAACAATGGAATGACCAAAGGAATATTCCATGCCATATTACGTCATGATCAGCAAATTAGGTGATCTGGTCAGAGAAGAATGGTGACAATGGCAATAGAATTATTTTAGTTAATTACAGAGGAAAAACTAATGCAAGATTTCATTCTGCTCTTTAGGTCTGAAGCAGAATTCAGTCCTGCTTCATTTCTGTCATCTGAGGAGCTGTAGGCCACAGTGATCAACCAGCAGTAATTCATGTTGTCAGAATGGGTCAAATTGATAGTTTATTAATAAATATAACAATTTTTTGTCATACTTCCATTCATTACTGTTTGTTTGCTGTTCTTTTCTAAATTAAAAAAAAACCCACATAGATACTAAGCTTGGCAACAGTATTGTCTTTTGAGTGTGTAGTGTACACTCTGTGCTACAGTGTGTACTTAGTTATAGCACTTAGTAATATATTCTGGTAATAAAGGGAGCATTTTCAGTAATAACACCTCACATACTGGGTAGTTCAGTTGAGTGCATGGATATGAATTGTTGAACAAGTTACCGTTAAATATGAGTAGCAGTCAGTGGTGTATTCTGCCTCTGAGATATGGAGCATTTTCCTTAAGTAGCTGATATTACTGAGTGCTTGACAGTTCCGTTGTATGATAGTTTTCATGAATTTCCTGCCTTTGAAATTCCAAATGGGCCACCTCAATCTCTATAGAGACATTAATTTTGCATCTGCTTTTTCTTTTCTTTTCCTTAGAGCTGAATTTTTTAATTAACACTAAATAAATAATCTTTACAAACTGTTATAAACAATAGCCATAAGATCCAGTGGGTAGCTGGGTTGAACCTCAGCTGACTGTTTCTTTTTTACATCACTGGGGGCAACCCTGTCTGTGCTTTGTTGAGTACGACCTCTTCTCCCCATCCCCTCTTCTCACATACACCTCTCTCCTCTCATTCAGACCATTGTGACTCCAGTCAAACAGCAGTCTATTACATCCCAGTTTTTCAAAGCATACAGTAATTTCCCATCAACATCAATGCAAATTTCTCTCATTTACTTTCTCTCTAGAAAAGAAATTGTTCCTTTATTTTCTGACTGTAACTCCATCCTTGCTAAGCGCGTCTGCAGGTATCATTCCCTCCCTACAACTTCCTTTTTTTTTTTTTTCCATAGGAGTTGTGAATTTCAGTCAGGCAGTTTTGTTTATCAATTTAAAGGAATATGTATTATGTCAGCGGAGCTCTCACTCTTGTGCTCTTCCAATACAATTGGAATAAATTAATTTGGCCACATGCAAAATGGTTTCACAAATTAGCTTTGAAAAATCAGAAGGGCCATGACAGAGCAAACACATAAATTTATCATATATTATGGTGTTAAGGTCTTGCTTTCATATCAGAACATATACCTTCTGGAATACTCATCTCATAGCTTTAAATTTATCTCTGTTCTAGTATGCTTCAGTTGAACTTCTTCAGGGCAAATTTCTCTCTATGTACATTGCTAGACACCAACTCACATATGAACTTCAAATCCCAGAACTAATATGGGAGGTGAATATCTGGCATTTTTTCATAGAAAGAAAGAAGTCACAACAACATTGAATGAAACCATATCTCCCTCCAGACTTGAATTGAAAAGTGAGCTTTGTAGAAATTTTTAAAATTTTTTTCTAATATTTCCAGATCACTCTTAAAATAGGAGAGGAAGAGGGGAAAAACTTGAAGAGGAATTGTCAAACTCTTTATAAATCACCAAAAATTTAAAAAAAAAAAGGAAAAAATAATTCATACAGCTATACATTACTCAAAATTGGCTTCTATTTATGCTTTTAAGACCTCTTTAACTCTGTGTCCTGTCTGGGTTTGGAGAGAAGAGGTTTAATGGGGCAAAAAGGGCTGATGATTTGGTGTTAACCAGCAGAGGCAGCATTTGTTAATCCCTATTTCATAGACATTTATGTCTGCTTGTGAAAGATACGCAGCTTGACTGAAAAACTCATTCAAACTATCCTCCTGTGTTTTCAGATAGTAATCTGTTAGATTATTGATGCAAAGCATGAGTTCAAAGTGCAGGTTTAGATCTAAATTGATAATTTCCAAAGGTTAGGGCATTTAGATTTTCTAAGGAGCTAAGAGGAAGGCCCAGCATGGGAACTGGAACTTGATCTCACTACAGGTGAGATCTTGGGCCCATATCCAGCAAAGATGGGAATGAGAGACCATGGAACATAACTTTAATCCAGTTCTTCAAAAACTTACGGAAAAAATTAATTTATGTGTGTCTCTGGGTTTAGGCTGGAGAGATTTTTAGAGATTTCTGTATGGATTTGTCTTCAGTGTTTTTAATCCATTTTAATTTCCAGGTCCTTTCAATAAAATCTAAGTGCAAGAGTACAAAGGGTGGTTTTGCTTATAATTGATTTTAATAAATAACAATGAAAACTGGGAGGGAAGAGAGGCCAGAGCAGTTGCTGTGTTTTTTTCTTCGTACCTGGTGTTGTGTACTGAAGATACAAGCTACGATGAGAAAATTTAAGTTCCCAACATTTTTTTTGCAGTGTGTATGACCGATCAATTATTTTTAAAGGTAAATATGGTTTTGGCAGCTCAAGTTGTGTGTGAGAAAGGACACACAGGAAGAAGTTACAAAGCTCTTTGCAGACAATGACCAATTTTTCTAATTTACACCTAAATAGTCTGGTTTTGTTACTATTAATCTTGACACTGAGGTGCAGTGTGAAAAGCAAACAACACTCTGCAATTCTAAGGATTCTTTTTATTATTATCACTAGAATAGTTAAAGTGCTTACAAAGGGCACCAGGAACTGTTGGGATTTCTTCACATAGCTATTATGTGATTTGGGATACATCTTTTAATCTCTGCTTTACAAGGAAAGACTAGAAAATCTAGTCTAGTGGGAACTAGAAAAGTGTAAAGCAAATCTTCCCCGTCACCGTCCTTCCTTCTGCCACTGTCACTCCCTCTCAGTTGGATGAGATCATGGCTTGCATACCAGCTTGCAACCCAAGCTCAGAGAAGAGACCTGGGTTTAGATGATCCCAATCATGTCTTTTCTCCCGTGATCTGGGGGCCAGTCTTCTTGTCTAAGTGGACAAGTAGCATTCATCCGGCTGATATGGAATATACAGCCATGGGATTTTTTTGCCTTTATAACTACTGTGCATCCATAGTTCTATGCTGGAATTTTGTAAAAGGAAATTAAGAACAATTACGAATAGCTGTTTCCTCAAAGACACTCGCTGATGCTTAGATACACGCTGAAAAGGATTTGAAGTGCAAATCACACATGGATCTGCTTTTGTTTTGTGGTGCTGGGCAGGGTTTGACAACTCAACCTGGTACCCAGTGCCAGCTGCCAGGGAGTTGGGGCTGTGGGTGTTTATTAGGGTACACCAATGCTGGCAACCATTCCACCAGGCACCGCACCACAGCTGTGTGAGATGGGCTGCCTTTCTTCTCACAGTAGGAACAGACAAGATATCCAGAGAGCAAAGACTTGGCGAGAGCGGTTAATATGACCAGATGGATCCACTGTAATAATCTGGTATGAGCTTCCAGATAATTTAATAAGAATTGGCAAGAGCAGGACATCAGTTCCTTGATGGTTTTTTTGATGAGGGGAGAGAGTGATGAGGTGTTAATTAAGAGGGAATTAGCTCTCCTTAGTTCTGGATATATATGTTCAATGATGTGCTTTTCTTTCTTTGTGCTAGACACAGAGCATCATACCACTGACCTTTAAATTGATAAATATTTGAGAGCCAGAAAGCCACAGGAGGAAAGCAGATGCCAGGGTATCCGTGGTAGTGGTGCAGGCAGCTCGTCTAGGTTTGCTCACTGGAAAACTCAGTCTTGCTGCCTGACCCCTCAGCGGTGGTGGAGTCACAGCTCAACACCACGGAGTGCTAAGGGGCCTGTGTTAGTAAGGCTGGTGTCTTCTATTTTGGATCCTGGTAAAGCTGATAAGGTTTAAATAGGAAGTCACAGTACAAGTGTCTGGGGCGCATTAGGGTTGGCTTTTTCACATAGATGTCCACAGCTGAAATTCAAGGCTAACCTCGCTCAAATTTCTCTTTGGGGCCCAATGACATGTATTGCTCCTTCAGTCGGGGACCAAATATACACAGGGGGTGTCAGAGTGATGAGAGCTTGAACTGCAGAAAGCGAGGGCAGGTGAAGGTCATCGAGGGTTTGATGGAGAGGAGCAGATTCCTGAATTCCTTGTTCACGGGCTCACTGTGGGAGCGGGGCCATGCCACCGTACTGCAGAGACTGCCAGGAGAGTTACTCTAAGAAGCCACTTTTCTTCAAACATTGCCAAAAATGAAGGAAAAAAAACCCAGCAAATGTCTGGAAGAGGAGCAGTCTGAGAATTTGCTTCCTTTTAACAGAATTATCTCTTCATCTGTGTATGCATTTCTGTGAGGCTGCTGTTCCTCTGCAGAGCAGTCTGCTAAATGAACGGTTGAATACCCACTGGTTCACTCAGTACTCCCATGCTGAAAAGCACCGTGGAAGTGCTAAATACTTTTCTTTTTAACCCCTGAGCCAGTTTAAAGTAGTAAAACTCTTCAATATATTTTTTTGTTTGGTAAAAAGGTCGTCATATAAAATTATCAAAATTGCAATAATTAGCAAATTGCAGGGAAAGGTCTTTAGGACTTAAAACTCTGAAGTGTAGGCAATAGAAGTGTAATTTATAGGCTGACACACCAGTCCAGCTATAGGCAACTCCAGCAGTTGCTTTACTACTCATTAAAATAAGTGCAGAGCTATTAGACTAATTATAGCATGCAGCTATGTAGCAAACTGAACCCAGACAGCGAGACACTCAGAGAGCCTTCTGAGTGAAGTAGATCCACAGCCCACTGCAGCCTGGAAATCCTTCTGCATTTTAGCCTGTTTGCACGCTGGAATGCCTGCATCATGTTTGCAATGCTGTTTACTTTGTGCTGCTTCCTTTTGCTCTCTCTCCCTTGCTGCGAGTTCCCCCAAAATGTCATTGTGTCTCAAACGGGGAGTTACCAAAGGCCCTTCATACGCGGCAGTGGCTGCTTTGTTTCTCTTAGAGAATGCAAACCCATCCTGGTGACTCCCACTACTTTATTATTAGAGCATAGATTTCAGCAGCTGCTTGACCATGACAGGGCAAAAGAAAAAAAAAAAGGGATTACCTTTATTTTTTTCCCCCCTCATGCCCTATTATAAAGGGAAGGACTGGATCCTATTTTAGAAATATTTACTGCTATGTTAAGATTGTGATTAGGGCCTTGGTTGTGTATTAAACTGATTTGGGTGAACAGATAACTCAGGTGATCCTGAAACCTTCCTGGAAATGTCAGGTTTTGTGAAAGGTAACCAACTTCTGATTTTTCTTGCAGGTCTGTGGGTTAATTTGTCTGCCTACCTTTGTTCATGTCCCTGTGAATAGAAGTCAGGTGCTACTGCTCATTTTAACTATGTACATTTATAAAAGAGCCAACTGTTTTGTCTCAAGACCCTTTAAAGTTAATGAGGATTAACTAAACTTTTGGGAAAAGCGCTGTATTTTATTGTCTTATGGCAACAGTGTGCGGCAGGCAGGCTGGGTGGGCCTTGCTCTGAAGAAAGAGGTGTCCTCAGCTACAGCACTGGTGTCAGCAAGTCTCCCCTCTCTTCTTCAGAACAAGTTGTACATGCTCTCTGTTCAGAAGGGTGTCTTCTGAGAAAAGAAGCAGTCTGGCCTTCGCCTTCCCTCTATAATGAAGGGCTGCAAGCATTTTCCAGAATGTGCTCGAATCTTGGCTCCTAGCCGAGTACCACACAAGCATCTTCACTTCAAGATGCAAGCTAGGCTTGCTATATTTTGGGAGACCTAACCTGAACTTCACTGCCTTCAGCTACCTCTTAATCATATCTTGATTTGTATATTTTCTCAGAGAAGACATTTCAAAAGATAAAACAGATTTGGCAGCAAAAGGAAAAAAAATAATAGGAGAAAAGCCCTAAGATCATGCATCTGGAAAAAGCTTTCTAATCCATCTTGATACATCTGTTGCTTTAGAACAAAAAAAAATCTCCTGGCTGCACTGGGGCCCTGCAGCTATGTGTGTTGGGGGCCTGGCTGTATAATTTGTGGAGCGCAATAATTCTATAATTATATTGCTAATTGTGTGCTACCACTTTTTTATAATAACAGAGTGAGGTGATTTATAACTTAACAGTTTTACAGGAGCTTAGACAGACTGTTAACTGAAAATGAGCACTTGCAATGTAGCTCCTAATAACTGCTATTGTTAAGGGCTTGCTATCAAGCTGCCTGAATGCCTTGCTAGAAGGTGTAGCCTTGCAGGAGTATTTCAAACTGAAAATCTCAGCAGTACAGTGCCTTTCCCGTCTTGCCTGTAGGTATATAAAAAATAATAGGAGGGAGCATGGGAGAAAGATTAAGAGGAAACTAAGTCTAAGCAATACCCACAAAAGAATGCAAACAGTAGGAAGAATCTGAATTTCAATATGAAGCACGTATTTGTAGGGAAAAGTAGAGGAGTTGGGTTTTAGGGGAGGCTGAAGTACTTTCCTGTTCAATAATGAGAAAAAACTGGCAGCTTAGGGGTTAAGCAGGATTCTCTCTCCTAATACTTAGGAGATATAGAAATTGCAGACTGGATTGCATTTACCTCCTTTCCATTAATGCTTTGGATTATTACGTTTTCCAAGTTGAATTTGTGTTTGGGCAGCCACAGTTGCGTTCGCTGTCTCTGGATGCAGTTTATTTGGGTGCTACCAAAGCTGCTTTTGCTTCCTGAGGTTGCTTTGCCTTGTCTGGAACAGAAAGGAGTATCTGCATTAAACAGTTCAGATAACACGTGATATTGGTGCTTTTGTTCTTCCAAATAAGATGGAAAGGTAGTGCATTTTTCAGAAATAAATGGGTAAAAAAAGGCCTTTCATGCTTATTACATGGACATTCGATGTGTAAAAAGAAGCATAAATTGACCTTTTTTTATTCTACGAAAAATAGAATATTTTACTATCTGAGCTGGTGTGTTATGTGCATAACAATAACTACCTGTTGAGACTTTTTGACTGCCTACTGTGTGCCCTGGGAATATTTAGCTTTTGAAATACAAGTTACAGTATGAAAAGACCAATTCTTGTTTCAACTGTAGGTATTAAAAGATGAAACGCATCCTATATTCTTCTCTCATTCCTGCAAGTATGGTTTTATAGTAATAGTTCATTCAGGAATTCAGCTTTTGGAGCAGACAATTTACGACCTTTGGCTTAGATTTTTAGTGCTTGCAAAGCTGAGTGTATAGGCTTATCATTTCAGAAATAACATGACCCAGGTTATGAGATCGTTATGAAAGATTCTTCATTAAGAGTCATACAAGATTCATAGAATTATTTTATTTCAAGGATTTTTTTTTTCCTAATTTCTCCCTGGAGAAATTTTCAAGCCCGTTGGTTCTGATACGATATAAAATACATACAATACTCATTTTGTACTCAAAGTTGCTTGACATAGAGATCAGTAGATTAAACGACATTTGCTTTCAGGGGGAAAACATTTGAATTTAGAAACCATATTAAAGTGAATATATTTCAAAAATTAAATCATAGTACGTAATTTAAGTGCTCAGCAAAGTATGGTGTCAGACATATTATCTAACTCAATCTGTCAGAGTTGCTTTGGCATGTTCAGAATTTGCCTAATAAACTGAAGTCAATCAATAAGAATAACTTGTTCAGCATGTCCAGACAAAGTAGTTACAAAAGAAAGAAGGAGAAGAAAAATTAGAGCAGTGGACATATTTTTAGTAAAGGGACAGGAACCTGGAATATGAGAAGCGAAATAGAATACATGAATATAAGTGATGGTTTGGTATTAATTATTTTTATTGTTTCAATTAAAACAGTTCAGTCCTGCTTCTGCTTCTCTCAAAATCTGTGACAATATCTCTGTTTTCATTAGTAGGCTATCAGCGTACAACTTCTAGTATATATGTCCAGCCTATCAATAGCTATTTTTCCTTTTTCAGTGTGGTGAAATGTGGGCTTTGGGCTTTAACCAGTGAGAATTGCCCAATTCATGATGAACATGTGTTGTTACAATTACTGGGGAAGCATGTGAAGTTCTGCTGTCAGGAAGGCAGCAGATGATTTTCTGCTAGGCATGGATTTTGATTTTGTCATTTCACTTACTGATCAAAATACTAAGATAGGTACAGCCTTTCAGAGCTGTAGTTAAATGCACTGCATTGTCACATCATTGCCTTTGTTTCTCATATTGTTATCCTGCTAATAATCAAAACTCCCTTTAAAGCTTGTCTCCTGCAGTATTCCCTTACACAGTTTAATGTAGAGCCTCCATTCATAATCTTCACTATTTCTCAATGTTTAATCTGCTTGAATATTCACCTTTACTGTATGCTGTCCTGTAGACCCTGCAGCTACAAATTGAGGTACACATCCAAGCTGAAAGCCAGGGGAAAGGAAATAAGAACCTTGATGCTCGTTCTTCTTGCTTATGCATTTCTCCACCTGTGAAATGTATATACTACTATTGGCTTTGGATTTCTGGGTGAAATTTTTATGTGAAAAAATACAAGTGTTTTCTTTTGCTCTGTAGGCTTGCTCATGGTTCTGCTATCTACTTCCAAGTGACAAGTTACATGAGATGGCTCTGGAGGTAATTTTTGGAAGATATCTTTTCAAGCAATTTAAGAAATAATTAGAAAATTGACTGAGCTAAATATGTACAGGAAATTGATCAACAATAAACATTTTTTTGTGAGATATAAAATATGTTATAGGGTATAGTTCTGTAAAATACACACTCCATGCCATTACAACTATTTATTCATGTTACGTCTTTTTTGTTTTCTAATGGGCTTTAATATATGGAATTCTACAAGTCAATAAGGGTTTTGTAAGGCCAGGCATATAAAACTGTAAAAATTCTCAGTTTGTTTAAAATATATACTGAAAATTTATTAATATATTCCAATCTTAAAGTACGTAAATTTGACTTGGACATTCGAAAGGGGTTTGTTGGAGAAAATAATTCCTGAGAGATTATAAAAGATTAAAGAAATGAAATTCCATTTCTTTCATGAGGTGAACTCTACAAAAAGACAAAATTACAGTTATCAATATTGAATAGCCACAGCAAACCCACCTGTGACACGACTATACATGTATTCTTCCTGCAAATTCACACACAAGCTGGGGATGTATGGTCCTGGACAAACACCGTCTTAAATGCAGCAATGCATAGGAATCTTTTGCAAAGACACAAGCCTGCCTTAGCCTAGTCAATAGGCTAAGTGCTCAGGCAGACTGGGTGAAGGCTGACCAGTTTAACTTCACCACATCAGTAGCTAACCTTTTCCAATTGATGAATCTTTTACATATATGTAGGTATCTCCTAGATCATATCCCTACCACTCTCAGAAAGGTACTCACTTGAGCAGCACTATGCATGTGTGGGGGATATGAGGCTGGCTTCCGATGTGCATCATTTAGAATTTGCTGAATCTACACAGTTGTGACAACTTGGGGATCCTTTGGAAGAAAAGATATGAAAAGTTCTTTTGCATCAGTATTTGAATATACAATTTAATTAGCCTTCAAAAATACTTTATGCAGGTATCAGCCTCCACAACATGTCAGAGCAAAGAGTTGGAGTTTCTGAACCAATTTTTAGCATTGTTTTCAAAGCACTTCTGGAGTGCACAAATTCTTTGAAATCCTCAGTCAGCTGCACTGTAGTTGCCTGTCAGACATGAGGGGTATGGGACTGTTACAACTAATTAGGATTAGCTCCATCTTTCTCATCAGTCAAACTTTTAATAGTGGTTAAAAAGTACATTTTTCAACTTAATAACTTCAAATTGGAAAATATGGCCACAAAACTGGGCACTGAATAAATTTAGTCCTTTGAATATGCTCTCTGCACCTTAACAAAATACATCACAGTGAGTTAATAATTACTATTTTTGTACCGTGTTATTTTATGGAAAGTATCTCTCACCAGCAGATAAGTACAAGGACTTCTAGGAATCACTGGGGTATAATGAAAGTTGCCAAAAATGTAAACTAATACAGATTTTCTTCTGAACCATGAACCAATATTATGTTTAAACTAAAACTGTGACCTTTAGCCTTTGTATGAGAATAACAAAAAAATATGAACAGAGATTTTAAAAAAATGTGTGTGTATATACACATCTGAGGTCTCAGGCCCTATTTTTCTGTTGAATAAATAGGGCCTGAGACATTAGATGTCTAGAAAATACCAATCAACTAAACTAACATCAGAAGATCAATGGATGATCTGTGAGTAAGTGGAAAACTTCAAGTCTGATTAAATCTGCAAAAAGAATCTGAACAGTGGGGTCCCCTCTCTTTGTTTCTCAAATGCCTTAGTGTGCATTTAATTGCAACAAGATACCTTTTCACCTCCATAAAGGCATTTTTCCGAGATTTTTCCATTCTGTTCTTACTTCCTCCACTAGGTAAATCAACAGACTTCAGCCAACATACCAGCAATCCTCTGCTAACAAAAGTGATCTACCCAGCAAGCAGCACTCAGCAACACAATATCAAGACAAAAGAAGTATTCCTCCTGAAGAGACAAAAATAGTAAGTTCCTGGGATGCTACTTGCTAGGGTGTCAGTGTTGAAATATGCCAGGAGAGCATTTCAACTTCGTAGACTGAAGATCAACTATGGGAGTGTGCAGTCAAATCAGGAAGACCATGAAGAATGAAGATAATAAAAGATGAGATAGATCTTCTCAGTGATTTTTTTTTTTCTTGATAATTTCAGTTGTAGATCAATTAAAACCATTTACTGAATCCATATTAATCATTAGTTTTGGCAACAACATGAGAACCAAAATTAGTTTTCTTATTTTGAAGTTTAGTCATAAAAAGAACCATTTTTGAGGATCAGGCACAAAATCCAGAACACTGTTGAATATCTTAAAAATGGAATGTTGTGACTTCCTAATTGCAAAACTTGTTTCTCTTTCAGAATAAAAAAAATATTTTTTTCTTTTTTTTCTTTGTGTTCCTCCCCCNGGTGAAACATTTAAAACGCAAACCAAAGGATGACAAATTGGCATCTGTTTTTTTTTTTTTTTTTTTTTTGCTAAAGGGAGTACAAGGTCAAATAACCTGAAAGAATAAAAGGGTGAAATGAATGTGCTGCCTGACCCCAAGCATTTTTTTACAGCTTTGGTTCAATAACCCACTAAAATATCCCTTGTTAACATGATTCTAAGTACAAGGTACCTTAACAACAATTCCCAGGAGATATTGTAACACCTTTGTCAAATTCAGTTTAATGTCAAAGTGGCTGAGAACATGTTCATTCTATGAAAAAAAAAGAGGTATTTCAACATTTCCATCCTAATTTTGGAAGAAAACAAATGTTGAAATATTAGAATTTCCCCCAGGATGAAAATTCTAATATTATGCTCAGCTCTAGTTTCCAATAACTCTTACACTTTAATTTTGTAATATTTAACTTAATGTTTCCCATGTGAGTATTATAGCACTAGTGGGTAAAACTTTAGTCACCTCACAGATTAGGCATGCAAAGGAAAACAGTTCCTGTATGTAGAGGGACAGCTTTCTCCCTTCACAAGTGCCTTCCTCTTGTTTCCCCTGCTGATGAGATGTCAGTTTATTATAGACTTGATGAATGGAGTTTCCTTTCTCAGGAAACAGTAGTCAGGCCTATGGAAGCATTTATGTAACAACATACGTCCCCTCTGTGGAAGTTTCCTTATTATCCCTTCCCTTGGCTGTGTTGGACCACAGTCAGGACAGCCAGAAGGGAAACACTGAATCGCGGCTGCTGGGCTATTTGTGGGAAACAAAACTTAGCCGTCCTGGTCTTAAGAGTTGTGAAGCCACAATCGACCCCTGCTTGCACCTCTGCGACGTGCTGAATGAGATACCTTCTGTGCAGTTAGTTAATCCCTGTGAGCTCAGAAAATCTGATGTAACCTGCTTTTCATGCCTGGGTTGGGCAACCTTATATGTGCACGTGCACTGAGACTGGGTTCATCATGTAAAATCTCTCTTCAGGGCATGAGGTCACTTCCTACCAGGCTGGGTCTCAAACAGGCCAGGTCTAAGGTTGTCTCTGGTACTGGGTGCCTCCAAAACAATCAACCAAACAAAATGAATTGCAACGTGAACCAGATCCAGTTCCCATTCAAAGTTAGTGCAAGATAATATGAACTTCTCCATAGCATACACTCCCCTAGATCTCAAAATACTTTACAGATTAGCTTGATCTAACTATTTCAGTTTTACAGATTGGAAAGCTGAGGTTTTGACACAGCTACAGTTACTAAATCTCTCAGCAGAATTAAGCCTAGAGCCTGTCACACCAGGTCTTATGCTGCAATGTTAGACCACGATCATCAGCAGGTATTTCACTGGACGTGTGTTACCAAGTCTTTGTCTTAATTTTGCTTTCCTTTCTTAAATATAGCAAATCAGTGCCTGTCTCCTGTTGCTGCTTCTGGAGCAGCTCTCTACTGCTGCTCGGGTGGCTCTTCCACCATCATTTATAAAAGAGGATGTCTCTTGAGCTTGATAGAGAAGAAGGGAAGGGCAGGAAGCAAGGGATGAATCCAGTTACTGAAATGATCCTTTACTGCATGACAGGTTAGATGGGCTGAAGATTAGAGAGTAATAAATCTTCTCTTTGCACTTGCAACGATGAAACCAGAGAACACCTTGCTTAATCCCTTCAGCGTATTAATTCAAAATAGCATATACAATGGTTTCTGCAGGTTGTCCTGGGTTTGCCTTGTTTCAACTCGAACTTCCTGTTTCCACAGTTGAACTTGGTGTTTCTTCCATGCTCCACTGAGACTTTCTGATAGAAAGTACATTGCTAGGTCAAAATACTGCTGTAGGACAGATGCAATCAACCTTATCAGAGGGTTGTGCTGACAAATTGATATGCGAGTTTCTCGTCCTCCCTTTCCCAGCAGAGCCTAAAGAAATGTCTTATGTTAAACACTGGAGTATTTCAGCTGCAGCGGGTTTCAGAATTGCCATGTCCTTTGTTCTGTCCCTCAGCTGGTTGCTTACCTCTTCATGAGCTGCTGCTCCTGTGAGTGGTGTAGAGCTCTCCAGCTCCGACTCCTGGTAACCTTACTGCGGTGTACCGCTCTGACTGCCACTGATGCTGGTGAAAGAGGAGACTACCACAGATGTTGCACATTCACAAGAGTACAAAATTAGGAGAAATAAACCCTATTGCTCTTTCTTCTTCCAGCTGCCTGCCTATCAATTTATTTCCTCATACCCACCTATCTCCATTTCTTGTCATAGTCTTGTGACTAAATGAGCACGAACTACAATGTAGCTTTTTGTGACCAGGGACTATTTTCAAAGGTATTCTAAAAAAAAAAAAAAAAAGTAAAATCTTTTCTTCATCGTTTAGAAGGTCTGAATTTTATTTATATTTTTGTTATTATTAACTTTTTTGATAAAATACACAGTCTTTCCTGAAATCTGTGATAGCTGAGCACCTGATATGTTCATTTGTTAGTGGTAACACTGAAAAGAAGGAAAAAGAAGTGAAGAGGAAATGTCTTGCTCTTGTTCTGTTCTTGTCTGTTCTCATTTGGTTTTGAGTGTTTTTTTTTAAATATGCGTGTTATTCCTTACTTACTCTCTCAGTAACTGATAATAAGAATCCTTTTCAAGATCATTTCCTGAAAAGTGGCCCCACGTATTTATGATATGTTAAGCCTTAATGATCATTTTACTCCTCCTTATTCAAGCCAGCACCTATATGTTGTCAGCTAATCTGTATATGCAAACATTCCAGAATAAACTGTCAAAAGGAACAATTAAAAGCAAGTTCCGTAGTACATGGGCGCTGGTGTCTGCTATTCATCTCATTAAATTGGCTCCCTCTGTACTTTGGGACTGCTTGTGTGTTTTTAATTAATAAATTATTAGATTAAAATATGTAAACATCTTGTGGAAGTGGGAAGGATCCAAAATTCCTCCTCATCAAAGCTCAGTCTCCCTGCTGCTGGGCTGCAGAATCATGTTGGGCTCTTTTGTTGGATCTCCTCTTGCTCAATACATGCCTTTTATCCTGGTCCATGTGAGGGATGGAAAGTGGTTGGTCTGTCTGTATGTCTCTCCCCCCGGCTGAGGAATGTTTGGTTATCATTGTCTCCGCAAAATATGAGGTGTGGCTTAAAAAAGCTCAAATGGAGAAATGCTCTAACCATGGCTTGCAAAGAGACTCCACAACTGCTGCATTTATTATAATAATGAAAGTGTTTTTAAGGGGTAAGTGAATGCTCCCATGCCCAAAAGCATGTTCTGGGGGTGCTCAGTCCCTGCTGGAGTTTCAAACTGGGGTCCCGTATATGCATGGGAAAGTTCGACGCCCACAACATGTTGGCTGTGTGAATATTGCTTCTGAGAAGCAGTTTCTTCCCCCTTCCTTAAGGCCCTAAGCATCTAACTCAGCTTTGTCAGGTGTAGCCCAGGAACCAAAACTACTGATATGGTGTGGCCTGAGGTGGTCCTTGTACAGACATAGACCTCAGGCTCCACACAGACCTGTCTTGTACTTCTAGGAACATCCTTTGCTGTCACTCTTAATGAAGGGTGTCTTACCAAGCAGTTCAATCAAGTACAATTTAAAGCAGAAGCAATTTAAAAAAACCAACCAACCAACCAAAACCAAAAAACAAAACAAAACAAAACACAAATGGACAAGCTTGGGTACAGTTATGATTAACTCGTTACCTGGAGAAAACTGCTGAAGATAGGTGTGGAAATATCTACTGCAGTTTATGCAAACTAATGTGCATGTCCATACTAATAATATTAGGTGATAGGTCATGGTGATGGGACTAAAATAAAAAGCCTATAACAGCAAACCTAGAAATACCGTAAAATGTTTATAATCAAAATGGAAAATTATATCATTGTCAGTTAAATGTTCCTTAATTTTCAAACTATTCTTCCAGTGCATTATGCTTCTTGGCAAATGTAGCCAAAGAGATAGATCCAAGAAGTTCAGGTTTCTAATAATGTAATAAATGTTGGGTTTTTTCCATCCTCCCAGCATTCAATTTTCAGAAAAATACTCTTAGGGTGCAAATGTTGGTGGTGAGGCAGAATGAAGGTTGTTTCCATGCCTTTAACACGCACTTATAAGTATCTCAGGTTTATTTTATCTATCTGATAACTCTTGATATGTCCTATTAATAGCTATTCAGCTCTCACTATTTTAGGTTCTGCTTTCAAAGCTTTTTGTCTGCACGTTCATTACCTGTGCATCATTCATCGTTAGCTTCCTGTGTTTTGTTTCTAGTACGCTTTATCACAATTCATCTATCAAATATGATTCTTGAAACACTAAGCCATTCCTAATAAGAACTTCAAGTAGTGAAAATGAGTCTTTTGTTTCTCTTTTCTAAAACACAAATGCATCTGAGTTGACCTCTAATACAATTCTGCATGAAAATGAAAGCCTTCCACATACTACCTATGTTGGTTTTTTTAATGAAAAAATAAGTGGAAGCATAGGGTAAAAAAAGGAAAAGATTTTTCTTCTTAATGGCTTGATGTTAGGCTGTTTTATAGGCTTTTGATAAAGTCTGAAAAATCAGTTTGAATCAGTTAAGATGCTAAAGTTGCAGATCTCCCTAAAAGAGCTTTTAAAATTTTTTTCCCTCTAAAGTTTTCCTGTAAAAGCTGAATTCTCCATTTCTGTGTTCCATTGCATGTGACATGTAGCATCATCACAGTCAGCTCATGAAGCTGTCAGTAGAAGCCTCTAGAGACTTCTTTTATGGTATCAAGATGATGGCAGATGGAACGTCTATGCAGGTTTGGCTGCTATAGGCAAACCAAAAAAAGCTTGCTTTAAATGATATTTTGTTTGAAACAAATCAACCATAGCAAGAAAATTCTGAGCTAATGCCTCTAGAACCCAACCTAGCTCTGCTTCACCTGTTATGAGGTTACATCCCATTAGTGAATATGACAATAGGAGCTGAAACTCCTGAATCTCTGACTTTGCTATAGGTTTGTTAAAGACTATAATGAGACAAATTTTCTGTTGTTTTCTTATCTGTCAAATGAGGAAAGGAAGCGGCATAAAGTGAAGCAGACATTATATGTTTCTTAAGTGCGAGGTAGTATCATTAAAAATTAATACCACAGCTGTGATAACAAAGAACAGCAATCTGCACTGAACAAAGTATTTGTTCCTTCCTGAGCCAAGGAAGGCTGGATGAATATATTATATGTCTTGCCAAATTTGTCTAACCTGTTCTCAGGAATTACAGTGATAAATATCTCTGAGCTTCCTTAGGCAATATTTTGCAAGTGCTTCGCAGTAGCTCCTATTTAACCTGAACCTCATTTGCTTCAATTTAAACCACTTTACATTTGGTTCTGTGCATGATGAACTTGCTAAACAGATATTTTTTTTTGAAGATTTCAACATCCTTTTACAAAGATTATATTGGAATTATAATTATAATTATAATTTTCAAACATCGATTATATTAATTATACTCCCTTACATCCATGTTTTGTCAATTTGAACAACTTTAGGTAGGACAATCTTTTTTAAATCTTTGCATTTTTTCCTCTGTATGATTTAGTAATACAGGCTTCAGAATTTTTTTTCTTTCTTTATTAAGCTTAGTATTGCTAGAATGAAGATAAATGTTTGGGAGGTGGTGTATGATAATTGACCAATTCGACGGAAAGGTGTTCATAATCACAGACCAAATTCCAAAATCCCTCTCTTTCTTGCACTTGAATGCTTCATTTCAGACATTCGGTGTCTCACGCATTGTGAAATACTGAGCTTTTGAGGAGAGGATTTCTGAGAGGGCCTAACTCACTGATAGCATTCAGGCTCAGGAATTCAGTATTGACCCAGTCAATGTGAGTGTGCCGAATTGCTTTACAATCATGAGCAGAAATTCCATCTGTTCCTCCTTTGTGGTAGGAATGATAATATTCAGAACAAAATTATTGCTGTGGTCAGAATTGGACTGCTTTAAAAAAAATAAATTAAAGAAAAAGACATCCCATTTAATTCCCTGCTCTAAGGACTGGAGCCCATGGTTTTTACTCTGACTCTTTAGATTCCCAGTGCAGCTTGACAAAGACTTTATTTGAATTTCATTTGAAAGTGGGAGCTGGCTTGTTTACAGTTTAACTTTTGAGGAGGCACATGGG
>VXAK01023025.1:229687-355247 GCA_013399435.1 Arenaria interpres | reverse complement strand
GGGGGAAGGGAGGGAAGGGGAGGACAGAGAGGGGGGTTAAACAAACAGGGCTGTAGGGATTGACTTAGACAGAGGATCCTCCAATCATGCCACCGCTTTTTCTTCAGAGATAAAAACCAAGAGATTACAGATCAACAGTAAACTTCCTTAAGGTGAGGCTCATGGTCTAACGACTCTTTTTGTTTTACAAGGCCCAGGGTGTGTTTGGGAAGGGAAGCTATTAAGACAGCTGAGGTTTGGTGATATATTGTATTTGGTGCTCGCAGGGGACAAAAGGATCCTTTGATTCCTGCTCAATTCTATCCCCTCAGTTTCGTTTGAGGGGCCGTGCTACAAACTCATTAAAGGACCAGATGTACTTAAACCCCTTTGCAAATGGTTATGCTGTTGTTCTTGCTGCTATGTCTTAAAATCTGGGCCTGTTCTGGGGCCTCCAAGCAGCAGTTTTGGCCCGGCTGGGAAGGCTGAGAGGAGAGGTTGGCTGGGTGGTCGGGGGCTTGATGAGCTGCTGGGAAAAGGAGTAGCTGGAAGTGAAACCATAGGGCTCCATAAATGATGTGATTTCCTAAGGCATTCCGGTATAGGGATGAAGAATAAAGAGGAAATGGTGGCTGCCTGTGGTGTTCTTACTGAAGAACAGCTATATGAGGAGTATCTACTCACTGGATGGCTGGTGGTGCTGGTGCTGCTGCAGAGCAAAGACCCAAGGGGACTGGGCGCTGCTAGAGATATGGTCACTGGTGCCTCTCTTTGGTAGGGCAGCAGGATCTGCAGGTCCCACCTATGGGATTCTGCTGGCTCTGGCTCCCTTCTCCCCATGGCACAAGGAGAACTGTTCAGCCAGCCTCTTCCCCAGTTGTGCCAGTGCCACTGGAAATGCAGAGGTGTAGGAAGGGGTGGCATGAGGGGTGACCAAGAGAAGGAAGGGGGATGGAGGAAGGAAGTGCTTTCTTTGGTGAGGGTGGGCAGGACAGTGAGGAGGAAGAGATGGATGAGGGACGAGGGCATGAGAGGGATGAGAGAGGAAGAGATTTAATTACAACACAAAGGTCTTTGTGGCCACTGGGAAAAGAGAGGACTGTCCCTGTGCTGTAGTAAAGAGGGATACTTCATTGGATGGTTGGGCTGGCAGACACAGGGGGGAGATGGAGGTCTCTATCCCCACTATTCACCACTGCTAGTAAACTTTCTTTCCCCTTCCTGAATACCCACTGAGATTACCCTAGCTCCCACCCCATACAGCCCTTCTAGTATTTCCCAAAGCCGTTCAGTGACACAAATGCTTGTGAGGAGCTTCTAGCAGCTCCAGAATGGTTGGTCCTCTGTCTGTGCTTGGTGTGCATCCCCTGCTGTGGATGGGGGTGCAGCAGCCCCTTCCCACCTCCCTTAGGGCGAGATCTCACTAATGCATCCTAGCTAAGTGCTGGGCTGTGCTGAAAGCAAATCTGTGTGTGTGAAAGGTGAGGAAACAGGCAGCTGTCAGTCTTGTGCCCTCTTCAATGCCTCCACTGAGTAAAAACTTGCTGTGGTGGATGCAGCCCATTTGTTATGAGTATTGAGTAGTTTGGTGGAAGTGTTGTAGAGGGAAGGATCTAGAAAGAAGGAGACCTGTGTATTTTGTTTTGATTCCATGACCCGTATCTCAACCTGCATTATACTCTTGCAGCTTTTTTCATGCCTGAAAGAATTGGGAGGGTCTATTGTTTCAAGAAAATAGACATGGGTGATCCTTGGGCTGAACGTTTGAGACAGGTGTGTTCAGTTTGGGCTAATCCAGTGAGGTGCAGCAATGCACCAGCAGGAAACATCACAGCTTGGGCACTACAAGCAGCAGAGCTACACCAACAGTTCTTGAGGGTGTAGCTAGGAAATAAAACCAAGTCTGGTAGCGCATGTTAATGCATCCAGACGCATTCTGCATGTCCAGTCTAATATGCTCTGTCCAGTCCAGAGCCTGCTCAAATGTATCTGTGTAACACTGCATCATGCCACAAAAGTATCCCCGTTCTTCTGCAAGGAAGAAAGGTGATTTGGAGAAAGAAGAGGATTAATCAGTGGCAGAAAATTCTGTATGAGAATAGAGAAATGGAGAGATAGTTCATAAGCAAAGAAGAGAAAAGATACAAAATAGTTATGAAATTGAAGTACTGAGAACACAGATATGACATGGAGACTGAAATGCCGAAAAGGAGGGAAGAGACATTCTTTAGATGTCCTGCAACTTAGACTACATTAAGCAGAATAGGACGTGTAAGTGATTTCTGGTGTAACATGCATACTATGCAATATACTGTATTACTGGAACGGTGTTTGTAGCCCAACTGTTGATGTCTCCTGGGCTCCTTTGAACTGTCAACCTGTATTTGTGGTTACTTCTGCATATGCTGTCCATGAACAGGTGGCAGCCTTTGTCTTCAGGCTCCATGCAGACTGAAGTGGGGTAAAAGCTATTCCCTCCTTGTAATTTTAAATTTATTCGGAAAATGAACATGAAATGAAACAAGAAATCCAGACCAGACTTCGTTGCATTTCACAAAACTCTCTTCCAAATATAGCTGAACAGTCATTTAAGCTAACACTCACCTTCCTATTACTTTTTTTCAGAGCAATTTGTAACATAACAACAAAACTCCCAACATTTTAATCAGGATTATCACATGCTCTTGTGTTAGGATCTTGAAAAAATGCTTTCAACTAGTGCAATGTCATTTAGACAGATACTGAATATATTAATAAAAAAATCCTTATGAAATGTGATGGTTACTGTAAGCACACAATACGCCTGCCCATCTCTAGGAAGAATTGACAATTAGACCAGATGGCTGAAAGATAAATAATGATACAGAAATGCTGAGAAAGAAATCAAATACATTAATAGCCATGCTTCAGTCTCCTCCAAGTGCAAAATGATATACTGTGAATGTGTGTTTCTCCAATTTTCTGTAGTAATAATAATTTTCAGCCCAGACATTCTTTCTTTCAAACATATGGTATACCAGTCTTTCTTTCCAGCAGCAGAATCCCTAGTGGAGGGACAGTGTTGCCGCCACAATACGAATACAGGCATCCAGGACTGAGAAGTATGAGAAAAGCTTGATGAGCATTGTCAGTCATGTTCCTGTCTTTGGTTCTTTATATAATGGATATTCTCTCTTTTGAAAAATACTTAGCTATTTGGGTTAGAACTGTGTATTTGGCTGTAGAGAGTTCTGGTAATTATTACTTGAGGTGAAGGTACAAATAAGGTATATTAACTTTCTGTAAGCAGAATTATATGTACCTTCCAAAGTATCCTTCATTTTATGGCTCTTAATCTATGAGTTACTTAAGGGTATCTATGAGGAACTAACTAGACCAGTCTTCTTCTTATGAAAGAACACAAGAACTACCCCCCTCTTCATTACTGGGAGCAGAATAAAGCAGTTCACTTAGTTCAGTCTTAGATTTTTTACTAAAGTTTTACCCTTTTACCTTGCCTAATGATAATTTCCCTCTTATTTTAATCTGGAAGATGAGAAACTTCTGTTGTTTTGGTACCAGCAGGATTTACTTGATTATTTTTTCCTGAATTTTTTGCAGCTTAGAACTTTGTGCAGAGCTTGAGGAAAAAGGCCGAGAGGGTAAAGAAAACATAGCTCAACATTTTGAATTCCTCATGAGCAAATTAATCACAGTTACAATTAAATATGCAATGACGTTTCCAAAGATGTACAATACAGATGAATTGAACCTAACTCGTTCTCAGCAGACTTGTTCTATGTGAAATGTAAATATTAAAGGAGAATAAGACCTCTTTTTCCTTCTGGTGTCCCTCAAGACTTGCTAAAGGCTTCCCCAACATACTGTGAGCCTGATCCTTATATGCTTATGTTAAATTGATTATTATAATCTCTTAGTAAAAAAGGAGCTTGAAATGGAAATGTAAATAACTTAGGCCAATATTAAGTGATGTTGTGATGCCACAGCAGTGTAAAGAGGCCTCAATGTAAATGAAAATCAGACTCTGTATGTTTATGTGAATTACACATCTGTAAAATATCTGTAATATAGAACATAACAGTTGTTTAATTTTTACCTAATTAGAGAGGCTTGAAAACATCTGGTAGTTGACACCAATCCATTTTTTCCATTGTATCCTTTCTTGGTAGGTTGGGAACGGAATACAATATATCCCATGAGGTGCTCTTTAGTTTATGACAGGTGTGCATTTCCTAGCTGGTCGTTGCATGACACTATTTGTTTCCCACAGATACAGCTGGAAATACATTTATTTGGCAGTGAGGAATTGCAAGGGAAAGAAAAACTGGTTTAGGAGGAAACTTACATCAGAGATGTAGATATATAATGTTTGCACAGAAATCTCAATGTGGCATTTCATAACTTTCACAGGCATTTGCTTCGTCAACCAAAATGTCATAAATTTAATAAAGAGAGTTGGTGCATAATTTCCAGCATTAGTATAAGAAGTAAAATGAAAATGTATATTGTCCAAGTATAATCACCCCCCTAGCATACGTAACTGTTTTTATTTAAGCTGTGAGTGAGTTACTCCTGTTGTGTTTTCTGCTGCTTGGAGTTAGGGGAACAGTGAAGTTGGCCGACTGCTGGCCAAGGGTTGGTTTGGGCTACGTGTGGGGTCCATGGGCATGGGGACCAGAGAACTGAGCTTTCTCCTCCTTCCTCTTCCTAGGAGGTGCGGGAGCCACTGGGGCGCATGAGACAGACTGAGGGAAGAGCTTCACATAACTCAGCATGGAGACTCTCATCTTCTGATGAAAGGAAGAGCAGCTCCAGCAGTATTGCTCGCAGAGTGTGCTTTGCTTTAGCAATAGCATCAGTCTGGCACTTAGTCTAGACTAGTAAACTCAACAGGGCTAGACCGTTACCTGGCCCTGAGGCCAATGTGTGTGGAGCAGCTCATAGCTATGCTATTAAACTGACCCTCCAAAACAGTTGTGCAGACCACCTGTTAGCAATGGGCCCAAGTTAACTTCCAAATTGTGCCTGGAAATAGTTTGAGAGTGCTCCCCATAGCCTAAGTCAAATCCATACCAGAAGTGAATGATTCACACAGACTAATTATGGTGCCTGGGAGCATCCCCTTGTGCCATTTACTGGTAGAGTCGTAGTCCAAATGTTTCTGTTTCATTTATTGTCCTTGACTTGGAGTTTCCCTAAACAAAGCATATGAAGACAAATACAAACTTGTCAAAATTCCTAGATTACCTTAACTTCATGGCAGAAAGAAGGTTATTTCTCTACACTTGGACTTTTTTTCTTTAAACACTTCTATCTTTTTAACAGGAAGCTATCTTTTATAAAAGCTTTCACAATTATTTTTTTTTAGAATGGAAAATGTCATGTAGCCCCTTGCCATTTAAAAAGATGTAGGATGTGTGTGTGTTTCAATCCCGTAAGTGTGCCTCACACAGCATATGCACTCAGATCGCAGGTGGTGTGATCCCACTGCTGTCTAGCCCAGGCTCCCTCCTTGCCCTAAACCAAAGGAAACTACTGTGTTTAGGATTTTTCCCCTCAGGTGCATGAAGGAAGATGATTGATTTTCTGTATTGGATTTGGCATAAACACAAAAGAAATCCGTCAAAGCTGTGCAAATGGGAAGGGATTTTTTTTTTCCCCATATGGAGTACGGAAGAACCTTCACTCCTGGTGGAAACAGGCCCAATTCAAATGATGCTGGATATAAAGAAGTGAGGTTGGTGTAGTATTCTTATAATTATTTTTCTCTGAACAGTTCATGTTTTTTCTCAATTTTTTTTTCATTTTTTTCATTTTTTTTTTTTTTAAATTTAAGTTCCTGTCATTCCTCTAAAGTTGTTTCTTGCCCCGACCCACCCTCTCTCCCTCCCCACAAAAAGCCAGTACTTGATCTGGTGACATTGTCAAAATGGATTTATGGATTTGTTTACTAACCAGGATTTACAATGGGATGAAACAAGTTTGCCTCTGGGAACGAATATGACTGATGCTGTTTCCTGAGAGCTGATTTTTGTCACAATTTTTTAAAATGGATTGCTAATAGAAAATGATTTGTAACTAATGGAAATTGAAGGTAAAAAGCTATGTTCTTACGTAAGTTCTGAAAATGGCAGGCTGGCATTTCTAAAGCTGGGAGGTGAAATGTAAGCGCTCTGTGAAAAGCATTTCCTCTTTTCTTTTTGGCATGTTTTCACTTATATCCAGGGTGGTCCTGAGGATTTGTGGGCTCAGGGAGAACAGGAAAGATTTCTCATCAAATATTCCTTTCCCTCCCATTTCCCTCTTCTTTCTTTGTTTCTTCTTTTTTGCATTTTTCCACTCTCATTTTGTGATCAGGTCTGGAAAGTGACATCCCAAACATTTGGTTAAGAATATGTCCTGTGTCCATAAGAGACATCACACGCAACCCTCAGCCCCATCAGAAATCACACTGTTGGCATGAACTGGAGGTCCTGGACTGATGCATGGGAGCAGCCGGTGGTAGCTACCCGGGGGCTTGTAGCCTGGCTGGGAGGCTCTGCTGCTGCTCTTCCCATGTGCCCCCTCTGCCCGCCCCAGGGGGAAGGGGCATTTTGCACTGTGTTGACCCCTTCCTCAAGGGGCAGGGAGCCCACAGCAGGGATGAGGCTTTCTTTCCCTCTGCTCCATTCCTTGCAACTCCACTGATAGTTGGTTGTTTTGGTTATTTTTTTTTGGTTGATCCGTTGGTTCTCAGAATTGCACTTACACCTTTAGCTTCAGTGCAGCTGAATCTTCTCCCAACTGCTTTTCTCAATCACTGCAATCTGATACCCCCTGGTTTTCACATTGAAAATTTCAGGCCTTGTTTCTTCCAATATACACATATTAATGCTATTAAAACCCCACAGACCTTAAAGCCTGCTCAGTGACTTCAGAAAATGAAGGGTTTTATCCATTGTGGGAGGAAAAAAAAATCTTGCCACTTCCATTTAATAGTATCACAGCCAAACCCAATGATGTGAGAGCTCACATTGGCATTGAAATAGCCCTTGCTGAGGAGAAGCACATTCCAGAGGAAATTGATTTTCATGTCACCAACTTACACATATTTTGAAAATTAGATTCTGAGCCACAGGGTTCACAGCTGATTTATTTGTCTTTATTTTTTTGCTAAACTTGTTCAAATGGATTTTTGGTGAACTAACAAGTTGCCTCTGACATAGGCTGCGGTAAGGTTCATGCAAAGAATGTATAGTGCAGTACAGCGTGTAAGTGGAGCTCCAGACAGCCTTGTGGAATGTGTAAGAACTGTTGATGGCAGCGTATGACTAAAGTCAAGCAAAAAAGCTCTGGGATTCGTAAAGCCTAAAGCCAGGAGGCGATAATGGGGTCTGCTCTCTGTATTTCACAAGCTGCTACACTTCATCCCGTTATCCATGTTGAACTCAGTGCTTCCTGTTTAAGTTAAACATGCCTTCCCAAAAAGCATTCTGTTTTGATCTGAAATGAAGTAAGGTTTGCTTTGATAGTTATTTTTCGATGATTGACAAAGTCCAAACAAAAAATTACTTTTAATTTGACTTTATCTGGCGTCAGCTTCTGACCACTGAGGATTATGATCTTCTATTAATGGGCCTGCTATTTGTCCCCATGACGTATCTGTGCTGCGGCAGTGTCACCTGTCAGTCTTCTCCTTGGTAAGCTCAGTCTTTATGTCTGCCTCTTGGAGTTATTTTCTATACCTCAAACTGTTTCTTTTGTACCTTTCACAATTCTTTCAATAGCTTTTTAAAGAAGCAAAATGTGGATTGCAGCCAGTACCTTAATATGTTGCTGTGTGTCTCCTGGTAGGTCTGTCAATTAAGAAAATCAGTTCTTTGGCATAACACATAAAACTTGAATGCATTCAATGAATAATCCCCATATACATTAATTTGAGAGTATGAATCCAGTCAGTTTCAAACGAAACTTCCAGCTGGTGACAGTTTGCCTTCTGTCACATCAGTACATATAAGGCTGGTACTGGTTTTGCAGGATTCTGTAATCATTTTAGCCTATGCCAGAAAGAATTTTTTCACGAAACTGCTACATGCTTTAAATTAAAGATTTCTGTGTGCCACATACTGTGAAATGTTCTCTTCATGTTCTCTCATAAGGTGTTTGAAATTCTGCTCGTTCTTTTTTTGGAAAAAAAAAATAAAATATTCTTCTAGACTAAATTGGTTTTTGTTTGTGTTTTCTTTGATAACATGCTTTAGGGAAGGAGTGAGAGAAGAGGAGAAAAGCCTAGAAGAAGGCACAGATAACTCTTTAACTGGTACAGTTGTTTCCTCTTGGCCTGGAAACTGGTGATGATAAAGGTGTCATTCCCATGCTGACCACCTTCTCTTAGCTCAGATGACTTCAGCCTTGTGGAATCTCTGGCACTTCTTGGCAGGCCAAGGGAGATAACGTTCCTCATCAAAGACCTCCTTTGCCTTGCCTTGCTTTCTTTAGCTGGAACGGCTTCGCTTATCGGTACTTTTTCACTTAAGAAAGCATGCATCCGTGGGATATAAACTTGGCAATGGTTTTGATAATTGCTGTTTGTACTGCACATGGTCAGTGCTTATCCTTGTCATTATTGGTCGTCTAATTGTGTCTGGAATTCTGCAAATGTGAGGAATTCAGGCTAGATGTGGCCTGGATTTTTTAGGGTAGTTGCACTTTGACCCTTTTTAGGAGATGATTGAAGGGGTTTGCTGGAGTTATTAGTTTTCTTTATCCCTCCCCACCCTCCTCTTCCAAATAAGCCCCCCCTAAACTATTCAGTGCAAGATGTCTGCTTGCACAGCGGAGTTAGTGCTAAGAGAGCATGCCAGTGACTGTGAGTAATGTATTCATCCCAGTTATTAAAGAAAATAGACTTTTAAGTGAAAGAAATATTGTAGAGATAGGGATAACTTGCTAAGTGTTGCATTTCTTCCATGAGGACAGGCAGGAGAGAGGTTTTATGACTGGTTCATGTCTGTCTCCCCACTCCCACTTGGAGGTTGCTCTTTATATTTTGTCAGCAAGTTGTATTCTGCACATGCCAACTCACTGTTTCTTTGTCACAGGTAAAGTTCAACTTTCTGGTGATTTGTGTATTGCAGCTCTCCTGGGAATGTTTGTAAAACTAGTTTGCTTGGGTTTTAGCTCTTTTCTGTGATTGAAGGCATGAACTAGGCAAATGCTCATGACATGCTGTCCCATGATGTGCATAGTGACACTACCCAGGGAGCCACAGGAGTGGTGTGTGACCTGTTTAGAAAAATATGTGCCTGGAAACTAGCAAAAGGTGCTCTGGATATTTGTGTCCTAACATCTTGGGCCCATTACTTCCTAAGTTATGTGATGACTCAAATAGCAAGTTTAGCAATGTTGAAAAAATGAAGTTACTGTTTCTATCACATTTAGGAAGAGGCTTCTAGAAATGTGCTTGATGTGGCTGAGCAGATCACAATATATGGCATTATTTTTGTGTTTTCATTAATACTTGGCTTTAATCTCACTGAACTGAGTTGCTGAGGGCTGTTGTGTGAAGTGACCCTGATTCTGCAGAGTTTGGAGAAATGTAGGAGATGCTTGGTGCTCCCAATTGCCATATACTTCTCAATGAGCTTGCTAATTTGGGTTCCCTACCTTTCACTTCATGGCTCTCAATGTAAGATCTAAAGAAACTTAATTGTTTATCAAAGTCATATGTTATATAAAACATAAAGTCATATAGTTTATAGTCATATGCATATTGGGACTAAAATGGTTAAATTAGTAAAAATTCACACTGTCCTCATTTGGTATAGCAGTGATCTGAGTGGATTACCTTTAAGTGCCAAGTAATCCTTGCCTCAAACTGCGATAATATAGCCAGTAATAAACAGCATCATAAAACTGACATCGCTTCGCCAATGTTTTTCTTTAGACTTAAATGATGGTTTGTATATGCTTGAAAGAGAGAATTCCTCCTATTAGAAAAGCTGGGAGAAGCCACCTGGAAAGTCAACTCATCTACAAGTGTATGTTTTGAGCCTAGGGTAGGTAAATCATTTAGAAAGACAGAGAGAGAAATAGGGTAGAAAAAAAAATATGTGTACAACTCCTCTGTTTCGTACATTTTGCAAGCAACAGCCAGAGGGATGGCTTTGACCTTAAAGTAAGGGTCACTTACAGCACCATGAATTTATCTTGCATGATATTTAATACTGTTAATATTCATGAAGTTGCTTATCCAGAACATTTGCTTCCTTTCTAAATAAATCATAGTGTTAAAGTTATTACCATGCAAAGTGATGGGGTGTTGTTCCAGATGCAATACAACTACTTTTTTTTCCACAGATGAAAAGGAAATATGCATTTTCATTTTGATTTGTTTGCATTACAGTAACATTTGAAATATCAAGCTGGAACCTCCCATTAGAATGAACTTTGTTATACTAGACATTATTTAAATATTTAATATGGTATTAGTTAAATTCTGGTAGCAGGCAGTCACAGATGACTACACATATGTACATAAAGAAAAATGAAATAATTTGCCCAAAGTAATATAGTAACAAGCTATTGTCAGAACTCAGACATTCAGATTTGTTATCTGGTCCCCTGCACCTAAACCCAGTTGCAGATTGGCTGATGTTATAAATATATATCTCTATAGGAGAATATTCGATGAACTTCCTCATTGATAGCCAGGCTGCAATAGCTGCAAGGGTCTTTTTTTCAGTTACACACAAAAAAGTGCATAAAGTACTAAAAACTCAAGACATGGAATAGATCTTTGGAGTTTCATGCAGTTCACTTGAATCTCAGAAAATACAACTTTAATAAGGGGCTTATTGCTGTATAGCCTCAGGAGCAAAAAACCAAGCACTCCATAGCTAGCTCTAATAGTGCTCCCTTTTAAGATATTGACTAATTTATTTATAGTTACTTTGCTTTTTGCTGCAGGGATAATGTCAATGTCAAATGGACGTTGTAAGAAAAAAACACTGATTTTGGAACTTTTAAAGCTAGAATGTAATACCTGGTGTTTAACGTTATAAGCAACCAGTTGACATGGGGAGAATTTACTTTGCATAAACATTTTTAATGTTTTTAATAAATTGAGAATAAAGGTTTATGGGTTTGCATCCAGCTTAGAATGAAAATACAGAGAGGAAAAATGTCATGGAAAGGCATAATGAGAGCACAGGAGAAAGATGAAGGAATGACAGCAGCAACATGAGAAAGAATGAGACACCCTGTTGGGCAGAAAGGGACAAACCTAAATCAACCGGACATCTATCTATCGGTATCTATCTATCTTTTTTTTTTTTTTTTTATTTAGATGTGGCCTGTGTAGTCTTTTCATTGGCGTAATATATAAATCCGAAAAGAAGTATGTCAGAGATTATAAAAAATAAAATTGCAGGCCGTATCTGGCCAGTACACCCATTCTTGACCAGGATTTAGACCTACCTACTGAAAGTATCCATGTTTTTATGGGAGAGAAAAACGAGGTTGTGTTGTACACTCTGCACTGTCTGGGTAGCGTGTACTGATCCCCTGTGCTTGGTCTTCTTTCTGCGGGAGATATCACATGTTTCTCCCTTGCTGGAAAACCAATGTTTGTATTGGATGGAACTCAGAACAGGGAACTATGTGTGTAGGCATTAATTATAGGATTCAGGTTCATAAACTCTCCCTGTTAGAAAATTAAACACAGGTTTCAATTTGTGCAAAGCTGCTATTTCCTCCACACCTGTTTTCTTATTGCAAGAGATTTGTACCAATTTTCTATGGATTAATGGGTGCCAGTCCACATTTAACAGCAATATCTAAGATGGAGCCTTTAAGATTTTCTAAGGAGGACCTTGTTTGTTTCCACAACTTCAGTGATTGCTCCTAAGATTCTCT
This sequence comes from Arenaria interpres, assembly GCA_013399435.1. NCBI lineage: Eukaryota > Metazoa > Chordata > Aves > Charadriiformes > Scolopacidae > Arenaria > Arenaria interpres. Next base: position 343,373 of record VXAK01023025.1, on the reverse strand, counting down.
GAAGTGGAAGAGAAACAGCAGTACCATCCTGGTGTTTCACCGCAACATTTGCTGATGCATGTTGAATTAGGAAAGCCTGAATACAGAGACTGTTTTAGGACAATGGACAAGATGGAATTGCACTGAGTTCCTTCTCAAATGGTGCCCACAAGAGATAGATTGGGGAGCTTGCACTCCTTCAGAGGACCATGAGGACTGCAGCCATGAATGCCCGGGGGAGGCTTGGTCTACTGCAGATAAAAGAAGAGCGGATGCTGCATTTGACCACGGGATGAGTCGTCAGCGCATCCCTGGCTGCTTCAAGTTTGTGAATGGGTGCGTTGTATGCAACTGTTGGATTAATAAAGCAAAAGGAAGGCAAACACTGGGGACTGTGGATGAAGCTGGGTAAAACCCTAAAAGGAAAGCTGCTGGCAGCCTATGGTTTACTTTGGACACACTCACTAAGAGGAAAAGGCAAGGAGGTTTCATTTCTTAATTCTTCTACTGTGTAGAGAGAGGTAGTTCTTAGAGGGGCGTGCATTTCAGCCAACCATATTAACTGAGGTGCTGCAGTCTCTTCTATAAAGACTCTTGCTGTAGAAGAGTTGATACCTGAACTTTGGAAACTTCTTCATTGTGCTTCTAAAGCTAGGCACGTCAGCTCTTGTGTTTATATTGTAATCGGTATGTCACTGTAAACAAGGAAAGAAAAAAATTTAGATTTAAAAATGCCACAAAACTGACTTTTTCTTTCTCCCCTATACCGTCTGAATCAATTCGTGTCACACAGATGTGTAATTCATCTTCCTTTTAATCAAGTGCAAATTATAAAATGAAAGTTGGGGTATTAAGCTCTTTTCTCAAACTGCTGGGGTGATTAGGTTCCAATTTGATGTTTAATTTCCTATCTCAGGAGTTTTACTATTTTGCCTTAAGAGGAATGCCTTAAGAGAGCTAGCTGTACAATTCCCTCGACTCTCGCAACACCATTCACAAGTCTGAGTAAACCTAGACACTACGCTGGCTTCCAGTTTGTGCTTTTGACAGCTATTTTTAGGCTCTCATTTTTCTGCCTTTGAACACCAGCCCAATTGAGATCCAGACTGAAAAAGCTGAAGCTGCTAATCAGTATTTTGCCTCATGTGAGTGTAGATGATCCAATCATAGTTTGTGGCTTTATGTATAGAGCTGTCCCCACGCATGTAGTCTGAGCTTGGCATGTAGTGCTCATCATCAGCCCTTTCCAGAGACACATTTCTTTCAGTGCATTGTCAGGGTGGCAGCATGGCTGCCAGCACTGTCATCTCCAGCATCTTGTGTCTTGTGGCAGCCACAGGAGGCGGGTGGCTCCCATGACGGGCGTTCTCGCCCTCTGAACTGAGACATTGTCACCACCTCACTCCAGTTTGCTAAAGTCTCACATCCTTTATTTGGGGCGAGTGATGGTTGCAAACACCTTCCACCACTCTCAAGCTCTGGTATTTTTGTTTGGTTTGTTTTCTGCGTTGCGCTGTAGAGACTCAAGCCCACTTTGATGCCTCATCATCAAAGAGAGAAATCTTATCAGGAAGGCAGCAGTAGTTCTCTCTTCACCACTCACTCAAACCCATAACTGCTTTTTTGCTGCCCCTTCTGTGGGGCCGTCTGGCAGAAAGGATGCTGGATTTCACAGAGCCCCTAGAGCAGCGCTGACTCACTCCCTGCCAGCACCCTGGGAAGTTGGAGGGTGTCTGTCTCGTGGCCTCTAAGTAACTGTTGAGTGTGATCTGGTGTGAACTGTGGAAATGGGGACACTTCTGAATCTGGACCTGCTGAAATTTGGAAGGAAACTGGAAGCTGCTGACACCTGACCAGTCAGAACCACTGCTTAAACCAAAAAGGGAAACCGGTAGAATACAACCTTATTTTTTAAATTACTGCTGAAGTACTTGGCATTTTTCAGGCAGTGCAGGCAAAGGAAACAATATAATGAAATGTGGAATGGCACAAAAAATTAAGAACAAGTAATATGCCTTTAAGTAAGGATCAAAGACCCTGAGAACAGTTTGTAAATGATTTAGAATGAGGAGTTAGGCTACTGCATCTGCAAGAGCTAAATTGAATCCTGATTAACAAACCAAGCAGGGCTGGAATCGGGATTAGTAACAGAAGGTTATAACTGGGTTAGCCAGAAAGGTGGTGTAACAGGAGCTCAGCTGTTGATGCCAAGATGTGATGCCTGCACTGCACACCGTTTGCAAGTTTTGCTTTGATCTAGCTCTAGCCTGGGCCTTTGGACTGAGCATCCATTAGCACCTTAAGGGCACTGCCAGTTTCGTTTCATCTGTGAGGAGTTCAAAATGTGGGAAGTGGAGACACTGGGAGACGTTGCAGAAATACATTGTGTAAGAGCAGAAAGCATGCTGAGGCTCTAGTGAGAGGTAAAGATCAGTAGCTGTCAAAAAAAATAAGTTCCTGTATACACTTTACGGGCAGGACTCTGAGTTGGGTCCACAGGGCATCTCGGTGGTGTGGAGGAGGCAAAGCATGTGGGGTGCTAGTCTCAGGCTTCACACAAAACCAGCACAGGTAGCTGCATGTGCTGAGACATGGCAAGCCAAGATGATGTCCGGTGTTCGGGAAAAGAAGAGAAGACTTCAACAAATTCTATCATTTTGCAAGGTGACGGCAAAGATCCTCTTCTTGGAAAGCACTATTATCAGCCTATTAACAATCTGAGCTCCCGAGAGCACCATGCAAGATGCAAGACACTTTCAGTTCAAGTGCAGAAGACAACACTATGGCAGAAACAGTGATATTAACAATAAGCAGCTCCAGTCCAGTCCATCTTGCTTCCCTCTTCTGTCCCCACCTAAAGCAAAAACAGAGAAGAAAAAGTGTGTAAAACCAAGGGCTTTCGCCTTTCCACAAAGTAAAGGGAAACTAAGAAGGACATGTTTTGGTAGCACCAAGTCCCAAAACTCTGAGGGAAGTATTTGAGGAAGATTGTTGTGGAAAGGTGAGCTCTTCCTTTACTGTGCAACAAATAGTGAAAAAGGCCAGCTCCTACATAATTGGTCCAATTTTAAAATTAAATTTCTCCTAATCCTCAAAAAAAGGCTAAAAAGAATGGCTATTTTTTCTGTTTATTATAGGAAAAGATGATAATATGCAAAGTTCCTGTATCCCTATCTAAAAAGTTGGCAGGAAGTTAAGTCCAAATTAGTCAAATATTTATGGAAACTACTCTGAACTTGCACAGTTACACTACCAAATGGTACCTGGGAAGCATGGGTTGTTGTTGGCTATGATCTCCAGAGGTCCCTTCCAACCCCATATCATTCTGTGATTCTGTGACCTGAAAACTGGTGATAGAAGCAGTGGGGTCAGTTATTTAGAACTAAATGAACTATTGTCACCTCCCCATGCTCACCCCACATCACCAGACTAGGGTTGCTTAGCACGTGATATGATGCTGTATCCTCCCTTGTTGTAAATACGTGTGACAGAAAAGAATGCAAAGCTGCAAGAGGTGCTGATGTTGGGCCCAGTTTATGCTGCTAGGAATGACACTCTTTCCATACCCCTGTGTTCAGCTGTTTTGCTTAGCAAGGTCTGAAAGAGAAAGCTGCTCCATCAAAGTGCTTTCACAGAGCCCAGGAACATCATGTGTGAGAAGTAATGGGCTCTTACAGTCCCAGTGTTTGCAGGGGAACCCACGAGCCCCCACAAGTCACAGCAGAGTGGTAGGTCTCCTCAGAACTGTAGAGTGCCGTGGAAAGAGGCCAGCCTCTGCTCCAGGAGCAAAGTAGCCAAACTCACTATGGTGAACTGAGTATACCATTTCCAATTTTAGAACAAGCTCAGTTGATGCTGGAGGAGCTGGAGGAGTTGATTGCACTGTGCAGACACATCCTTTAGGTACTGACCCTTTCAGGATAACTCCCAAAACACCATGCTTAGTCACTCTGCTGAACCTGCGCTTGGACCAAAATAGCAGAGCTAAGGTTACAGGCAGAGCTCCACGGTTCCGAGCTAAAATTCACTGAAAGTCCCAGGTCAGAAGTGAGCTACAGCATCAGGATTGAGCTGATTTAGCTGATGCTCTGGCAGACTTCTATAGGAGAGCTTCTTAATGGAAAAAAGAGTGTAAGGCCATGTGTGCCAGTTGCAAAGGGTCACTGAGTTATATGGTTTATTGGATATCTGTCTTATCACGTCTTGTGCACTTTGCTGATGTTATCAAAGACCTTTAAAGTGGGGTGTAGATGTATGTAGACCTAAAGTATATTGCTGTGTTTGTAAGCGAAGGGAGGTAACCATACATGACACAAGACAAATGCTAGCTGTGTACTGCTGTGTGTGCTCAGCAAATAGCTAGGATTCCTTAGGGTTTTAGGAGACTGATACATTCCCCTGTGCTTTTGGCAACAGTATGCTAACAAAAGGGGGAAAAAAAAAAAAAAAAAAAAAGGAGAAATAAGAGGTTTAAACCTGTTGCCTACAGACTTGAAAGTGTCTTGACTTGATGAAGCATTACAGATTTTCCTGGAAGCCTTTCATTGCTTTATTCGAATTTCATACCAGCCATACAAAATTAAGCAAAAAGGAAATAAAATTTCAAAGGCAGCCATCTTTCAGTAGAATATGGCGAATGTTCTTCTGAATGAGAAGACCCTTCTTGCTCCCTGTTTAAATTTAGCAGCCAAAAACCTGATATTCCTGCACTTATTCCTGAAAATAAGTGAGGTAGCCTAGAGCCAGAAGTCTTCCAACAGAACTTTCCAGCAAAAAAAATTGCCAAACCAATGTATCCAGAATATTTTTTCTGGCAATAATATTGATTTGACTGAAGCTCAGTAAATCTGCCTTAGATTTCTAAGGAAACCATTCTTAGATTTCTGTTATTTTTATCCTGATATAGGGAATACACACATCAGTCTTTGTGGTTTTTGACCACTTGCTTAGCGAAAATAACTTTTTCAGTGATGTTGTTAGTGGTGTCTCTGAGAAAGTAATTTTCTCTGACCAGCTATAAATACGATCCATGAAAATTCTTTGGGTCCAAATTAGGTACTGAATATTGTATATTTATAAATAATGCATGTAGATAATGGAGGAATTAAAAACATTCAGAGTCCTGTCAAAAGGAAAAGAGCCTTTTTCTCCTTAATGTGTTGGGGTGAAGTTGATAGTAACCCTATAACTTGAGATGTAATAGGGTTACAATGACACAGGATGTAACTAGAAACAAGGAGTAAAAATGAAACAAAACTGCCAATAGGAGCTCTAATTTCTAAAATTTGCAGGCGCCATCTCATGTGACATGCACACAAAGTAGCCAGTTTTAAATGGTGATGTTATTATTTGTTGCGCAGAGCTATAATACTTTCTGCTTATGCCTCTGGTAGTTTCTCTTTTTTTCTTCTATGCTGTTTCCAACATTGAAAATGAAGTGTAGCAACATCCTAAATATTTCAGCATAATGAAATAATATTATGATTTGAAAGTGGAAACTCCTGTGGTTTTGAATTCGGAAATCCTGGGGATTGAGATTTGTGGTTTGTGAAGTTGTCCTATATGCTATACTGGGTTATTATGAGAGCTTCTATTTTTCTTTAATATTATATTTCACTGATTAAGACATTCCTTTACTTGATACATTAAAGAAGGGGTAAAATTATACTAGTTTAACTCAATGAATTTAGGGACGTACCTATCATAATGCCAGTGTTCCAGGTCTTCTTAGTATTCTCTTTTATTGAACATAAAGTTGATATTGAAGAATTTTTCAAATGCTGATGGCCTAATCTTTGTTTGTGTGAGACTTCTCACTGTGGAGTCCCATTCTGGGAGGCTGACTTTTGTGACAAGCTGATATTGGGGAACCTCACATTTAAGAGGCACTTTAGACATTACAAAGCAAATGAGTTTTCTTCAATCAGTCTTCTATTAATCTTCCAAAGCTGCATCTAAACTTCTCTGCTGAGACATACTGCGCATGCCCTGGGGTTCTGGTCCATGCATTGCTACAGAAAGAGGAAAGTGGGGAATGATGCTGTGTGTTCAGGTTTTGTCCTGATAGGGAATTGGCTGGGGCACAGAGCCAAATGCAAAGCAGGGAAACATTCTCAAGTTCCCTGATCAGATATAGCCCGAGACCTCACCTATGAAAGCAACTATTTATCCTATATATACGCACATCTCTGTCATGAGGTCATTAATGAGCAGCAGTGGATTATACAGTCTGGTATTTCCATTTTCTTTTGCATTGTTAGAAATCCTTAGATAGTGGTTCCTTTAAATTACCCAAAATTCTCTAACATTTTTTCATATTTCAGCAACTAAGGTGATTATAGCTTTTGAGATGCTAAGTCACTTATCTGAAATTAAATAAAAGCTGCTTTCCTTGCTGCTAAATCATGTGGAGTGTCTAATTCATGCAGGCTTTCTTTTAAAATGTTGGTTATTTTATTAAAAAATTATGATGTAAATAGGCTGAATGGAGACAGTAAATTAAATTTCCTTGCAAAGTCATCCCAGAGGCTGGAATCCCCTGCCTGGGTAGAAGATAGTATCCTTACTGTTATAGCAGGCATTATAAAAGAGCATAGGTTTTGATAGCCCTAATATTTCTGCTGCCCATCCTCTCTTGCTGGGGACCTAAGGTCTCCTGAGCTTTGTGAGCCTCTTAGACCAGGATGGCAAAGCTGTACTATTTTTGTGTCCCACTATACATTATGGTTTACAAAAGTATGGTTTACAGAGAAATGTTGTGCTAAGGACCACATGTGGCCCTCTTGACCTCTCAGCAAAAAAGAGTAAGCTTCCTTTAAAGGTGGATTATTTGGAACAGACTCTGGCAAGAATCTAGAATGAATGTTTAATTGCTCTTTCTCTGCTGTGAGATGCATAAACTCTTCCAAGCTTCCTATAGGAGTGTACATTATGTAAGAAACTATTATTTTGATACTTCTGTGGAAAAGATCATGACTTTTTACTCTTGATCATAGCTTTTTAATTTTGGGTTTCTCAGTGGGTGAAATACTGGCTGGTTTGAAGCTAGTGGAAGTTCTGTATTTAACCTCAGTGTATGTTATGCATGGTGGAACTTATTCATAATTAAACAATTTTGTCAAATTTATCAGTCTGTTGGAATTAAAACACAGGAATTGTATGTAGTGTTAATTTAGTTTACATAGTATAGAACATGAGAAGGCAACAAGTGGAACATATTTCTGCTGAATCCCAAGTAGCCAAAGAGGACACCAGACGTTTAATCTGATTCTGCATACCCAAGGTGACAAATTATGATAGAGGTGTCATTCCACCATAAGGTCCATGCATTCTCTTGACTAATTTACAGCTATAAATTTATAATCTGAAGTCTTCAACTTACAATATCACTGTGATCTGGATATAATACTTGAGACCCCTACTTTTCTTGCTCCTTACCAGGTATGTCAGCCAACATACGCTGCTTTGCATGGCAAGTTCCAGTTCCTAACAGATTACCTTAGCAAAGCAGTTCAAATGCTTCAATTAAACCAATAATTCGGGTGCCTCTTGTTCTCACTTGACAAGCAGAGCTTGAACTGAGTCTTGCTGGATAATGGAAACTGATATTCTGTGAAGAATCCCCATCCAGTATCTGCCTAATCTAGTTTATACCCAAGCGTGATGTGCCTTGTCTCTTGTTATCTCCCCCTGAGCAACTCAATTAAGTCTTTCATACCTAATCCTGCTTAAAATAGAGAAACAAAGCTGTGTGGCACCTGAGAGCCCACAGGTGTGTTGGAAGAATTTTTCCCTACTGCCATGTGGGTGGAGCACCACACAAAAAATGCAGTTGTAGCCATCTTTTGAACATTTGGCTGGCAGGGTGGGGAATGCCTGTTTCAGGTGGTGACTATACGCCTGGGAAAGGAGGGACCTGTACTCTGGAGTCCTCCTTTTGCCAGGAGGTTATCCCACCTATAGATAGTCTCCCCAGGATAAGCTGGCTGTAAAAAAACACGGAAAGTCATGGGGGCAGGCAGGGAAAGCCAGCTCTGCCTCTGCAGCTGAAAGGCCGGGGTGACTTTTTGGAAGTAGGACAGTCAGTCCTTGCTTAGGACTATTTCCTTGAGGGCATAAGAGGGAGGGGATGCTGCCATTACAGGGTAATTTTGCTGCTCTCCCACCTTTGATATCTGGTCTTTATTATTCAAAGAGATGTTGGCCACTGTGCACGGCAATGTATAGGCTGCAAAGATAAACTTTGGGCCCTGGATAAGCCTGGTACTACAGAAATGTTCTTGTGGTCAGCACTTTTGCTTTCCTTACTCAAAGTGGGTCCTTGTTGGCTCAGCCTCTGAAACACCTGGTATCCTTGTGGGCCAGGGAGCCTTTAAGGCCAGGGACAGCCTAGGTGCTCACTTTGGACTTTCAATTAATCACTGGAGCTGAAGTCACCAAAAGATTGATAGTCTGCAGCAGCTAACTGGTAGGTGTGAAAGACAGTTTACTGGGTAATGTTCTCTTGAAGCCTCTCTACAGCATCCTCATAGATGCTGGTTACGGCTGAGCCAGTCGGTTTGGGCTCACTCCATTTTAAACTCTTTCCAGCAGCCGAGGGTATAACAGCAGGACCAAGAAAGGTAATACTATATCTTTCAGTGATGGAAGTGTGCAACAAGGTGGGCAAATATCATGTCTCCAAACCAGTCTTAACAAAGTTCCAGTAGAACTACCTTAAAAATACTGCCAACAATATCTTAAATGTAAATATTTCATTTGAAAAATAAGTGCATCTCAGTTCCTTTTATTTCTTCTTTAAGTGATGGTTAGGTACACAGGATTAATTTGTTTGACTAATTTTCCTGTTACAATGGTATAATCTAATCCAGGTAAAGATCCACAATTGTTCAAAGCTTTTAACATTTGCTTTCAATGTTAACTCTCCAGCTGTGGTTAGAAAAATAATTCATCCAGAAATCTGATCTGCATTGCTTCCTTTTGTAGTGTTTTTGGCTTCTTCCAGCTCTCTTCCAAACCTGCAGTAATGGCGTTCCTCTGTAATTCATATTTGCTTTCACAAATCCTAGCTAAAGAATGTAAGAAAGAAAGCAAACTCTCTTCTAAATCAGCAGTGACTTCAACTGGAGAAAAAATACCATTCTGCTACATTCTTTGGTGAAGTGCTTTCATTTAGCTCTTGTTAATTAAGACCATCTAACTTTTGAAATTGTACTCATGTTGAAAACGTAGTTCTCTTTCGCTAAATATTATTAGGAATAATCTCGAGGAATGAGAAAAAAATTAGAACTAAGCCTTCAAAGTGGCATACTTTGTTTAACACAGAAAGATGGTAGTTCTGGTATTTTGCTTGATATCATTCTGTAAAGGAAGTATTTTTCAGTCAAAACCACTTTTATATTATGTTAGTAACACTAAATCTTGCACATTATTTCAAAACAAGTTTAAACAGTATAGAACAGTGCATCAAATGCATCTCAGCTGTTCTATATACTTTTGAGTTCCAATTTACTTCTGTTACAGTAAAACCAGCTTTTTGTAAATGGATGTTTCATGCTTTCCATTCTAATGGATGACATACAGTAAGATTCACATTTCCCTTAAATAACGGTTTTGCTGCTGTGAATCCTTATCACAGCTGTTGAACAGTGATTCCAGATAATTTCAGCAAGGACAATATAACATCCATGACAGCTTCATATTCAAATTGAATCCTTGTTTGGAGGCTCCTGAAATAAAGGCTTTCAAGTTTTTCATCACAAAATACAATACTTTGGTAAATTCTGGTTACAAGTGATAAATGTCAACCGAAACGGGCTTTGGGAAGAGGACACCTTAAAATGATGTTAGTGTGTGTAACTGCTGCTTAAGAGAGAAAAATGAAGTGCAAGCTGCAAGGCTTGCTAATTTAATCTAAAATAAATAAACCAAATCATCTTAGGAAAAGGTGACATAAATTTGTTTTATGAAAATACGGTTGACAAAATGTGTTATGTTTAACTTGTATTGCATAGTCTCTTTCTATTGGAAATGCTGGTTTGTTGTCCTCACCCTCCATCGTTTTTGTTGCAACAGGGTAATAAATTAAAAAATGTCCTTTGAGGTCTCCTTGGAAAACTCTTGATCTAAATTATTTCTTCCCTTTCCTTACTTCTTGATTAATTTTACTATTTTAATTAGAAGAACAATAAACTCCTTTAGTAAAGCTCTGGAATAGGTCCAAATCAAAAACTTAAGAATGGCATGGTTAAGACTTTTACAGCTTTCAGAAATTTTAATTAGGCAAGGCAAAAAAGCTTTCTGATCAGGTTAATATTTTTATCGTTATTGTTAGTTTTATTTACTCTCTTTCTTATTATGGTCTTGAAAAATAGAAAAGAACAATTTGGATTTAGTCCTTTTATTTTTTGGAAAATACTAAAATTTGAGAGTCAGCAAAACATTTAGAAAACCTGTCTTCTCTTCATTGTCAGAAGATTTCCTTTGCTCCCTTTGAAATTATTTTTTCTGATAGATTGTAAAGTTTAAAATTATGTAGGTATGTATAAAAAAGGTACTTGAAAATATTAATGTGCATAATAAAGATCTGATATTGTTAAGTTTACTTATATATTGAGGAGTACGCTTTTCTCCCATGTTTTGTTCTGCTTGGTTATTCAACATAACCAGACATTTGAGAGTCAATGAAAAATAATTTAAAAGCCTTAAACCAGAAACCGACTCTCAACTTAGCAGAAAAAAAAAAAAATTGCCTCATTTATGCTCACCAAGTGTATAAGCTTGGAGATATATTTTACTGAAATTATCTTCTTATAAGTATGCTTTCTCCATACCTTCCATTTCTTTTTTATTTTTTATTCTAAAGCAAAAATGCTTCTGTCAGTTCAGGCATTACATTTTAAGATATTCATTTAGAAAGAAATTTATTTTTTTTTCCTGATGTCTCCTTATATAGGTATATTACTAAGGAGAAGTATCTGGCTATGAAAACTGTAGAAAAGAGATATAGGCTGTAATTCTACAAACACTTGTGTGCATGAAGACAATGGGACTACTGATGAATATAAACCTAAGTGTACACTTAGTATTTTGCAGTAATAACTTTAAAGGAAAATATTTGCATGGAAGACATGCTTTTGTAATAGCTAATATAATAAAAAATTGTTTTTCATTGCTTCTGAAGCCCTCAGTTGTACGATAATCTGTACTTCGACAGGAAGGAGAATGCGTACACTAGTATACACTCCAGAAGAGGAGAAAGTTCATGTAAGATCCCATATTTTGCGGTGTCTAAAACACATAGGTTGCTTGGTTTTTTCTGCTTATTTCAGAAATTGAAGTAGCTTATTTTCTATTATAGGATATGTGTCAATCTAACACTTAAACTGACTTGGTATTTCTTATGTGTCCCAAGGCTAAACACTAGGGATGAAGGTTGTGAAAGAAGAAATGGAGTAATATCTTGATGCCTTTGAAACTAAAAGAGCAGGATTTTGCACAAGATTTTAAAAGGCTTACGGTACTTACTGCTGTTATGATGACTGTCATCTCAGTTGTACCTAAAATAATATCCCGGATCAAAGTACCATTGTTAGAGGCCATTCAAATTTATAGGGTGAGGGAGTCTGAGAAGAGTTGAGACAAGATGAAAACAGAAATGAAGTCATGTGGATAAGGTTATTCTGGCAAGTGCCTGAGGAATATAGCAGAGAAGGACTTCACAAAAAACTTCTTAAACTGGAAATACATTTTTAAAGTTTTTTCGTGAGAATGTTCACTTCTAACCAAAAATGATATCTTAGAGTTGCTTTAAAAGATCTAATATTTTCAAAAATTACGTTAAAAATATATACTTGCTTTTTCCACCTGTAGCTGTGTTTTGATAAATCAAACTTTGACAAATATTATGAAAACTTTGGAAAGATATCTGAAACAAGATATCTTTTTTTGAAAAAAGAAAACAACTTTGTAGTTCATCATAATAACATTTCATGAGTCACTAGATATTTGACTTAGTTCAGGCTTTGAATCTAAACAGCTCAAATGCCTGAAAACCAGATCTAGATCTGACAGATATAGGTGTAACTGTGAGAATTTTTTCCTTGAAACATAGAGGAAGATGTATAAAAATATGTAGAGAAGCGCACTGGGTTAGAAGTGCATAGTAAATTCACTAGTCCTACACTTCCTTATGCTATCATAAATATGAGCTAAGCCAACACACTTAAATTAATTTATTAGTGACTCCTCCTGCAGTAGAAGAATTTTGTCTGGTTTTTGTTTTTATAATTTTTCCTGTTGCAAATCCTAAAATATTTAGTCTGGGGCTTAATTTCCATGCTGTCCACATGTAGCAAAAAAGGCCTTCCAGAATGACCATCCCTCTCTGGTATTTCATGTGACAGGAGGGAAAGAAAAGACCCTCTATACAATGCTGAGCTTAAAAATAAACTTTTCGTGTTTGCAAATAAGTGAAAGCACAATGGGATCCTGTGTTTCAATCTTGTGTGTGTATTCATCATGGATGCTTAATTATGAAGCATAGAACTGAAGCTGAGCTGTGTACCCCTGGTTACAGGACCCAGGGGATGACTGGATTCACTGCTTGGTAACTTGTTCCTCAGGGGCCAATTAAAAAGCACACCAGGTAAAGTTAAATAAAAAATATATAACTCCTATACGCTGCAGATTTTACTCATTGCTGGAAACTGGCATCAAGAGAACTTCGGTAAACTGCCCTTTTTATTACTTGCTTTATATGAAACATTTAGCAATACCTGTAAATTCCAATTTATATCACCATTTATTGTCAGAAATACAACTGGAGGAAATTTTTTAATACAGAATTCTTCTACTATGCTTGTGAAAGAAGAACAGCTATGATCTTAGCTGAGAAATTGTCTCTACACTCTTACTATTCCACGTCTTTCTCTGCTGATGTTCATGTAGAGCACCATATGAAGGAATTTCAGATTTTGTTTATGTCAGTAATTTAATCTTAAAGTCATAAGAGCGTGTTTATTTTAGCTCTGCTAGTGATGAATTCTTTTGGCTTTCAGATAAATCACAGTTAAGAGAGTTGTTGAATAATTCATCAATATAATTTTGAACACTTTAGTATATCAGATCTCAGAAAATATACCAAGAAAATGAATAGGAAAAGCAGAAAGCACTAGTAATGTATTGCAAATGTACGTGCATGAAAAATATGAGCTTTGTCTCTTTTTAAATTTTTATCTAGTATTATGCTGGTGCGGTTGTTTGGGTTTAATAGGAGTAGCTCCCAGTTTGCAATAGTGTAAATGGTAAAAGAAACAGGAATATGATCTGATATGCATAGATGAAATGGAAAACACAGGAGCAGATATACATACTGCAGTAATGTATTGGCTCATGTTTAAACATAAATGACTGTATCTACAAGCAAACAGCCATTAATAAGCAGCTGCTAACCCTGTTGGAGATTTTATCATATGCATGAGTACTTTTTGCTAATGAGAAAAATGCTTCATTTATCAAAGTAATGTTGGTTTCATAGAGAACGCAATTCCAATTTTCTTGTGTTGTACTGGGAATACCAAAGGAAGTAAAGAACGAATTAATTGGTATTAGTATACTTGAACAGATTTAGAAAAAACTGTGAAAAAGTCTGCACTCTAATAAGACTGGAAAAGTCTTTAGCTGAGAAACATATCTTTTGTGGAGGGTTTGCTAATAAATTTGTGGAAAAGACCCAATAAATATTCAGGGGGACCAAAAGGGTGGGAACATTGATTATCTGGAAAACCCTATCATTTACACTTTTAGTCAATAAAAATAGCCTGAACTATTAATTTAAGTACATTTTTTGTGTAACCGGGAAAAATAAGCATTTCCAAAAGACTATACATCCAATCTAGAACATAGATGTTTAATGTAAGTGGTAATTTGTTTAATGGACGTCCTCCTGTCTCTCTGGTGGATAGGAGAGTTGCTGCTTCCATCCGTGCAGCACACACATATATTAATTATTCATTAACACTAAATAACTTACTGAGCTACTGTACAAAGCACACAAAAGGCAAGTAACAAAGAACGTGAAAGCAACAACTAAATTAAAAAGAAGCTATCAAAATGAAATTCATATTAAATGACCTTACAACAGTCTGAGTTTGCAAATACTAAGTGGTGTTGGTTGTTGCAAGTGACACCCATTAGAGGCTTTTTTATGTTTTCCAACAGAACAAAGCAGCTTTATATGAATATTGTTTCCCTTTAAGGCCTTTTAAATCCGCTGCCCAGAGACATCTGGACACTCACGAAAATTCTTGGGCTTATAAACTAGGAAGGTCAGGCTGAAAACTTATCCCCAGATACTCTGACAAGTCTGGAAACAACAAAGTAAGCAGTTAATTTTTAAATGTTGCAGTTTGTTGGTTTGTTTTTTTTTTTAATGTAACTGTTAATCCAACTTGTTGGCAGAACTCTATGCTTAAAATTTGGAAAACAAATAGAGATATATAAAGTATTAATTGGCCTTTGTGTTTATAGCAAAATTGAAAATAAGAGAAATATGTGCGATTGTGTGAAGACTTGAAAGAATCTTATGGGAGTCAGTAGTTGTAATTCCATGATTCTTTATTACAGCCTGCGGCTGGCATTTTGCTATGTTTGTTATACTTATTCTTGACTTCTTGAAGTCAGTCAACTCTAAAGCTTTTAAAACAAGTGTTAAGTTTGGAAAGGGTCTTTATTAAAGAAAGTCTCATCAAGGTCTTATAGAAGCTTGTGGAATCATGAATAATGAGAGCTGATCTTTGCAAAAGTCAGACAAGCTTGGGCTAGAAATACAGGACAATTATTTTCTCTATCAAATCACAATGACGGTTGAGGATACCCATTAAATTGCATGTAATTGCCAGTCTTAAAATATTAAAATATTTTTATCATGTGTAAAGGAATAATAGTGCTTTTTATACAGCCTATAAATTCCGAGTAAGGAACACTCTGCTAAAAGTGGCTCATATGCAGAGCAGTGGAGAAAGAGGAATGTGGTTCACAAGCAGGCTGAGCAGAACAGTAGTTTGACAAAGACCATGAAAACTTGACCATGTTA
This sequence comes from Arenaria interpres, assembly GCA_013399435.1. Classification (NCBI taxonomy): domain Eukaryota; kingdom Metazoa; phylum Chordata; class Aves; order Charadriiformes; family Scolopacidae; genus Arenaria; species Arenaria interpres. Next base: position 328,300 of record VXAK01023025.1, on the reverse strand, counting down.
TTCATTTTATTAGCTATGTTCACCTAAGGATTTTAATACTCAGGTAGTGATCCTAGAACTATGATCCTGAGACTATTTGCCATTTGCAAGACTCTTAGAAATGCCCCCCACCCCGAATCACATCAAATATTGACATTTATAGCATCTTTACAGCTTCTAACCAAGGATCTAGAAGTGCTAGGCAATCTACCAGAACTTCTTCAGGTGAGGATTCACAAATTTGGGGATGTGCTAGAAGAGCTATTCCTGATTGGCAGTAGGCCTGCTATGCTCTCATTGGAAGGACGTCATGCTCCATACGCGTCCCTTGCCCTGTGAGGTGGTAACACTGATGTAGATGTAGCGTGCCAGTTCCACATGGTCACTGTGGTTTGATGGTCCCTGGCAAAGAAAGGCGAAAAGGTGCAGATGGGAAAAGGGGCAGCAGGACAGGAGAATACACAGCACTGACCTTAACACATTGCGCTTGCGCTCCGTCGGGACGCAGATGCTTCCTCCCTCAGCTTTTGCACAGCAGCTGTGCACACTGACTGCACCTTCTCCATGAACACACAACTACTCAAAACTGCACAAATAAAGCAGTTGCTGTGAGACAACTTTACCAGAGCTTCTTAACAGAATTTGCTGAAAGAGCAGAGTCTCATTTCTGCTTCACTACCGGTGTTACCAAACACCTCCCTTTCAGTTGGAGTGGGATAGAGCTCTTGGTGTTTGAAAAGAACCAAACACAAATTAACATTTTGCTTCATATTGATTGACTCTTTTAGTTAAAGAGCAGTGTTATCTGGTACGTGATTCCAAAGAAGTCTTAGTGAAATATTTCATTTTTTTTTTACTTACTAAAGTTAACTTACTGAACTACTGCATAGTATCGTAGGAAATATTATTAGACAAAGAGAGGTTTAAATGAAAGTAAAAGGAAACAGTAGTACCTTTTCTGAGGAGTGATGCCATTCCGTCTAAGCTGGTCTAAACATCACTGTCTTGGAAAAAAAGATGTGGAATTCTAGATAATTTCTGATAAATTTTATTGTTTGGTTCCCTATTAGTTGTTTACAGCTAAATTCTCTCTGAAGCTTATCACGCTATCCTACTATGAATTTAGACGAAACCTGAAATGTTGAAAAAGGCTTTTTTAGCTTATCACAAAGAAGATTTTATGTGACATATGGAAAAAATTATACTTCATATTGTCAAATAACCATATAGGCATAAATATGTAGACTTCTATGCATCTTTAGCACATACCTAAATATGGGTTTCAGTGAGGTAACTGATATGAAATACCAAACATTTGAAGAACCCTTATCAATAATACAGGAAAATAGGAACCTAGTGGCACTATTATATTTTACACATTAGTTAACAACATTGCTAAAATTAGTTTTCCTAAGAGCATAGACATCTAAAACTTACTTGTTTTAGGACAATAATTTAATTTTACTGTTACATGACAGGATTTCTGCTAGCCGTTTCAGCGATAGGAGAGGCAGCCAACACAAGCTGGAACATGGGAAGTCCTGATTATGAAGATATGAATTTTTACCCTGAGAGTGGTTAGACCCTTAAACAGGCTACCCAGAGAGTCTGTGAAAACTCCATTCTTGGGGGTATTCATTGACTGAAAAAAGCCTTGAGCAATCTGGTCAGGTTGAGCCTGCTTTGTGCAGGGGTGTTCAATCACTGTCTGAAAAAACAGGACTGAAAAACCCCAAATGATAGCTGCTAGGAAGTACTCCTAAGACGAGCTATGTGAGAATAGGCTACTCATGGCTGCCCTGTCAATATGGGTAAGATCTTGTTAATGATAAAAAAAATCAACTAAGGAGATGAGTTATATTTATGAGTACATAAGTTTCCCTAATGAAGACAAATCATTAAAGGGGTAAATCAGATTCCGTGATTTTTTGGAAAACAAGACAATTTGCTGAGATAGCATGACAGTGCTGGATACAAGTGACCAATTTGGGCATAATTAACTTTCATACACATTTGAGTACCCTGTGGGGCACCCTGATGTATCCACATCCCTGTGCAGTTTACAGATATTATGAAGCTATATGGAAGTATGGCAGATTCTTGCATTTTGGGATAACAGTTGAAAGCTGGGGTATCCTAGTGTATCTCCCCATCACAGATGGCACTCAATACTTTCGGAGTAACTGCTTAAAGCTCTTGGCAATCTGAATTCAGGCCATAATTCAGAGCATTGCCAGACAGTGCTGGTCAGAAAGTGTGCTTTGTTGGAAACGACTAATACGATGCAAAATAATGAATTCAAGACATGACAGGATTTCAGGGACAATTGTGACTTGCATCCCCAGCAAACTGGCTTTGGAGAATCACTGATTTTGCATTACCTGGCAGTGAGAATTGTTGCCAGATAGATCTCCAAAAAAATAAACAATAAAAAATGTGACCAGTCTTGGCACGCTCACACAGTGGACCACAGGAGACCGATCCCTCAGGCTTTTGTGGCACCTGGTCATTGTTCTTGGTGAGACATGTTGGTGTGAAGCCAGTGGCTCAAGAAGGAAAACAGTGGCAGGTACCTGGCCAGTGCTTCCAAGATACCAGACTCCAAGGGAGAAGCCGGAAAGTCCTGGTGTTAATTCACATTCATCTTCCAGCTCTGCCTAAAAGCCTTTAAAAACCTGGCTGGAGACAGATGAGAATTTTTGAGCCCCCTACCCATTATAGACTTGAGACTAGGAACCTGGACATGCTGAAATTGATTTTGGCAAGCTGGAATAGTCCCACTGGTGCTGTCTTATTGCCAGGAAGCTGCAAAATCTGGCATCTTCAGAGACTGCTGAGGGAAAGTAGACAATTTAGGCATTTTCAGACTTAACAAGAAAGCCAGTTTCACAGAACAGCTGTGTAGAATATTAGTCTAGATCGCTTCTGAAATGTCATGTTTCACTGTTCCTGATGTGAAAATTGGTATAAAACTCTGACTAACAATAAACCAGATTTTTTTTTGTGTTTTGTTTTCTTTGGGGGTTGATTCAGATGGGAACCATATCATTATTAATATTATTTTCAAGCAGGAAACTGTTTTCTGATCAGCTCTGTCTCTAGGTAATCTTCAATTTAATTTTCTAAAATCATGCTCTGTCCTAGTTCCTTTCGGCTATTCTTGAGACATACAAATTACTCAAATTACTTTGCCAGACTACAAAGATCTGATTTTCTCTGGGAAAAAAAAAAAAAAAAAAAGACTAAAATTGTCTGTCTGAAGGAAGTGTAACAGATTGCTTAAGTCTTCTAGAGTCTCTCCTTTCCGAAGAATCACTGTCCTAAATTGCCTATGGGGTTTTGTTCCTGTTTTACTAAATGAGTGCTTTCTTCAAATATCAAAACATCTAGTTCTGACTGTTGCTCTCAGCTCAGACTCTTCAGAGGTTTAGTAAATGGATCTGGTTTCTTGTCTCCGCCCTCAACAGAGAATGGAAACAAGTCCTTGTCCCTAAGCATGACTTTGGCTAGGTAAGTTAAGTTGTCATCAATCCTTGGCCTACTGCAAAAGATATATGATGTATAATTTTAGAAGCACCTAGATGTTAGTAAAAAACCAATGTTTGGGTGTAGCACTGGTAATACTCAAAAGAGGTAACAAGAGCAGGTGGAAGCCTGTGCGAAGGATGATACGCTTTGGAAATTCAGTAGACTGATGGCTTCTCTTTGGAATAGTTTGAAGATGCAGAAGATGATGAAATAATTGCCAGATATAAAATCAAAAATAATAAAGAACTATGGAGTACATATCCACTGAGTGCCTGTTTTTATATTTTTAAAGGCCTGCTCTCCATGCCTGAGCCCCAGCCTCACAGCCATGGTGTACAAGCTATGAGGGTATGTGTAAGCACTTTGGAGCAGGGAAAAGGACTTGTCCTGAAAGATCAGCACTGACTTTATGACTCCATATAATAATTAGATGCTTTTAAACATTGTTTTTGCAATTCATGCTTGAACAGCCAGAGTGTTTTAACCTACAGGTAAAGTCTCTAGAAAGGAAAGTGTTGCAAGCTGCATGTGGAGTCTTTCTGAGAGCCCTACTTACAGCAGGAGATCCCAACTTCACAGCCAGTTTAGCCTTTTCCCAGTGTTCAGATGAGCTGTAGACACTTCACTCTTCATTGTTGTTGTTCTTTGTTCTTCTTATTTCAGCCCATCAGAATATTTTATTTTCTTCTAGTAAGAGCTATTGGCAAGCCACAACAGATTATCAGCCAAAGCCTTAACATCCAGTCTGATTCCTGTCCATTATTGAAAGCTGCATTTCACTTTTTAAGGAAGAATTTACTGAATGTCAGTCTATCATTTGGATGCTACCTAGAATAAGTGTGAATAACTGATTCAATATAAAGTGAACTAAGTGAAACTTAGTAAAAGTGAAAGTGAACTAATTAGCAGCATCATCTCTATGTATGTGGAACATGACCATTATCTATTAGGCGTATGTTTTCCCAAGATGCTCTAGATTTGTGCTACATGGGGGAGTCTCTGCTGTTGCAGAATTGCTACCTTTTACATCCTAACATGCAGCTCCAGAAGATGAATTCTACTGAGCAATGCAAAACCAAATTTATATTTAAGTACATATAACTGCTTTTTTCCATCATCAATGAGTTTTATGCTGTTTGTTTTGGTAACATAGTCTGTGATGGTCCAGAGGCAGAGGAACCACGTGAAACTGAAGTGACCTTTTAGATGAGCGTTACTCTTAAAGAAGCTGTTGGTATTGGAATCTCTACTGAAAGCAACAGCCTGTGAAAGGGTTTCCTGCTGCATAAGCTGAAGCAAGTTAGAAGTATGTTAAAGCAATAGGACTGCTTCTTTTTCAAAACAATCATGGAGCAATTCTATCTCTCTGCTCTTGTTTTCGGTTAGCTGGCAAATGCTGTTTGAAATATCCCAGTATTTCCACTGTATGTAGCTTCTGTCGGGTAGGTCAGCTACTGAATGAACAGCAGAAAAAAAATCCTGCCTGCACTGTTTAACTTGAAGTGGGAAAAAGTCAACAGCATGGTTTTAATTTTTTGTTATTTTTCCTGTCTCTCTTTGTAGCTTCCACATGCTGTAGTCTCTGCTTTGCTTCATGCTGGAATGCACAGGAGCATTTATTGTTTTGTTGGCCAGGTCTGAGTTAGAATTAACAAAGGCTGACACTGGACTAGCAGAAAAATGGCTAAAAATCTTTTGCAGAAGTATGGATTTCTTTCCTTCATCAAAATTCAAAAATTCTGCCAGAGGTTGTTAAAGTTGAAATTTGAGAGTTTTAGACTTGATATTTCTTTCTTCTCCGAGAAGGGCTTCTAGCGGTTGCTTAGACTCTGATTTGTATCTTTTTCTCTTTTGATAATAACTGTGAAGATTTGGGTTCTACTTGGTTTATGTTAACTCTGATGTGTTGTTCTTTCTGTGAAGAAATAGCTATCTATTTGCCCTAGAAACAACATCTATAATTTATGTACTTACAACAAATTGTCTGGGTTAATTTTCACAAATTTTTAAATTGAATAAAACGCTAATAGCAACTGCTTGTAGCAGGTGCCTATCATAATTCAGCCTGAGGTCACCTATTAGTTCATAGGCCCCTGGAAAGTCACAGCTAGTCATGACACCAAAAATATGCCTGTTGTTTCAAAGCTGTGCAGATGGTGTTGAGATCTGTCAGCCAGCTCAATGACCATTATGAAATTTAGCCTTGTGACAGGTTTAATTTCTTTTCTTGATCCCACAGTTGTCCAATTACACCTTTCTACAGTCTTCTTTTCCATTTCTCTACCCTGTCTTTTTTCCCCCTGTTTGTGGTAGCTGAATGCAGATAGTATTCGTTCATAGCACCACTTAATAAAGAAAATAAATGCAAGCATCCTATTTAAAATAGAATTGCAGCTCTGCTTTACACTGACAAAGGCAAAGAAATTGGAAGCAGGGCCTCTCTTGTTTCCTGCTCGTGTACAGGTGGTGGTGTGGCATGCCAGAATCCTGTGTGTGCATGCCTTCAACCATGGACATTCACAAGGTGGTGCTTTCAGGTTGGAGAGACTGCAATGTAACACCAGTGATAGCACCAGACCCACAATCACAAAAATCAGCAAAAGAAAAATCAAATTAACTGAAACACTGTTTCTTTTAAATCCAAAATGCATATATACACTAAATGTTTTCAGATGAATGGCTGAGTTGGCACTCAGCTCACATCACCCAGATCTTGTGCTTTTCTAGCAATAATCCTTATGTAATTACACATTTGACATGTGAAAACTGCCAATGTGGTTTGACACCGCTTAACAATGTGTAATCTTTCATGCTACAATCTGTAATTTTCTTAGCGGTATGAGAGACTATATGCTGTCAACTCTCTGCAGTCTGGGTTCATTGGAACTGACAGGCTGCATATTTGTTAGCTTATTTTTGCTTACTCAACACGGAACTGTATATTGAATTCAGACTGATTACGTGAACTTGAGAGGCAATTTCTACAGTTAGAATACTGTTAATTCACTCTTGCTGTTGTAAATCTTTGGAATGGAAGGACTGGGGTTACTGTTGCAGATGGAAGACAGCCTACTGGTCTCTGATTTTCCATCAAAAGCAGATTACCATTTCCAATTTTAGATATCTGTTCTTCAGTTGATTTCCTTATAAGTAATGAAGAAATGTTGTAAGCATTATAAAATAAAGGCAGCTTTGAACTGGAGACAATTTCAGAATGTCTGACTCTCAGTCTTAATCAAAGAATTACATACGGGAGTTTCTATGATTTGTACATAGTATTATGAATGAGAGAACAGGCATTTGAGATATGACTTTAGTTTTCTTTATCTTCTCACTTATGGAAATGCAGTCATCTGGCTGAAATAGCAACACAGGCTGTAGAGTGGGAGAAGGGCATAATATTTAAGATTATACAACATAGCAGAATGGGACCATTATGGAAATTGTTTTCAAAGGTTTGCAGACAGCTCTCATATTTAGAAGACAAAAAAGTAGTGCCTTAAGACCAAATGGATGCACTGAGCATATGTTAAGAGTAATTTGATAAAAAATAATAGTTAGCATACCTTACTGCTTACTACTTGCTTCTTCCCACAGTGAATCATTTACAGCTCCTGTCTTCCTGTACAAAACATTTTCTTGTGTTTTAACTTTTTTTAGGGGGTAAGCTCTTCGATAAACAGAAAAGACCATGTGGCATTCCTAACTTCATATGTGTTTTGAATCATTATAATAATTAGATTAATACCCTGAACGTATGTCTTTTAGGCTAATTACAGGACAATTTGTTTTGCTAATGGCTTCTCTTCTGCTGGGTTTTTGTTTCTGCTCCCAAGAGTATCTGTAATACACTCTTTTTATATACTCATTTGATATACTTTATTTTTCAGTATCTTGAGTATTGCATAGGTAGTTCAGCTGCTTGTTTCATGAAACCGACAAATAATGGTGAATAATCTGCATCTAGCTAGCAAGTAGGTGTTACAGACGTTGTTTGATACGTGCATGCAATTGTTGTATGAATTTAAAAGTTCTTTGCTAATCCACCCAGGTTCAAAAATTGCTTTCACATAAAAACTAAACCTCTTTAGAGAAATTAATATGTTATAATGAGAGAAAGAGTGGTTGGAAAAGTGTCAAATAATTTGCAAAGCGTTCCTGGAAATAAGAGGATTTAAGTGAAGAAGAAAACTAAATTAAGAAAATTAAGTTAGAGCTCAGAGTTCCACAAAGGTTCAACGGTTGTCCATTTTTTTAACTTTACTTTCTTCCTTCTATTTAATTTCATGCTACATGCTTTGCTGTTCTTTCACTTCGCATATTCCATTGTTTTCAGAAGGTTAAAAGAAAAGGGAAATAAGTAGTTCAGTTTCATATAGCATTTAAGCTATTCCTTTGGGAACATATTTCAGGATGGGATCTGAGCTCTTGGGTTATTTTTTTCCTATGCATTGTTTTTACTTTGGGTTTTCTCTATGCTTTACCTTTTATGTGAGCACTGAAGTTTTCCTCTAACAGTATATTACGCATTTTTCCACCAATTAGTTGTATGAATGAACTGTTGCACTTCCATTCCAAGTTTATTGAAATTAAGGGAATTTTTTTGGATCAGTCGTGGCTGCAGTGAATACAGTGTGAACTCCCTCATGAAGAAATATTCACAGGTTAACTCTCAAACATTTCCGTTTTCTTGAAACAAGATTAATACTGTAGAACAGACAAGGCCACTTGGGTTGTGTTATTAGTTGTATCAGATACTTAAGCTTCCTCCCAAGCCCTTCAATCTGAAGAAATGACACTTTGGTACTCACATCAAATTATGGTGCTAAATTTCTTTATTGTCATGTCCCCAGTGAGATGCCATCATCCTTCTTACAGTCTTGGCATCTCTGTGTTTGAAAAGCAATGGTTCAATAAAAATAATTAGAGAGGTGGAGGATGATTGAGTGACATCTATACTATATGTACCCACATGCACACATCATTTCCTGGCTCTGGGAGCAGCAGAGGAAAATGTAATGTTCGAACAGTATGTCGCTATGGCTGGCTGGTTCTTTGCCAAAGACGGATCTAGTTGCATGGCTTTCAAACATGCTGCCACTTTTGGGTTGGAAATAAAGCCCTAAAAATCAATAATTGGGCTTCGATATTAAGTTGTGTACAGTAATTTCATTGTGGTTTTATTAGATCAGTAAAATACCCGCTGTGGGACAGTATCACAAGGAACTAATTCATGTACCAAATTTAAAGTCTAATATATGCCTGAGAGTTTAGAGAAAGGGATTTGAAAGAGGTGAAGGAGCTACATAGAGATTTTAGTGTTTAAAAGAGTTTTCTAATGAGAAAAGAGTAACAAGAAACTAAAGTCTAATAAAGCAGATATTGTAAGATTTGAAGTTTCAGATTACCTTCATTTGCTTTGTAAATCGCTAAGGAAACAAGCTCCTGGGACGCTTTCTCTAATATGCCCCTCATCAGCCTGTGTCTCTTTCCTCCCATCCATGCTGTACGTACAGAACTGAACAATTAATGAAGTTGAGAATTCTTAAGCTTATTTCAATTAAATTCGAACCACCATTTGATTAAAACATCTGTGATTGTGTTTGGTTTAAACGTTGTCGCATGTCTGCCACCTTTACTCACGCTGAGTAGAGTCTGCCTGCAATTTGGGAGTTTTTGAACAAGTGAATCTTTGTGGCGCTCTCCCATCAGCAGTTGATTCTACTCTCGTTTTTGGTTGTGTGCAATCTACTGAACGACTTTGCTCTGCAGCCACGTGATTTGGAGTTATCCTGGTGTTTGATATTATACTGGATTTGTTTCACTGTGCTTGGAAATCAGAATTTGAGCCTCGGTCAGGAAATGAAACTCTTAACCAGAAGCTGTTCCCACAGACCACAGTCCTTTCAGAATAATAATCACATTGGTCAAAGATGTGCAGAAGTAAGTTGTGCGGCTGGCATAGCTGGGTTGGCAGAAGTCTCTAATGTACTCACAGCTATGCCAGCAACACAGTAGTTTTTTTATTGTGTGAGAGAAGGGGAAGATTTATTTATATTGCTACAAATTGGAGCTCTGCCTCATAATGTGTCAAAATGCATTTGTATATTGTGTCTGAAAGGAATAGCTCTATAGCAATAAAGCACTTTAAAACAAAAATAAGCCTTGAAGAACACATTACTACCAATCATTGCTGGACGAAATAGATGGCTTATCAGGGTTTTTATGGTGAGATAGCAATGATAACAGCCGACACGGAACATGAGGCCCAAGCACAAGGAAGCAGTGTGAATAACACTGGTTTTAGTTTATGTTCATCTATCAAAAGAGTTAGTCAAAACTGAAAGAAATTTAACTCTAGATTCTGAGAATTGTTTGAAAAGTGGCAAAGGAGACTGTGAAGAATATTTGTGCACAGTTTCACAGTCCTGATGTATTTAATCACAAACATTTAACACTTCACAGAGTTGATTTAAAAATGACATAAGATTAATTACTAGTTTTCCACCAGATTTCCCTTGGTGCTTTTCTACTGCTTATTTTTCCTCATGACCAAAAGATAGAGGAAGACCAACAAATCCTCATGTCAGTTAAGTCTGAATTTGTGTCACAAAGTATGTGACTACAGTGCAACAGGTGGGGGAAGTCTTGAACCCCAGAACAATATAAGTACCATTACTTTGACAAAAATAATGATGTGATGTGATATGATATGATACGATACAATACGATATGATATGATATGATATGATATGATATAATAAAATTGCTCTTCGCTTTCTGTGCAGTCACAAATCTCAATATATTATGAACTTTCTGTAGTAATTGTGCATATAATAAACTAAATCATTGAAGACAAATATGCATATAGCGGTGGAAGCACTATCAGCACATTCCAGATACAGTCTTTGATATTCATATTTTTTTTTCAGTATCTTTCCCTTTGCTAGAAAAATCCATGGAGCTTGCTTTTGTCTGTGCCAGGTGCCTCTCAGTTGAGAGGAGGTAGTTGCCAAATTGCTCACCATGCAGTAGAAATGGCAACTGAAAGTGATTATGCCGAGCATATGGTCCAAAGGCAGACATCTGCTAACAAAGATTAGGGATACTGTGGCAGATTCTCACTTGTTCTAATGAGCCAAATAATCTTGAACATAAGTCCATTAGAACAAATGAGAGTAGCCATCAATGGCTTTTGCATCAGACCTGCCCCAACCTCGATGCATCTCCCCATAAACTCCTTTGCCTTGCCAGCTTAGGCGTGCAGTGGTATCGTGGGAGAAGTGGGTGCATGTGCCAGAAATATTTCATTAAACCAATTTAGTTAGATACAAAGTAGTAAGAATAGCACTTCAGTGAAAAGGTAAACCTAACGGTTTTAGTGGAATGCAGTGAGACCTTAAGGTGGGCACCTGGAGCTTGTAAGTAGTATACAGGGAGGGCAAAGGCAAGTCTGCTGTTTTCTTGTGTCTGGAGATGATATATATATTCTTTGTTCCTGTTCAGTTTCACCATTGGAAAGCCAGCACCCTTCCACATACATAAGCAACGTGGTCTCACATTGGTGACCATGGTGTGGTCTACATAAGTAACTGTTATGGGAGAAGTGAAGGTTACTTGCAGTTACAGATGTGAGGACTCAGGGCCATGGATTTAGGGTGGAAAGAGCTCAGAGTTAAGTACCTACATGACAGACGTCTATCTCAATCTATCAGGAGGTGCCAAACTTATTAAACGCTGGGGAACCAGGCACCAAAGTTGCAATCGTAGTGGCACTCAATGCTGTATCACCTCATGGGACAAGGATAGCTGGACAGGGGTGCTGGTGGATGGAGTGGCTTGAAGTGGTACAAGGGAAGGGTGAGGGCTGTCACCAAGGAGCTCTCTACTGACAGGTACATCTGAGAGGGAATGACAGGGAAAGGGAAGTGGCTTGGAAAGCTGTATGTGAGCTTTGGGGGCCACAAGTTTTAAGCTAAGAGCAAGCATAGTAGTAGCTGGAGACCAGAGCTGCTGGCAGAGGAGAAAGTATAAAAAAAACCCCAAACTTTTGAGGCGAGAACAGTGGTAATGATGAAGTGAGGTGGTATTGATTGTATCGATCACACTGAAATATCAATCACAGTTGGTAAAAGGGGGTAAAATTGGGGCAGGGAAGTTTGCTAAGTGGGCTGGTTAGTAGTACTTGCTGAGCAGTGAAAATGCTGCTCTAGCATTATCTCACTTTGCAAAAGGTATCTAATTTTGATAACCTCAGCAAAATTAGGAAGAAACTCGAGGCAGAGAAAAGCTGCACAGCTGTGGTATTATCAGTCCTTTGAAGAAGGAAGAATATGAAGAAAGGACTATCTTCTACAGTCTTTATTTTCAAGTAGAAGATTATTTTTCCACCAGATCATTTTGATGTTAAGACACTTCATGCTTTTTTCATGTACTTAAAAAGAACAAATCAATCAGTTAAGAAAGCCTGTGCACCATGCTGAGGCATGAGAGATGGTATTAAAATGCCAAGTGTTTGTGAGAATGTGTGTGATGTATATACAAATCCATGAGGTGTATGCATATTTATCTATATTGTGCTGCATATGCAGATTAAATGTGTACATTTATCTATATCTAGACATAACTATAGAGACGGATGTGTGTGTATCTACCTATAATTGAAATATATACAGCCTTATTAGGCTTCCTCCTTTCTTAGGGAGAATATTCTGAAGTGTCCCCAGGTGAACAGTGGAGTTTAGGTCCTCTCCAGCTTTATGAGAAAGGAGCCTCCATTATGCAAGCTGTTTTTGCTGAGTCTCTGGAGTGTTACTTGATACATTTTCAATATAGTTTGTAAAATATGATGGAAGTGTTCCAGTAAAGAGGTGCAACATTAAATATAAGATTATTAACATCGTTCCTTTTGGCTAGACAGGTATAAGGTGTGTATACTTTATAACTTTTCAGGCTTTTTAAATAGCCTATCTATAAAGTTTTAAATTTAAATATTTTAAAGTTATAACTTAACTTAAGAGAGGTAGGGGTAAGTCCCTGATAATTTATAAGTTTTCTACATAATTCTTTTTGATCTTATAACCTAAGAAGGAGGCTAAGTTTCATATTTTTTTTTCAAATTAAGCAGCTTTAATTAGCTGATGTTGAAATGAATTGGGAAACTATGAGAAGTTACTTAATGCATCTACTGTCTCACAAAAAACTACAGATTCCTGAGCAAGGCTTAAATTGTGCTGGAAGACAGACAGTTTTCCTTGTAGCTGCAAAAAACAATGTGCAAAATATTAACATTTCATAAGTTTACATGTCACGTTTTGTCTTCTGATTGAAGATTATTGTCCCGCCATCTGGTCTGGAGATGACATTTTCTTATTCGCCTCATGTAAATGGTAGCACAATGGAATTCAGACTTCTCTGGAGTCAGAATCATCTGTCCTAATTTCAAGTTGCCAAGTATCTGGGTGTATGCGATCTTATTGATCTCTTTTTCCAAAGTGAAACAATGCAAATGGACGCTTCCGCTTGGCAAACACTTCAACAGTTTGTACTCTTTCTTAGTCCCCTATAGAAAATTAAAAGTTAATTTTCCTTGGTATGCTTGTTCAGATGCCTGCTGGGTTCTGATTGGATACTGAAGCCAGGGGTTAAACTGAGGTGAGGGTCTTTAATCCACAATTTGCCTGCATTTGTGTGTTCTGGCAGATTGTATAAAGGAGCATCTTCAAGATATTTCAGCATGAAAAACCTCTTTGCATCTTTTTCCTATTTCTCTTCAAGCTTTGCACTGTAACAAACACAGTCCAAAGTTTTGGGCACCCTTTAATACGTTAAATAAGAAAAGCTGAGGCATCAAAGGAAGCTGAGAAGGTGGGAGCTGCCCTCAATATACCTCCAGAATCAGGGCTGGGATTTGATGGTTTCTTTTAGGTGAACATAGCATCAATATTCTGCTGAAATTCTCCTCGTCTTCTTAATCCATCTGTGAGATTGTTTTTTGTTTCTATTATTCTTATATGAAGGAAAACAACTTTGTAAACAAAGAAAAAGCTAATGATATATGCAGTATCATATGTAATGTATCAGTATCATCTCCCTGCAAGTGTATGAATTGCGATGGTAGGTGGTGACAAATAAAGGAGTTACACACCCCTTGGATAGTTAGTCATTTATTGTTTCAACTAACTTATTTTTGAATCATTTGAAGACACATTTCTATTTGTAAATTGTTCTCCTAAAATGTATTCTTGAGTCAATGTCTTAAATTAGGTCTTAATGGAAAAATGGATGAAGCATTAGATAATTCTTTCCTCCCCTAGTCATGAAAATAAAGTTTGTAAGTGCTGTCTTTCAGCCTTTCTTTTTCTGTTTACTTTAAGCTGCTAATTAGTTGCAGCAATCAGAATTGTATTCTTTTGACTGTAATAAATGGAATTCCAATAAGGAAGACTGAAGTTGTCCTAAAAATAAACTGTGCTTTACTAACTTTCAACCAGTATAGAGAGCTGCCAAGCTGTTTGCAAAGGGATGTTTACAGCACTTCAGTTGTTTTGTATCATTCTACAGCTGACATCGGGAAATAGGGTCGCTTTCGTATTGTATTTGTAAAAGGTGAGATGGAAGAGTTATCTGGGTAGAGCCTGGGCATTAAATAGAAGGTTTTTTAAAGTATGTTGTGATGAAGAACTACATAAAATGCTAAAAAATATGAAGCAAACTGTATGCATGAGTTAAAAGTTATAGCTTTATCACTCTGGAAATCTTGTCTTATTTGGATTGCCAAACAATGTGGTCAAATACTATATTAAGATGCTCCTTTCTTAAAGAAAGACAATAACTGATTTAGGAACCCTACTCTGGTCTCCTGCTGAGCTTGAGTACGGAGCAAATGCACTCTCCACCAAAACAGTTAATGGAGGACTTACTCCACAAAGTTTGCAGAAGCTGGTGAACCACAAACTTGGAATAATTACTGTTGACATGTTCAAGGACACAGCTTACTTTTCTGTCTTAGTAAGACTTGATTTCTACTGCACTTTTGCAACATGTCTAAAGCAATTGCCAATAACAGTGTGGCTCTGCTGAGAATGTCAACAGTGGAGTTCTCAGCATACATTAAATTTAGAATTGGTATACTATGATAATATTATGGCTATCTATATCAAACTATTCATAGTAAAAAAGCCACAGAAGTGAGTTAATAGATTTATATCTAGCAAGACATCTTTAAGACGTCATATAGCTAGTTATTTCTAGCAAAAGTGCTTCACTTAATTTCTCCAAATTTTCATTTTCCCTACAGGTATCATCCATTCAGAGCATTTCTTCTGACTGGTAGTGATATCTTAGAATCATAGAATCATAGAATCGTCTAGGTTGGAAGAGACCCTTGGGATCATTGAGTCCCACCATCTAGATCTGCTTTTGTATCATTATCACAAGCATAGCAAGAGTTGAGTGAGTTTCTTGGTCAGTTCAATCCTTTACAATCTTTTTTCAGATTCTACTTAATGTCAACCAGCATCTGGAAAGAAATGTAATGTAAACAAGCTTTGATTTATTGATACCTGTGAGGACATCTAGAAATAGGTCAAATATGAGCTCTTAACAGGTATGTAGTCCTTTAATTGACTTTTGTCCATGAATTTCAGCTGAGTCCTTTTAACATTTGGCAGTTTCATGTTATTGATGAGGTACATGTCTGAGTGTTATGCTTTATAACTCTAAGATATGAAAGGTTACTTTCAAAACATTGGTATACTGGGCTCAAGAAGTGGCATTCCTAAAGCCAAGATAAGATTGGTTTGATGGAACTTCTGCAGAATGTGACTGAATCTTCCCATTTTGTGGTGCCTGCTTTCCACCTGACTTCTGAGATGAATCACACCCTGCAACTTGGATTGGCTATCAGTGGAGCAGTTACACAGCTGGAGTACACAGCCATGCTGCTGGACTTTCAACATGTAGATAGATGCTAATCTAACTACACTGGATAGTTTATGTTAAATATTTGGAATTTTTCTGCAGTCCTAAAACTACAGTTAAGTTCAAGAGGATTTATTAAAAACATATACTGAATATGTTATATAAGTTATAGGAAATCTGCAATTATTTGGGATCTCGAAATACTCAGTGCAGTATTATAACTCCAAAGTTCTAATGCTCCTCCTGTGGATCATCTTTTATGTAATTTCCCAGGAAGTGCGTTTATTTGGGGCTCAACAAATTTTGAAGGCAATGTGATGTATTGCATAAACTAAAAAGCGCACAGCAAAAAATGTAGCCCTTATAATGACTCTGCATATCTTGGTCACTGTATGTGCACAATCTCCTGCATGTATTATAGTTCCTGGAACTAGCACTCTAAAATATGTATTGTTAGTTGTGAAATGTGTTTTCAAACATGTTTGATATTTGCTATGGAAAGTGCTAAGAGTTCAACAAACCTCTATTGATACTGCAGATGCAAGTACAATGGACCTCAACAGATAATAAAGGGCTTTGGCTGAACCAGGCCATGATGGTGACAGGCATTGAAACTGTGCCTACATGCTTTGGTTACTGCACTGATCAATGTGATTTAATTTGCCAGTAGCTGTAGATCCTTCCTCCTACCTCCGCGGCTCTGTTACATCTGTTGGAGCACTGAGCAACAGACTGAATTGAAGATTTGGTCCAGCCACAAAACTACCTTTTTCTCCTTGGGACTAATATGATGCTCAGGTAACTAGGGATATTTGCAAACCACATAAGGCTTAAATCCCACCTCCATTTAAACTTTGGGCAACTGAAGCACCAAGAGAATAAAGGATAACATTTGCAATTCACAGTCACTTTGGCACTCTTGAAAAGTAGTGCTCAGCTGTGTTGGAGACAAATGACAGTAGCATATCTTCAATAAAGTCCTAACTTCACTGGAGCTGCTGGGAACTTTTCTGCTAGGTGAAACCATTTCAGGCAACTGAATTTACAAGTGACTTGACAAAGGCATATGGGAAATGAATGAAATAGGTCAAAGTGTTTGTTAATTTCTAAATCAGTCTCCAAAACTTAAAGCCTACGTACACTCTAAGTTCACGGCTAGTATTTCTCTTTAGGAGACACCCTGGAAGGTATACCTGAGCTTGCATTCCTGCCTGTGCCACCCTAGCATTCACACTGTGCTTCTCCAGAAGCTTCACTTCCACAGAGTGATGGCTATAGCTTGACTCAAAAAAACCCCTCTCTGCCTTAGCGAATGTACCCGTTTCAGCTACCCATTCACCAGTCAGTTCACTGTACCCAAACATTGCATGGGAATTTGTTGCTAAAGTATAGACAGTCTTCCAATGGCCCAATACATAAATACCTGGTTTTGTGTTTTCTGCTCCTTTTCCATCTCTGGTAGTTACAGGCTCTGTTAGCTGTTCAACCCTTTATTGCACCATGGGCTACTGGTGGATCCTTCTGTGTCTGGCCAACTGTTGCCTCCAATTCTAATAGGGCAGTTTTCCACTCCTACAGGCAGGCAAGAGAGAAGGGTTGGGGTGAATATCTGGAAGAAGTGTTGCAAGCACATTGAGTAGGGGGAGTGGGCTGGGGAGATGAAGGACTGTTCACTTCTGCAACAATTACCAGCCAACTGGACTGATCATGGACTTGAAATGCAACCAAACACCTCAAGCAATTGCGTAGAAAAACAAGGTACACAAAACAGGCGTATAGAAACAGCAACACTCCATAGCCTAACGTGCACATTTTGATGATCTATCTCTGTTACTTCAACCACTGAAGCTGACACCCTAGACAAATATACTGCTACGAGTGACTCTTCTTTCCCAGAAATGAAGGAGAGGAAGGCCTCAAATGAGTCTAGAGGCAACTGAGGTTGTAACATTTACTCTCACTGCATAAAAACCATTGAAACATCTAATCTGTGAGTTATAATTTAAGGACATACCTATACAAATAGAACAGTGACTTTGTCTACCTGTGAACTATATGGCCATCATGAATGGACAAACCTCTGCCAACATTAACATCAAAGGCAAGGCTCTTTTCAAGAATGCTGATTCAATTACTTTGGGCATGAAAAGGACTATTAATAGAAGGAAGTTTCTTGCTTGTTTGCTTTTTTGTTTCATTTTGTCTTCTGTTTTTTTCAGATTCCATTCACAGAAACCCTTCCAAATGCTTTCTGAAGACAATCTCCTCAAGGAAATATTGAAACCATTTTGGTTTTGTCCTTTCTTTCCTGTCACTGCCGTCACAGAGGGAGGAAAGAGGCAGGAGGCAAGGGACTGCCTGTTGATTAGTCAGCTGACACTTAGCAGCTTATCAGCAGTTGTCTGGCTCCTTTGGAGAAATCCTTCTTACTGTTGGATCTGTCATGTTAGTTAATAGAGAAAACTTTGCTGGTCCACCTACATTTTTGCTAATCTCCTTGCTGATCCTTCCATTCACAGACATGTCGTGGTTGACAAGCTCTTATAGTCCTCCAGTCACATCAATAATGGTGACCGTCACTCTGGAACCTTCAAAAGCTGTATCTTTGATGGGTTATCCAACTTGACAGGTATTATGGAACACCAGCTGGCAAAAGAGAATCTGATATGCATTTTGAATTGGCCACATAAAAAAGGCTTGCACTTTAAAAAAAAAAAACAGTGAGAGATATGGGGATGACGACATCTCTTTATGATGTGATTAAGCTTCTTATTCATTTTTGATGAAGAGGTGGACTGCACAGTTATTCAAGGATTCATGGATTTGACAGAGTTGGAAGGGACCTCTAGAGATCATCTAGTCCAACTGCCCTGCTAAAGCAGGATCGCCTAGAGCACGTTACTCAGGACTGCATCAAGGCAGCTGATGGCTATGGTTGCGTGTGAAAGGCTGGCATACCAAAATGATAAAGGTTACAAGCTGTGGCCGAGTCAGGAAGAAAAGAGGTAGAGAGGATTTGATTTCTTGTACACAAAAAAAAATAAATATATGTACTGAACTGTCCCATCGACAGAGGAATCTGAGGATACAGCTACTGTACGCAGGACTGCATGAACAGAAGAACAGAATCTCCAGCAGAAGGAGAATGGAAGAACCACTGCGGACCAGCAGAGGAACTGTTGCAGGCATGGAAACACCACAACACACAGAATCTGCAGACAATAAAAGCTCAGGAAATTTTTGGAAAAGAAGCAGTCTGAGAACTGCAGCCTTTCAAGGACAGTGTTAACAGGTTGCTGCACTGATCAGTTGTTGATGCCAACTCACTGCTCTGATCTGACTCCTGAGTAGGCCCTTGCCAATGTTGTGTGCAGAATTGGGCAATGAGGATGTTAGCTTGTGCAGGATAAAGTATAGCTTTGGGAAGTTTCAGGCACACTTTCATCGCCTCTTGCAACAGAAGTCCCTTTCCAAATGTGTCATGATGAATCCTACTGTAACACTTCTCCAGTCTGTTGCTGTAACTTGCTGACCAGTCAGGTCATGGACTTGTTAGGGCAGCTCAGGGAAGCATGTAATCTTGAGGGAGGTTGTTCTCTTGGTTTGGCTTGCTACATGCACAAGAAGAAACAGAAAAAAGGTAAGAAATGAGGGAAATCCCAGGTGGAAAATGATATCGTTGTTGAGGTAGCCTTTTTGAAGGCTTAGTTTGGGGGTTGGTTTTCAGCTCTTTAAACTTGCTTTGTAGTTTGCATTCTGATTTTCCAGGTATGAACTTGGACAAAAAATTGTTAAAGTTGTGCTTTTATTAGCAGTCAGAGAGTCTCACTGCATCACCATGAAGTTTTCTGCTGTTCCCTTTGAAGATTTACTTAAATTCTGTGTTTAATCACTTGATTCATTACAACTGAGCTGTACCTAGACGTTTTATTGAAGCATAACAAAACCAAAAGCAACCTGTGGAAGCCAATAAAATTACACCTGTTTTCTAACTCTGAACTAGCAAGAAAAGAGAGTTAAAATTAAATAATAGTTTTTAAAGTAAACTCTTACCCAGTTCAATCAGCAAAATCAGTAATAACCAATAAGGCTGACAGCAGTTAGCAGTCTTCTCACCATAGAAATAATACTTAAAAAAAGCATTATAATATCATTCTGAAACTCTGTACTATGGTACCATTATAACATGACCCGCAGTGTTTAACAAACTAAGGCGAGGGGAAAGCCCTTCTGTGTTGGTCCTTGAGTACTCATCAAATTCTCAGATGCTTATTTACTTTGACTTCTGTCTCTAACTGCTTAGGAGAACACTTAAAATTTTTATCATATGACTAATAGATCATTGTCTGTGCAGGCTCTACTCTTTATAAAATTGCTCACTTTTAGTATGCAAGTGTTATGGGAAGTACCATAGTCCAGCCATACATTGCTGGCAGTGTTGGCGTCCAGATGATGGTATTGGTGTCAGTGTCTTCTAACTTTCTAAATGTGCACACCTCTACCATTCTGCAGCCAGCAGGGATGTAACCAGAGGTTTTGTTGACTCCATGTTGTCTGCATTTATCTTCATGAACGGTGTCAGAGAAAGGCTTGAAGAAATCCAGGATAAAATGGTGGTGGTGTGAAATCAGTTAACTATGTTTTGTCGGTATCTCCTCGTACCTTTAGTTACCAACACTGGCAACAGTTATGCCTTTTATGGTCTTCATTTTCAAAGCAGTACAAATACCCTCAAGTTCTTGCCAGTCTGCAGTTTGTCTGTGTACTTGAGACGTATGAGAAAATTGCTATCTTCCTGTCACACGATGTCTGTCGCTCAGCCTCCCTCAGCTTGGAGTCAGTATGTCTGCTGACATTAAGCAAATTAATTCAGCCACTTTGTCCTCATCTTCTGCTGCATTCCCTTTGGTGGAAATAGGCTAAAAAGCTCAAATAGTGGTAGTTGTTGGCAACTTTTCTGTTATGTCCCATGCCTGAATCAGATTCCCTGCCATGTTTAGTAAGTTTTTTTCTCATGGTTTTTCTTCCATGTGTAGATAAAGAAGGGAAAATATTGTGAAACCATGGGTACTAGCTATATATATATCTCTATATGTATATATCTCCTTTAAAGAAATGAATACATCATATGTTAGTGTATAAATGGCACAATAAACTTGTCTAGCTCATGCCTAGTGGGCACAGCATAGGGAATGGTATGATGAGATTCTTCTCTACAAACCAATTTAATTCATCTCCTTCCTGAAAGAATAAGTACTGTGTCTGAAAGTACAGTTTAGTCTTCATAAGTTTTTTTGGTATGTTACATCATACTTTTGGTTGCTGATTAGCTTGATTTTCTTATTTGGGAGTTCCTGTGACACGGAGAGAAAGTACTGAGACAACTAACTTCACTGTGCTAAAACATTGTGATTTGATAACATTTTTGTGATTTGATAACATTTGTGCATCTCCAGTAGGTCAAAATTTAATTCAGTAGGGAAGAACCCTTTTCAGACAACCGAAGTGAGTCATTCCTTCATATTAATTTAAAATGTCTAATGAGGTTTCCCTTTTTTCTCGTTTGTTTCTCAAGTAGAAAAGCGCTGTTATATATGAAGGGGCTTTTTTCTGAGTGAAAGAAATTTGCTAGCAGCATTTGGGAAAGATGTGCTTTCCAATTTCTCTCAAAATAATATACTACTGGTACTGCTGTCTCCTATTACAGATATTTCAGATTTACTCACTTGGCAAAAACCATACCTATAGAGTCTGCTTAAAAATGTAGAGTAATGAGTCACATCAAATGTATGCACACTACCCCAAAGAAGCCTATTTCAAGAGATACTGAAAATCTGCAGTTATGTTTTACCGAAAAACACAGTGCTCATGTTAAATTAATGGCAAAAAAAAACCCCATGTGAAGAAAACTTTATCTTGACTCAGATTTCTACCAAAGAGATCTATTAGTAATGCAAATTCTACATCCGTTTTTGCATGTTCTGAGGAACGGCAGTAATTTTCAGGAACTGAGTGTCCTCAGGAAATGCAGAAGCAGCAGTGTTTTAGAAGTCCTGCTGTTATCACCATTTGTGCTTTTTAACACTTGCATATTTCGATCCTCTTCAAATGCCTACTTTGGAGTCAGCAACTGAAATAATGTGTTAAGCTAGAGCACAGTAGGTTTCTTGGCTGTATCTGCGGAGCTCACCTATGAAGGGGCCAGAAGGACTGTACTCAAACAGTATGGCTGAAGGCAGGCTTAAAGGCTTAAAGGTGAATACTTTAAGGTGAATACACATACTCTTGAAATGTTCTGAGTTCTGCGATTATGAAAATACATGTCAGAGCGTATCCTAAAGTCAAAGGACCTGCCACATTTCAGTTTGGTTTGAATCTCTTAATCCTACATCCAGGCTGCTGATGCATACAGGAATGGAAGTGAGTTCAGGGTATGGGAGGGATGAGACAGAGGAGATGGGTTCAGACAGCCTGGGCAACAGTTTAGTTTATGTTTTACTTCAATGACACTGATTAGGATTCTCTTAAGTTGATTATGTTGGTGTAAAATTGGTAATACCCCTGATATTCATGTATTATATATACCAGTTTATGTATTTCTCTTTGTTGTAGTATATCTGACTCTTGTGATCTCAAAAGTTCTCCCTATCTGAATTGATTTTCTCTGAATTTCGTGGTCGTGGAACATTTTTCTAAGTACAGTGTTGGGAACACTAAGAAAAATTTAAGAGTTTTGGCAGCTTTTTACTTTAGAGTCTGATATGTGTACCACAGCTATATTTCATTCTTTTTCATCATCTATTCTGGGAAATACTTTGTTGTTGTTGTTGTTGTTGTTGTTGTTGTTAAAAACCAGTGTTTTGACTTTGGAGTAGGAAAACAGCAACACTTACTATGGAAAATATTTTCTGGCAGGAATGATGGCTATAATGTTCTCATAAAGTTTTCATTGTCTTAAGATGTAGTACAATACCATGTTCAGGCAATATTTTCTATGTAATTCCATGTTAAAATGCCCAAACACTAAAGAAGCCCACCTCCAAAACTCCCCGCTGGGGAGGAAGAAATGGCATTGTGTAGCAAAATTAGATTCGTATACAAACTTGCTTAAAAGGATCAGGGAGTTGAGATCTACATTTGGTTTAGGAGGATACCAGGTAAAATATAGCAGCTGATGATACTTGAAAAGATCACCTGAACCAAGGAGTAATGTAGGACTTTGCTGCCAGTCAGTTTGACTAGAAAAAAACTGGCTGAATGTGAGTCGGAGCAAAATATACTTGGCTTTCTTTGCACAGTCGACCAGACTTCTGTATTACTTGTGCTGTGAGAAAAAGGAGTTTTTTTAACCCAAAGTACACCTTCCCCCTTGAAACTACAAGAGCAATGCTGTTTAAAAGCATATCTACTGTACCATTTGGTCTCAGTAGCTTCTGGTTTCCTTCTTTTGCTTCAGGATATCAAGCAAAGATGTTGTGACCATAGACGCAGATTTACTGATGGGCTTTTGTCTTTCTTGTACTGTTTCCTGTTGTGTCCTCTGCCTTTTTAATGACTGGAGACATTGTTAGGTACCCAAGAGGAACATGACCATTTGCTCAAGAGATCTAAGCAATGCAGAAATTTGCATATTGGCTGCTGGTCACATGTGCAAAGAATCAGCTTTGTCCAAACTTACTCTGTTAAACACGCAAGCTGGCTACCAATGCCACTCAGTAGTCACCCGTGCCTGTAGTTTTTCTAATTCAAGTACCCTTCATGTTCGTCTGGGATTTTCCAGGTGGAAATACATGCAAGATGTAGTCCAGGCTCTTATGGCCCTTGACACAGCAGTGCAGTCCCCTTCTCCTTCCTTCTGCCATTCAGAGTGTGACTGCACTTGCCCTGGTCATTGACAGATTGACTGTCAGCAGGAAGTAAGAATGATCCCTTCGGCTTTTCCAGGCTGTCTGTATCCCAAATGCACGCTTCCTCCTCCGCCACCACCATCTTGGAGCATATGCGCTTTTGCTTCCTCAATGTTTCTTGATGTGGTCACCCCCATAAAGGCCCCCTGTGCCGAATACTGCAGCTGTTTGGAATGATCTCTTGGCCACATGGGAAACCCAAGAATGTTAAGGACTAGTTTTAAGTTTGGTAACCAAATTACAGGCGTACCCGCAAATGCCCCAAATCTGTACTTTGTCCCAAGAACTATAAAAATAAGTACCTAAGTCATAAAGAAATATACATGAAAATCAGTTTTCTTACCTAGACTCTTGGTTGTTGCTGTCTATTTTGATGCCTCCAAACCATAACAGGACTACAGGAACGGATTATGTGTAAATATTATTTAGTTTCTATAGGAATAAATCGTGTGACTCAGCAAGGAACAGTAGATCAAAAATTCTGCTTTGCTATAGCTCTTTTGTGCCACTCTCATAATCTCTAGAGCTTGGAACTGTTCATTAAAACAAATGTAATTTAGTGTAGTGGGCCTCCTTCAACTTTGTCAAGGAATTGATCTCTGGTTGGCCTAGGGCAAAGGGGAGTTTCCCAAAAGTGTAAAGCCAAGTTAGGATGGAGTGTAACCAACGTCTCACCCCCTTACCTGCAAATTTTGTTGGAGCAATACTCAAATGCTAGAGTAAGACCAATGATATATTGTACTGAAGTGGTCTTTCAGGGTTCTATGCAGCAATAGGATTCAGACTGTGACAAGAAATTTACTATGCATATTGTCCCTGAGTACTTAAACAGTTTCTTTAAAATACGTTTTAGCAGTTCGGTTGTTCAGCTTAAAAATTGGTAAAGCAGTTTAAGGAGCTGTTTCCATGGTTTAGAAAAACACATCCTATAAATAGATTTTCCTACTGCAAAAGCCTGTCTCAATTAATTCTTCCAATTAAGCCTCAATAACATATACTCCATGAGAATTTGCATTTGTTCATTATGCACGGGAATTACGCATAGTAATTTCATGGACTATAATAGTCCTCAGCGTACTCTGGGATCAAAGTTGTGTCCTTATTCTTCCCCTGTGTTTATTGGCAGCTTTTGATTCCGTCAATCACACACAACTTTGAAGAGGCACTGCTGGGTTACCATGAGTATTGTTTTGGCATGTTTGGAGTAGCCTCAGACCGAGCTCTCTGGTAGTTATTCTTGGTCAATCTTTTTTACTTCTCGTAGCTCTTCAGGGTTCCATCTTCAGACCTTATTAGTCTTTTGTTGTTTTTTAAATGCTGGTATCTAGGTTACAGCAGCCTTTTAAAATATTAGATGTACCATGCAGATGACAGGACTTCTTTTCTGAGCTGTCCCTTCCAAACTTGATTTGGTTCCTGCAGTTTCTGAGCTGCCCTGAAGACTTGTTTCTGAATTTGGGCCAAAAACTGCACAATATTTTGCTTTAGTGATTTTTTTGACAGAACATAAGCTTTATGTGTGGAAGCCACTATCACGCTGGACTAGCTCTTCCTTCGCAGTCCCTTTGAGGATAATTTTTCCATTTCCTGTCACTACAGATTGCACTCTTGGAGGCAGTTTTAAATCAGTAATGTCTTTGATGTTTTTCTTTTAGCATGCCAGGAACATTCCCAGAGTGACACTGATGCTCTCCCAGGCTGTCCAAATGTGTATTCATGGCAGGCTTCCGCTAAGCTGCTGAAACACTCTCCCACTCTGTTTGCTAGCTTGCCAGATGTGAATAAGCTCCAGTTAATTGAAAATACCAGATTTTGAATAGGTTGCAGTTAATTCAAAATGCTATGGCCAGATTGTATATGTGGCTAAACATTATGTTGCTAAATTTTAACTATTGCATCACTCTTCTGTGAAAACCAAATGACAGAAATGTTTCTCAGATGTTTTGAACTTTTTCTTCTCAGGCTTCCAGTGCCCTTAAAGAAAAATATCCAGTGGATCTTTCCAAAGCAGGCTGAATGCATCTGACATAACTGGAGGTCAGGTAAAGTAAATGGACTAGTTGTTTTTAAATGACAGTTGAAAATGAGGTGCTAACATCCTGAATTGTTTTCTGTCACTGCTGTGCACTTGCATACCTACAGATCGGAGGAATTAATTTTCTGTCTGTCACTTCTCTTTTGCTTGTACCCTCCAGCAGGCTAAGCTGGAATTCAGACTTTTTGCTCAACTGAACTTTTGTGGTTATCGCAAAAACAACTTAGAGAAAAGATTTAGTTTTGTTGTCATTGCCTGTGCGTCACATACTTTGCAACATTTCTATTCCATCCATTTTGAAGTTGAGTGAGCCTGTCTGTGAAACCAGGATAAATACTTTTTACACGTTACCCCGGGTGTCCCAGGCCCCTTAGTAACCGCATTACTTAGAGTTATTGTGGTCAGAAGAACCGGTTATAAAAAGGGGAAAACTTCAGGTCAGCTCTAAGAAACAAAAAAACTATTTCCCATTCATCTTAAGCTACAGCTGCTGGATGCGGCGACTGTGTAATTCAGAAATGGCATTCTTCCCCCACAAAATACCAGGAAACATAACATGTTTGCTATGGAAATTGTTCTTTTTCTGCATCTAGGTATTAATTATGGATAACAGTTCATATGTCTATCTGACCATCAGTCTAGTAGCAAAAATCTTTAGTAGTGCACTCATACTCCCTAGCCAACATTTAAAAGGGAGAGACAGAGATTATAACAAGAAACTAGCAAGATATTTTCTTGGGTAAGAAACCTGAAGAGCATTCAAACAAGAGCTCACAGGTCTACAAAATGAGAAGTCTCCCATGTCAGTGCTGATGTTGTAGGATAATTATCCAAGTGCTATGCCTTATAAAACTGCAAATACTGGACTCTTCTGGATCTCCAAGAATATCTCTCCGTGTCTACAATTCTGAATAGTCACTCTAAATTGAGATCTCTGCATGTGCTAAAATTATAGAATTTTCTACCTTCCATGATGCTACTTGAATTAATGACACAGTTATAAATATTCAGGAAAGGATGTTGTGAAGAATTTGAAAAAGCCTGTGCCTTTCAGTATAACTGAATGAATCTATTAATATCATATGATTCAGGGAGAAAATCTGAGTTATTTCAGCAAGGAGGTTCCAGGCAGGAGGGTGCATGTTAAGGCCTTGCGCATAGCTGGAAATGGCAGGTGGAATGACTGAAACTATTAGACCAACCAGGCTGACGTCAGTATAGACAGAAGGGTGAAACTCAGAATGCTGATATGGGATTTAATTATTTAAAATTTAAAAGATGGGAATTTGAGTCAGCCAGCTTTTATGGCATGTGGGTCTAGTTTCATTTCTCTGATGAGATAAGTTTGGTTCATTAAAGCAAATGTTTACATACCACAGAAACTGCCTTTCATAAAGCACTGAACTGCATGTTATTGTGATTAGAAGTCAACACTACCTGATATTGATTAAGTGCAAATTAAATGGATTTAGGCACTTGGTAGCTGGTATATATCAAAGTGGTGTCATGCAAGATTTATCATTGAATAGAAGTATTTCAAATGGGATTTTGCAGAGATCAGTTACAGGTCAGCACTATTAAATACTGGTTTATAAATTTCTGGAAAAGTAAATACAAAAGCAGTGTGAATAAAATTTATGGATGATATAAAGTGTGTCAAAATATTGAGAATAGAGAAGCCAGACTAAGCAATCTGGATTCCTTAAACTGGTAGGATGCAAACAAAAGCTGACTTCAGATGTCAGGCTTCCTGCCTGTACAGACTCTTGCACAAGAAGCTGCACAGGCTGGTCCTGTGCCTCACAGTCCTCTTCCTTGGTGTGCTAGTTTGTCTGAGCAGAACCACACGCTGACACTGCTTCTGGGACCTGAGTCACTATCACTCCCTGGCTTGTGCTACATACTGTGTTGGGTCTTTCTAGTTACACAGTTCTCCTATGAGTGTGATTACAGACCAGTAGAAGTAGGTGCCATGAGCAAGGCTGAAGTTAGCCGTTGGTTTCAGAATTATTTCTATTAGCAGAGTATGAAAATAATATTTCAAGGTCTTAAGTTATGTCTTCACTGTTGTAATTTATTTAGCAGCACTAACCCTCAAGAACAGCAAAAGAACACAAAGGGTTCGTATCATGTAAAATTCATTAGGGGAGACTAAGTCTGCAGATTACAGTGGTTGCACAAACTGAGTGAGAGAGAAAGGAATTTCGAGCTGAAGGTTGATACTGTATTTTCCAGGATTGGTATGAGCTAAGGATGGAGTATTATAGAATTAAGATATTTGGGATTGCTGGGGTCTATAACCTTAACGTAATTTTGTGTGCGTATATACATAATTATATGTATACGTCTATCTGCCTGATCTCTCTCTGTTACACAACTGGTATCAAATTTTACAAAGAACAGAAGGAATTTCAGAAACTTAAGGCCAATTACTGCCTTACGCAGTCATTTACATTAGGATAAATCCATACAGCTACTGAAAGGTGGGGCCGCAGTTCTTGTTTCCACTACATCTTTTGTGTTGGCACCAGCGTGTGTACTGCTCCGTGGGGAGGGCAGAGCAAGGAATGGTTCTTTCTAAAGCAAATTCAGCCAGGAAAGGTGTCTTTCAGCTCAATCACTTCCTTGACCCATCCTGTTGCAAGGCCATTTGGGGTGTAGTTCTGGTGCCAGGTAAGCACAAGAGAGACACACATCCTTGCATTGGATGAGGGCCTTGAGTAACCTTACTAGATACTTGAATTTAGTTTTGCAATTCTCCTTGCCATTGTCATGATTTGCCACTGCTCTCCTTTCTTACATGTGGGATTTCCAAACCTGTGTGTTACTTACTTATCCGAGCCTTTTTTTCATGCCTGCTCCTCTTGAAATTTATAGTTTTATTTCCCCACTAGAAGGTAGCTTCCGAGGAACCGAAGCTATCCTAGGCATTTTAAGGATGGCATAAAAGCTTTGCAGATAAAAATGGAGTGGTTTCTTCTTTTGTTTTATGCCATGGTTGAAGTATTGCGGCATAATACAAAGAGAGATTAAAGCAGAAATGGATCACCTGTTTTTCTTTCAGGCTAGTCATACACTTTTGGTTTCTCCTTGTCACATCTGGCAAATCACTCAGTCAAAAGGACAAGAGTGAAAAACGGATGGTTTGACCCCCCAAAGCAAATGTAGTCCAGGTGAATTACTATATGGTATACACAGCATCAAAGTATTGGAGGAAAACTTCCAAGACATTGTGAAAATAATATCAACTTACTTTAAATATACATTTTAAGAGGTGGCCATGAGGAAAGCCTGACTGGCACTACAGCTGACTTCTCCTTATGTACCGGAAGGTTTACAAACCACATTTGATGAAAGATTTAATCCAGCATTACTAACACCCATTCGTTCTGCTGTGTATCAGAGGAACAACTTGCAATAATGCCTTGCACAGGCAACAAAGAAAATACTGAGACAGGTAAAACCAGAGTGATGTTTACAGGCCAAAAAGCTAATAGCAGTGACACTCTGAAAATGCCAGCGAGAGCCACATACTCCGAGTGAAAAGAGGCACTTGGTTCTGCTGGTGATGGATATTGTTGCAAGGCCTGGGACACTCCTGTTAGCATGTCTAAGATTCATTAGAAGTACGTAAAGAGAAAGAGCTCTCCTGGAAAATGAAACAAATCATTTAATAGCAATATAGCTGTTTTGCTTGCCAAACTGTTGCATTGCAAATTCCCTTTTCCTTTTTGGAATAAAATATTTATCCACCTGAAACACTTGAGAAAACCTTGAATAATTGCCCCACGGAGACATAAGAGATCCAAATCTCAGGCATAGAGCTCATTTTTAATGCATGTGGGTGGCTGGGAGGGCCCGGCTCTCCCTGCTGTGAGAACTGATAAGGGGAAGGGCAGTAGCTGTGGAAGAGGAGCAGGATTTCATACCATCCAGTCCCTCCCTGAACTGCTACCTGGCACTTCACCTGTGGCCTTTGGAGACTCGGTTACCTTCTGCTCCCCACCATCTGTAGTGGCGCTGACTTCTTCCCCAAGAAGCCGAGCATTGCACTGGCTGTGACTGACAGGGGCACAGATTTCCAGGCCAGTCAGGGGGGTGGAAAATAAACAGATCTGAGGGACACGGTTACTGCTGCTGCAGGCAGTGGAAAATAAACACAGCTGAACCTCACAGAAAGGTCTTTTCTTTGGCCACTTGCAACTTCAAGTGGAGTGGGGCAAATTTAAATCTAATAATCTGGTTGCAGCATTTCTCCCTCTGGGTGTAAATAGGTCAGTTAAATAGAAAGTGAAGCTAGGAAAGAGGAGAGGGCTGGGAAAAACAAGGAAAGAGCAGGTAGGTTGCAGTGGGAAGCAAGCATAAACACGTGGCTTCTCCTGGCCTCCCCAGACGTGCTTTCCACCAAGGTGTAAATTACTGTAACAGATGGGTAGTCTGTCAAGTAATTTTTGGGAGAAATTAAAGTACTCGCAACTGGACAGTTAGGAAATACTACTATTAACAGGTTTAAAGGCCTGTAACTAGCACTGCCTGATGGGCAACTGGGGGAGCGTGCTTGGGCACTGGCAGGATTGTAGGTGCCGGACACTGCTTTCACACCCACAGCTCCCGCTGCAAGAGCTGCTCATCTGCTCCGTGGATGCCGGGCACAGGCTGACGGGAGCTGCGGTGGCTGGCATGTAGCCTGTGACACAAGGTTGTCTCAGCTATCTTGGTAGTACTTCAGTGGCTTTGACCAAGTTGCTCATTATTTCTACAGCGACCTAACGGTTCTGAACGTGTATCCCAGAGATGTCAGTGTCCGTGTTCACAGGTAGTTTGAGACTGTTTTGTGCTCTGTGGTCTGAAACGGTGCCTGCTCTATTTTATGAGATTTCATTACTGGACTTGAAGGTGGCGGGGCAGGGGAACAAGGTGCTGCAGCGAAGGTGGACCAGCACTCTGATGATGGAAATAACATGTTGGTGACATCTGAATAATAGTGATCTATTACTGTGTTGCTTAGCACACAGCATGCTGAAATGACTCTCGTATTTAATGATAAAAAGCAGTGTTTCTCTTCCTGTGTTTTGAGATAGGTAGCTTTTTCTATTACTCATACATGACTTCTATGCTCCTCTTGTCACTCTACAAGCACTATTGGTGCTCTTGTTTATGCAAAGATATTTTTCCAACATTTAGTCTATGCTGAACTGCTCAGGAATTGCACTATATTTTTTATAATCTAGCCCCACAGTCTTTCCATACAATCCAACCGCAGCATGGAGATATGTGTAGTACATTTTAAACTCTATTATAAAGTCTTCCATATGTAAAACAAATTAAGCTCTAAAATTGCATCCCAGGCTATTGTACTGGTGAGAGACCAGGATTCTGCCATTGGACTCTATGGGAATGTTGCTGCCTTTTGGAGAGAACATTTAGGATGATGCCTGATGTATCTTTGAAGCTGTGACCTTTGAAATACCAGGGCAATAAAAAATGCGATATTTCAAAGAGTAGACTGGCAACAGTATGTAATGAAGTAAAAATTATGACAGCTTGTCATTTTCTGCTGTCTCAGCAAGAATAACTAGCTAGCCTGGGTGCAGATACAAGGGCATTATGACGTTATCAAGCTCAATATGGATTGAAGAACCCACCAAAAAAGTCTGATAAGTGGGCAGCTCAGCTTGCTGCTGCTTGATGCAACACAAACTAGCTTCATTAAAGGTAGACATCCCTAAAAAAGCACATCTACTTCACGTGTACCTAATGTGTGATCCCACAGGACTAAAACTGGCCTACCTCAAACATCAACTATGAGAATGAAATCCTAGTCCTGAGATTGCAGTAGCTGGTGCCAAGGACTAGTTCAGCTCTTGGACCATTCTCATGAGATCTATAACTATTGGTCTGTAATTTTAAAACACAGAAATGATGCTTCTGAACTTGCGTGTCACTCAAAACACTTTGTCTTGTTTCTGCTGTGGACAGGTTTCACGTGCATGTTAGTGTCTGAGTGATTCCTACAGTTTTTTCGTGACTGAATGTATGCTGTCAGGAAACAGCTTCATAAGTGTTCACACACTTTCTGAGAGCAAAAGCTTAGAAATAGCTGATGCTTCCTTTCTCTTCTTCCACCACCTGATAAGGTTCTTCATTACTGTCACATAACTGCTCCAACTACTTTCTTATTTTTGGGAAAAAATACAAAGAAAATTTGGCCCTCTCTTTCCCCTTCTATTTTATGCAACATGGACTTTGGAATGGGTTTTCAAGGATAAAAACTGAGTGCAGGCTGGCCTCTCTCCTTTACTTCTTGTGTTATGCTTTCAGTTTTGCTTAGTCCATTAGCTACTCACATCCTTACACATTAAGCTGTGCATTTAATAGCACAACTTACATTAAAAAGAACATGTATTTAGGAAATGCAAGTCCTATATTTGTAATCAAAAAGCAGTATTTGTTTTTTCACTGATCTGAGGTTGTTATGAAATTTCTTCTTTCCATCTTTCTCTTCCAATCAATTAACCTTTTTAAACAGAGGCCAAAAAAAACATCCACGGACCCAATGTTTAGTCTAAGAGTGTGAAAGCTACATCTCTTCTTTTCCTAGTTCACAGTAGAGTGCAATATTTATTATTGTAAAAAAAATCCAAGCAATTTCAGAATATTCTTTTTCTTTGTTTTTCTTTTATGCAAATTTCTGTATGATAAACTTAAAAGAAGCATTACAAAGTGTTAAGTCTTTTTGCAAAGAACTCAATGCAGCTTAAAGAATTGACTTAAGATGTTTCATTTGTGCATACATATTTGAATATAACTCCAGTGTACAACAGAAATATACTGATGCTCAGATAACCTTTCCTTTTTAACATGGAAATTGGAAACAGCACTGAAGTGCACTTTTACCATCATGTAAAAATACAGCGAATGGTATTTTCTCTGTTGTAAAATTTGGAAAATGTTTTACCTGCAGTTAGGGTAGCCTGGTTATGGATTTGGTAGAGAACCCAAATATAGAATTTCCATAATTTACACCTTCTCCAGCACGGTACCAGTTATTCTGTAGGTTACTCAAATCTCACAAAACCCAAGGCTGGATCTGAGGGTGCCACATCAAACCCCTGGAGAAATGTAGGTGTCTGATCACGTAAGAGGTGAGCTTCTTTGGAGGTTCTAGCAGGGGAGCGCAGCTACTGTATACCCTTGACCGATGAACAGTACGTCTCTATCAGGGAAGGTCGTTCTCTTCCACCGAGCGCGCAACTTCAGGAGGGACGCACATGGAGTGGTGAGGGAGGAAGGGGACAGCCGCCTAGCTAGCGAGATCAGTCAAATCAACCCTGGCGATCAATGGGGTGACAGAGAGGGTACAGCAAAGGGCCACAAAGATGATTAAGGGCCTGGAGCATCTCTCCTATGAGGAGAGGCTGAGGGACTTGGGTCTTTTTAGTCTTGAGAAGACTTAGGAGGGATCTAATCAATGCATACAAATACTTAAAGGGAGGGTACCAGGAGGACGGGGCTGGTCTTTTTTCAGTGGTGCCCAGTGACAGGACAAGAGGAAATGGCCACAAACTTGAGTGTAAGAAGTTCCACCTAAATGTGAGAAGGAACTTCTTTACTGTGAGAGTGGTAAAGCACTGGAACAAGCTTCCCAGAGAGGTGGTGGAGTCTCCTTCTTCGGAAACATTCAAAACCCTCCTGGACAAGTTCCTGTGCAACCTGCTATAGGTAGAGACCTGCTCTGGCCGGGGGGTTTGACTAGATGATCTCTAGAAGTCCCTTCCAACCCATATCACGGAATCACAGAATTGTTGGAGTTGGAAGGGACCTCTAGAGATCATCTGGTCCAACTCCCCTGCTAAAGCAGGATTGCCTAGAGCACATTACTCAGGACTGCATCCAGGTGGGTCTTGAAGATCTCCAGAGAAGGGGACTCCATGACCTCCCTGGGCAGCCTCTTCCAGTGCTCCGTTACCCTCACCGTAAAGAAGTTTTTTCTCATATTTGAATGGAACTTCCTATGTTCCAGCTTGAGCCCATTGCCCCTTGTTCTATCGCTGGAAACCACTGAAAAGAGTCCAGCTCCATCATCCTTCAACCCACCCTTCAGGAACTTGTAATCATAGATGAGGTCTCTCCTCAGCCTTCGTTTGTCCAGGCTAAAGAGTCCCAGCTCCTTGAGCCTTTCCTCGTAAGGGAGGTGCTCTAATCCCTTAATCATCTTTGTNTCCAGTTGTGGCCTCACCAGTGCAGAGTAGAGAGGGAGAATGACCTCCCTCGACCTACTGGTCACACTCTTTCCTATGCAGCCCAGGATTCCATTGGTCCTCTTGGCAACAATGGCACATTGCTGGTGCATGGAAAGTGTGCTATCTACCAGGACTCCCAGATCTTTCTCCTCAGTAGTGCTTCCCAGAAGATCCATCCCTAACCTGTATTGGTGCCTAGGGTTCTTCCTCCCCAGGTGCAGGATCCTACATTTGTCCTTGTTGAACCTCATTAGGTTCTTCTCTGCCCAGCTCTCCAGCCTGTTCAGGTCACGCTGGATGGCGGCACAGCCCTCTGGAGTGTCAGCCAGCCCTCCCAGTTTGGTATCATCAGTGAACTTGCTGACAATACACTCTGTCCCCTCGTCCAGGTCATTTATGAATATGTTGGACAGGACTGGGCCGAGTATTGACCCCTGAGGGACACCACTGGTCACAGGCCTCCAACTTGACCCTGCTCCATATGATCCTATGATTCTAAGAGGTGCATACTCACATGCAAGACCATGCTGTGGAAGCCCCTTGCTGAGCTTAGCCATATAATGCCAGCTCCCACAGAGTGCCGTGGCCCATCCAGCCCAGCGCTGCCGCTGCGGTTTCCCTGCTCTGTGCTGGACACCCCAAGGGGCAGCAAATTTGTGTCACTGCTTGCCAACAGATTCCTCTTCAGAGGAGTGTGAAATGGGCATAACATGGATATAGACTTGACAGGTCTGTATTCCCTGCCCAGCAGCTGGCTTTTTCATTTGATAGAAGAGTCTGTCTGGAGTCTGGTAAACACTTTTCAATAAAATTTTTATTTTAGTGGAAATTTTTTGTTTCTGAGAAATACACACGTTTCCATTCCCAATGAAGGAAAAAAAATACATTCCCCTGTAAACTCTAGTTGCTACCAGCAACCACGCTTAAGTGTCCCTTAAAATCCCATCATGATAGACAAAAATCCATTATATCCTACAACCATATCAGATTGCTGTGGTTGCCATGTCTGACAGATGGGTTTTACATTATGTCCCCCTGGTCCACGGGGTAAGACTTATTGCAGATATAGAAGGAAATGAATGTCCCACCATAAAGGGACTAAGCAGAGAAGACCCCAGTTTCTCAGAGAAGCAGCTGGAAAGCCAGTCAATCCCCACAGTGGGGATATCCGCACCGCTCATCCTGGCCAGGTGTTCCTGGCACAAGCAAGCCCGCTGCTGCAACTGGCAGGCGGCTGTAATGACTCTCAACAGAGAAACCAGGTGGTGAATGGCCATGGGGTCTGCACCCCCCTTGCCCCTCAGCAACCAGGCTGGCGTGCTGGGCACTGACTGACAGGTTTGGCACTTTGACTGACTACATGAAAATCAGAAAGTTTCTGCTTCTGTCTTTATTTCTAGTATCTCTTGCTATTTGCCTTTTAGGATCTGTAGTCTGGTCCAGGGAACTGCTTTACATGTTGAAAGTATGAAGGGAATAACATGGAAAACTCGGCAAAATGCTCTTTTGCATTTTCAGTGTCTGTGCTTTGCTGGATCTGTCAGTCTCTCCAGCAGGAAACATAGCTGTAACTCAGGAAGGGTTTCAATTATCTTCTTGTTTGCTGGAAATAAAAAGAAACCTCAAACTGACATGTTTCTGAAGAAGAATCCCAAGGGATACATACTTCATACCACAGAAACCAGAAGGGGAAAAAAAAAAAAAAGAAAAGAAACAAAAAAAAGAAGTAATTCCTAACCAGCTCCAAAGCCTTCACTGGCCAAACCAAAGGGAAACAGCACGTGAGTAACTTTGTTATCTATTTACTAGTGTCTTACTGTCAGCCATGTCTTAAAACCTTAGTATTGTACATGCTGGGGCACCTTACTGTCATGCTAATGAGCTGGCCTGTCTCATCTTGAGGGGCCCAAGAAAGAAAAAAAACAGAAACAGAGTTTGTAAATATACATGCAACCTACTGCAGGAACACATGGACTTCAGGGAATTGGGAACTGTGGATGATTATAGAGAGGTCACAGTTTACCTCCTGAACAGTCTCCACTGGGTTTTAACAGGGGAAGTACATCTCACTAGCTGTCATCATCACATGAGTAACTACAGAACACTATATAGCGCTCTTCTTATTCCTGCATGTCAGCACCACCTTTCTCTGAAAGCAGAGGAAGTTTTGTCTTCTCCCAGTCTTCCTGAAGTCATCGCCCAGGGATAGGTCTTGAGCCTAAATAGTTCTAAAAACCGTCCGTTACTTCCATACTTTGGGAGCAAATATGACAAGATGGGTCGAGTCAAACAACCATTTAATATGTACATAACCCTCTGTAAATAAGATGAATATTGGAAAGAGTATTCAGAATATCTCAAATAACTTTGAAAAGAAGCCATTGTACCGTACAGTCTGTTGCTCTAGTGCACACTTTCCCAATGCTGCTCTTATTCACAGGCTGTAGACAGCAAAAAAGTGCTCCCATAATGTATGCTATTTGTGTCACGTGAACCTTGCAGAGGTGAACATAATGTCAGCAGTATCACCTCTTTTCCAAGCAGTTCAGTAACCTGTCAACAAACAGCTGGAGTCACCCTAGCTATCAGCCCTCCAGCCCTCCAGCCCAGAGTTAATGGATGATTGGTTGTTCATGCTGCTGGCAATACAGAAATATGTTTCAGATATCTAAAAAGACAAGGGTAAGGAGATGTCTTTTGGTCTGGTATCAATACGAGGCCTGAGCTGCCACCCACATGCAGAGATGAACAGCAGCTCCAGCTGATGATGTAGGACAGGACCACTTAGTTACTGAAACCATTTAGGCTGTGGTGCTGAGGTTGCTCAGGAGAAAGCAGTGTGTTGGGTCAGCTAGATACTGTACATCTCTTTCAGAGCTGTTGAATGGGTGACTACACTGGAAAAAAACCTTGAAGAGGAGAAGGGCATTGGGAATCCCTTCTTAGAAGCGTGGGAGATGTTACCGACCTAGAGGAACAGTGAGGTCTGGTGCAAAATTTTCTTGTGGTCTGGATGTGGACCGAAGCATTATTTGTTGAATACTGCTGAAACAAGATCACATTTTCAAATGTCGTTGAGTGACTCTCCTGTTGATTTTTACTGTTGAGAAATCTGCTGTGAATTTTGTTGGACGCAGCCATTACAAGTGAAGAAGTAGAAGGTGGATGGAGTGATTGAAGATGTAAGGAAAATGTCAGACATGGAGTGGATTTCTCTGAACTGGAAATTCACTTCAGATAACTGTTAATATTGCAAACCTTATGAAATAATTATAACTAGTAGCACTTAATAACGGAAACAGCTAAAGGTTTG
Source organism: Arenaria interpres (assembly GCA_013399435.1). Classification (NCBI taxonomy): domain Eukaryota; kingdom Metazoa; phylum Chordata; class Aves; order Charadriiformes; family Scolopacidae; genus Arenaria; species Arenaria interpres. The sequence continues at coordinate 291,373 of VXAK01023025.1, read as the reverse complement.
CCTCCCTGTCTGCTCTAAAATACCGTGTTTCCAGTATCGTAGTATCATGAGACATTGCACTTGGGCTGTTGATTAGCTTGGAATGCACATCCTTTCTTCATTACTGAATGACCTCAAATGGTAGTGTTTCATATATAAATCTACCATTACAGGCACTGATTTACCATGCCTCTGCTTAGCCTGTGACAGATGATGAGGTCATAGCATCCTCTATTGTTATCCCTTCTATTTCAGGCTTTCAGCAGAGTATAAGTGAAGAATGAAGGCTTTTTTTACCCCCTTTTTTAAGGTACAAGTTACCTTCAAGCACCTGCCTTCCAAGTGGGAGAAGATAGGCCTTTGAAACATGGCTTCTTTTATTTGAATGTCTCTTAGTATTAAAGAAAGGCTAGTTTTACTCATTTTCAATTTGTGATGTGTTAACTGAAGTATACTTAACTACTTCAATAGCAGAAGTAATTATTTTATGCAAAATGAAATCAGTATTTAAAAGTTCTTTATGTAAATTCTGATGCTTCATTTTGGAGTACGCTTCAAGTAATAAAATTTCCTGTTGGCATTTTTTTTTAATCAATATTGGTGCCAAAGCATGGAGAAAGCTTATATTCTGCCACAGAAAGCTGAAAGAATTAGGGATTTTTTTTCAGAGAATGAAAGTTCCCTTCACTTCTTGGCCTTGCTTGCACAGATTTCTAAGCATTTTAAGTTATTCTGGCACCTTCAGGCCATAAGAAACACACACCCCTTTAAAAGTCTCCTGTTCTTCCCAACCCATGAGCTCCCAAAGTAAACAAAATTGTTTTTTTTCTTCCATAAATGCTGTAATTCTAATACTGTTTTAAATTCAAAACTCCCTTGTTGAAAAGAAAATAGAACTACCTTCAGTTTTTAGAGACAGCTGGTAGTATTTCCAAATTCATGAAAATATGTGCTGCAGCATTTTCCATGAGGGGTTGAACAATTTTGTCCACTTCTTCCTTCAATTACACCCTCAATATTACTGGGAGAGAAAGTAATGAGAGGTGTTTAAGCAATAGAGGAAAAAGGAAAGAAATAAAAGTAGATGTTGTTGCCAGAATAATGGAACCCCAAGGACAGTGAATACATTTTCCTACCTGTACATCAATTTACAGGCAGAAGAGTTTTCTTAATGGTTGGATTTAATTAAACTTCTTTTTCTTGTACTTGACATTAATTGAGTGTTTATTTCCACCTCTGTTCTTAACATGGGTTATGTTAATATATTTGTGTAATATTCTGTAGACTTTTTCCCTGAGAACTTTTTTTAAAAAAATCATTCTAGCAGTTCTAATTCCTTTTATAATTAATCAAAGTGTGGAGCTGAATTACAATCACAGACCTGTTAGTTTTCCTTTTCTTAGAGAAGAGTCCAACGTGGTTCATGACGGACTTCAGAAGAAAAAAGAATAGAGAAAAAGAGAAAAGAAGAAAAAGGAAAAAGAAGATGAAGAAAAAGGAAAAAGAAGACAAAGGAAAATGAAAAAAGAAGAAAGAAAAAAAGAAGTAACAAAGAAAAAAGGAAAAAGAAATTAAAAAAAATAAAAATAATAGAAAAAGAAAAGGGAAAAGAGAAAAGGGAAAAGAAAAAGGAAAAGAGAAAACCAAAATTTCTAGCTTTCTGTTTTTCTCAAATGTGTTTGAAGTGTCGTAGCACTCCTGTAAAGTTAGAAAAGAAATTGAAAAAAGCTAAAAAGGTAGCCAACTACCCTCTCTCTACCAAGTATTTATAAATATGAATACATTTATCCAAAATAACCAAATAGTCAAATATTCTTTATTGCCTGTAATGTCACCTCCAGCTGACTCCAGGGATCCTGATGGTGGAGATCACTGGTTACTGGTTACAGAACACAGGTTATTTGATGATTTCGTTCTGTTTCTCCAGTGGCAGATGTGCTACTTTCCTACTGTCCAACCACTTCACTCTTAATTCATGACCCAGCCAAGGGTATGGAGAAGTTTGTTCTCTGCTGAGTCACATCAGCGTATCTTAATGATTAAAACATTAATTTCTTGCAGTAGTTGCTAAGATGATGCCCAATTCTATGGAAAAATAAGTATCTGAAGGTGGGAATCAGCTCATAAACTGTCTGAGCCAGCAATCAATGTTCACTTTACAGTCCCTGGAAAAAAACAGGCACTTACAGGGCGTTATTCCTAAAGCAGATACCTAAAATAGCTCAGCTGAACTGAGCCCTGCAAGTGCTGATTTCTCCCCATTGAATACAGCAGCAGCCTACGGCGCTTAGCTCAGAAGTGGAGGCAGCCATATCATGGATGTCTAGAATCTGCTAAGACGGTTCCTAGCTCAGGTGTCTGATTTATGGAAGACACTGCTGTAGGGTAAGGTGGCCTCCAAGTATACAGAGCTGGTTATTCTTCTGCTACTTGCAACACAAGTATTTGAGAGCTGACTTGGCAAACGAGTTTAAACTTAATTCCTCCCCATCCCAGCATGTAATACCAGGTTTTAAATGCTACTTGAGAGAGCAAGGAGCTTGGCAGGACAACAGGTTTCCTTTGCCTTGGGTTTGTGACTGGCTCTGCAGATCCCACATGGGAGGGCCACAGGAGCAGCAAGGGAGAGCAGAATGATGGTGGAGTGACCTGGCATGATGAAGTCTCCCCTCTTTCTTTCCTGTGGATCTCCTGAGGCTGCCATTTAATGATATTTAAAAGCTGCACCAGAAGAGTATTTACGGGTAAATGTAACAAAGCCCTTGGGAAGAAGGTTCCGGTTTCAGGAGGTTTAAGTACTACTCAACAGCAAGCCTTGGGTAACAGGGGACAATGGAAGAATGGGGGAGACATATTTCCTTTAAAGAAGATGAAAATTTGCCTGTGTTAGCTCCCATCTGCTGCTCTTAGACTAAAATCCTTCAGATACTGTTAAAATAATTTTTAGGCAGTTAGGAAGAGGAACCATTTGAGTATTTCTGATCAGTCTGTATGATATGAAGTAAATTAAAATAAGCTCAATGCAGTGAGGCTATTTGCATAGTTAGGGAATCTTAAAATGACAAAGCTTTGTGGGACTGGATCCTTCCCACTACTATTGCAAGCCAAATGCTGTAAAGGGATTTTTGTATGTGAAATCCTAAACAAAGACTCAGAAGTAGAGCCTGAACAAAGTTATCCACTCCAGTCTCTTGCATATTTTACGGGTTTATCTGCTGCACTATTTTGAGTATATTATCTAATCTCCGCTTAAGTATTTCCTCTTCTGATAATCCAGGGGTTTCTCTTGGCGGACTGCTCTATTGATGAATAACTCTTGTTTGGAGGTTTGTCCTTACAGCTAATCTAAATTTTTTATCTTTTAGGTGAACATTCTCTATGGTCAACCATGATCAAGTCTCACTCTTTCATATTGTGTCTCTCAAAAACTCCTTAAAAGTTCCATATTTTGTTTAAATTAGATGTCCTTTCCATCTTGTTCCTAATATCTTGCAGCTTTCTTAATGTTCTTCATCTTTGCTGCTTTCTCATCTTCACAGTGTGAAGGTCAAAGGATATCCTAAGTAAGGCCTCAGCTGTCATGTGAATTCATGATTTTTTACCTCCCTACTCCTAAGTACAGTTCTTTAAATATGTATTCTTTATATACCAGTAGTATTTCTGATTTTCATTTGTATAGACACAAAGTCTAAAAATGCATTATAACAAGTTGTTTTCCATAAGATTTGGAACAAAAATAATTCACTGTGGTACTGTAAGTAGTGACTAGGACAGATTGCTTTTTATTAAAAGCATTTGGTTTTGCAATATATACACATTCCTCCTCATGTGCTGTATTCCTCTCCCTGATCTGGGAACCCTGTGACAGAAGTTGCTGTTGACTAGTCCTTCAGCTTTTCTACATAACAAGGACCTGTAAAGAAAAACTCCCACATTTTCTTTTAAATATTCAGAACTCCCAGAACATAAAATTTTGCCTGGCCTTTCCTGTCTTTCCCTAAGTTTTTGATGTCTTTATGCAGACAGTTAGGCTCAAAGAATGTTTCTGCCTGAATATGTACTATGTAAAACTAATGATCAAACTAATCTATATGTTCTACCAACAAATAATCTAGTTTCACTCAAAATAATCTGCTTACTATCCATATTAATCAATATTTTCTTATTTGTGTAATTTACCTTCACATGCTCTTTGTGCAGCAGTCAAATTTCCTAGTTTAAGGAACCTAACTGAGGTGTTTAAGCCAGATGAGCAGACACCCCTCTATGATTAGTTAAAAGAGATAAACCTCTCTCAGGTGATCCACTTATCTAGGGTCTGAGAAACAGTAGTGTTTCGCTTCCAGAAACTGTAGAAGAGCTTACTGTGGCTGGACTCCAGTTTTCACTGCTTCACTGCCTTTATAGTCAGCCAAAGTGAATTCACCGGGAAGAAGTGCAGTTGCCAGGCTGAGTCCTCCAGAAGCGCTAGGGAAAGCGTGTCAACAAGCCATGAGTTTTATGCTGCCCTCATGGCAAGCAAAGGAACACGCAGTCCTGCACTGCCTTTCCTGGCCATACTGGCTCTGGACCACTTCCCTGGACTCATTTAGGATTTTCCAGGTCAAACACTTTCTCCCATCTTCTGCAGTATTACGTGGGATGCAATATAGAAATTCAGCTAACAAAACCTGCTTCATTTACAAAAGGGAAAAGATCTTCCATGTAGCTCAAGGTCATGTTACCAATTTAACTAATCTGATAGCCACATCAGTTCAAATACTAATGAACATTTCTAATAGCCCCCTCATTAGGATAGTATACTTAATATGAAAGGTGCTGCAGTTAAAGACATCTTGAAAGGACTTTAAAACAAAGCTTCAAGCACAGCTGGTCAGCATTAAGCATCACAGTGCTTACAATCCCCAATGTTGATGTTGACATGAAGACAGTTTCTGCTGTCTGGAGTCCTGCGGCATTAAGAACTAAGTGTTTTCCAAATGTCCTTCTTAGTATAGGTATTCTGAGTGTTTTTCCCCTGGACCCTAAGGAGTTTCCACAATTCTGAAAGCCTACTTAATTGCCTGGTTTATTTTCCGAATGCCATTTTAATCCATCTCTAATCTTCATTAATAACAACATTATAATTACTTCATTAACTTTTCCAGATAAAGCATTTAAACTCTTCAGGAGAAAATAGCTTTTTGCTGGATCTTGTACTAATTGCTTCATCTAATACCACGACTTTGAGTTTTAAATGTATTTAATGAAAACATAAAGCTCTTGTTTAGAGTAAGCATATTGCTGAAACCTGAAGAACATGTGGTGCAAGAGCAAGGATAGTAACTGGCTGTATTACCTAGCTTTTAATGATGCATTTTGAACCACTTTGATGAGGAAGAAAGCACAATTCATTTCCCAGGGGTAAAAATAATACCCTTAGACATTAGCCTTTAACTTGTTTTGACATCTTTGTTCCTGTGTAAAGGTTAAGTAATATGGTCAAATTTTATAAGTAATGCTTTATTAATGAAGTAACTTGCATTAAGGTTGTAAAATCGAACACCAGATCAGGAAATAATAAAAAGTAAAGGTTGTATCATAAAGTTAACTGATCCGTACAGCTAGTGTTCCCCAGATAAGGTACATGCTCAGCTGCCTACAGTATGTGCAGTTGTGAGTTACTGCTTCTGAATACCTTAACCTTTTAGTTTCTTCTTTCTTGAATGTTTTCACTTACAGACTGAATTGAATGAATGTAGGTTCTTACGTTGATTTTATTTTGCATTTGTTGGAAGAAGAGAATAGTGTATTCAAAACCTTGTGCCTTCTTTTAGCTGAGTATGCAAACTACGTGCTGTTTCTACATTGCTCCTCATCCCAAGTTTGTTGCTAGCATGGAAATCATAGAATCATAGAATGGTTAGAGTTGGAAAGGACCTTAAAGATCATCAAGTTCCAACCCCCCTGCCATGGGCAGGGACACCTCCCACTAGAGCAGGTCACTCAAAGCCCCATCCAGCCTGGCTTTGAACACTTCCAGGGATGGAGCATCCACAACCTCCCTGGGCAACCTGTTCCAGTGGTTCACCACCCTGATAGTAAAAAATTTCTTCCTGATATCTAATCTAAATCTCTTCTCTTCCAACTTAAAACTGTTGCCCCTTGTCCTGTCACTACACTTGTGGTTCTGCCTGGTGTGCCGTGTCTGTATAGTTATAGTCAGAGAATGAGTGGCTGAGAGACAACAACTTCAGTTGCTTCTCAGATGTGTAACTGCCGTTTAGGTACTTCTAGTGCATTTCAAGGTGAAGTCAAATGTCTTCAGTGGGTCACTGCAGAAGGTAATTTAGCATGAAGGTTTTTGACTTTTCCATGAAATGAGACGGAAGCATTTACACAGGCCACTCTGAGGTATCTTCTGGAAGGCAAAAGCAAATAGCTGATCAGGAGTAAGGAGCCATTTTGAAGACTACTTCTCTGCTGCGAGTCTCTGGACTGGACATTTAAGTTGCTCAGCATGTGCCTATATGTCAGGAATGGATGTATTATTCCTAGCATTTCAGACCTGCTATTTTTTCTTGTGGTGGGTTGCCCCAGCCAGCAGCTAAGAACCCACGCAGCTGCTTACTCACTTTCTCTTCTCCACCCCAGTGAGACAGGGGAAGAAAACAGGAAGAACAAAAGTGAGAAAACCCATGGGGCAAGATAATGACAGTTTAATTGGTAAAGGTGGGAAGAAGCACAGCAAAGTAACGCAGTCACTACCTTCCAAGGCAGACTAATGCCCAGCCAGTCTCCAAACAATGGTCACTTTGGAAGCCAACTCCCTTCTTCTTACTCTATCTTGCTTTTTATTGCAGAGCATGACATTACGTGGTATGGAATAGCCCTTTGGCCAATTCGGGTCAGCTGTCCTGCTGGTGTCCCCTCCCAGTTTCTTGCCCATTCTGAGCCTACTCATTGGAGTGGGGCAGAGTGGGGAAAAAAGGCAATCTTCACACTGAGGTGATGCAAGCGCTGTTCATGAGTAGCTAAACATTAGTATGTTATCAACACAGTTTTAGCCACAAAGCCAAAGCACTGCACCATACCAGCTACTACGAAGAAACTTAACTCCATCCCAGCCAGACCCAAGTCAGCTGGGTTTCTCCAGCTGTCAGCTTGCTCAGAGAAAGCTGTACTCTACACCAGGCCATCATGTTCATAACTTTTTCACATGTTAAATCAAAAATCTGAGCATGAATGCATATCTGTGCAGACTGCAATCTTACAATCCAAAGTTAGCATACTGCACATATAAATAATTTTAATGGCAGTGCAGAAATGACACTTGTGGACTTGGAAATAGTAATATGTTCAAGGTTTTAGGTTTTTAAGCTAACAGATCTTTTGACATGGAAAGAGAGGTGCAATATGCCATTGCACATCTTTGAGGAGCCTTGTATGTTAAACAAAGGATGTTAGAACTGAATCTAACTTATTTATGAGATACTCTGCTGCCATCCTAGCCAAGCACATTACTTGATTTAAGGACTGGGTAATGTAGCTGAGAACAAATAATGAACTATTGAATGAAAAATCTCGTTGCACCCCACATGAACAGAGCATGCATTGTGGGATGCTCAGTGATGCACATCTCTACGGGAAACTGAAGATGTAAAGATGCAGATACCAAGATGAGGTATGAAATCTTGTCCAAATCAAAGTGAAAGGAAGTGTTGCCATTGAATGGAAGGAATTAGAACTTTGAGAATGCATTAACAGCTTAATTCTGGAAACTGTGGGGCAACAGTGCTGCGCAATGAAACTTGAGACATCTCTGTTGCTTTAAACTTACCTGGCTAAATTTAGCCAGTTTATTGAGTTGCTCAAGTGTGGACAATTTCAGCCTACAAAGAACTTCAGACCAAGCATTGTTCTTAAATAAGTATTCAGTAAAAGGAGACTGAATCTGCTGTGTTCCACCCTGAGGTTTTAATAGGGCAAAAAAATCAGAGGAGGTATTTAGACACTAATGGCAAGATTAGGGAGTAGCGTTATTTGTTTAATATATAGGAAATGTATGTATAGGAAATATATTTCTTGGTGTACTACACTTATCTATTCCATTCAATCAAAAATCACCATGGAAATTTACACCAGATTTCCATTTCTGGTCCAGCAACGTAAACAGTGACAGGTCAGTGTATTTAAAAAACAGGCAGAATGGGAGAAGGAAAATCCATCAGTCTTTTAATGGGAGAAAATACTTCTTATAAACCGTCTTTTGAGATTAAGAAAATACGGCTAGTGAGGCATGCAACTCGAAGTAAAGATAAATATAGTAGTACTCTGATAATCACTGAGGTTCTGCCTGGGACTGTGGTTCTTGGCTCCGCTGGACAAAGGTCATTGATCTTACAAATAGTTACTATCTAAACGGCAGGAACTAAACTTACCTCAATAAACCACTTGTATGAATCGTGTGCAGGAAACAAGCTAATGACACACTGAATGAGAGCGTCTATGTAATGCTGCGCTTTTGCTGGAAACAACCTGGAGCACTGTAACAAAGAAAATAACACTTTGTCATAAATTGCATTCATTTCTAATGAATCTTTTCATTCTTAACATTAAAAATAACGTATTGTAGGGCCCTGCTCAGAGCTTTTCCTGTATACCCTGACTCTGAATGCAGGTTCAAACCTACTAGAGCTCTTTCTGGAGAACAGAAGAGAATGGATACAGGGTAATTAATGTTATCGTGGCACTACTTGCAGATAACGCATGTGTGACAGCAAAGTATATGGAAGTAAGTCTAGGTTACTCTCAGGTTCAAGAATTAATTGGATTGCTTCAGGATTTTAAAAAATATAGAAAGAATTTCACAGAAGTAAAAAAGATCTGACTGTCATATATATATATACACCATAATTATATATATACCATAATAAACTGCTGTTAACACTTTAGCAGAGGCATGCAGGGAAAGTATAGCTAAATTTCTTCCTGATTTATGTTTGAGGAAAAAAAGTATTATTATTTTAGTACAAGTCTTTTTTAAGTAAAGGGATTCTCTCTTACACAGGTAGCATAGGTAGGACTCGGGGAAAATTTTCATGTGTGTGCCAGAATGGAATGAAATCACGCTTTGGGCGTGAGCAACTAAAGCATAAAATTTCATTCCTGACTATATGACCCTAAATCCCATGACTGATCAGAGGTACAAGGGGTATGTCAGGTGCAGAATATTACAGCTAGTTGGGTTTTTGGCCTGAAACTAGGGGAAATAAAGCACATGTACAGGCACTGAAGAAGCGGTAGGAAAATCCTTAATTGAGGGAGTTGTTCTTGATAAATGAATATGTTTATTATGGGCTCTGGGTTTGCTACTAGAAAAAGTGCTAGCCTAAGGACAGAAAGTCCGCCATACTTGAAGTAACATCTATTTTAGCCCAAAAGCCCTTTTGAACTTCCTTTGTTGTTGCAGTTTTTGGAATTTGATGGATTTTAATTGGCTTGCTTCATGTGAAAAAAGCGATACTCTTTCAGGAACTGGTCACAAGCTCATTGGTGGTAAGGGAATATATGACTGTATAGCCCAATGCAAACGCTTTGTCACAGGAGCATGAACTTGGCAAGGCTCTTCTCAAGCAGTGAAGCCACAAATGAGTTATGTGTCCTGAAAGAGTCCCATGAAGACCATTACACCAAGCCTCTGGCCACATATTCCCGATTCCCTATATATTGTACAGAAATACTCTTTTAGATGTATTTATTGAGTGTCTTACAACTTTTATTGGTATTGTTTTTCATTTTTCTCAACTTCTAAGCCAAGCTCCTGCAGTATCATGAGGTTGAATGTTTATGCCTCAGGGGAAGAAGAAAATTATGACTAAAGAAGTATTGAAACCATTAGGAATGGTCATTAGAAATAGCTTTTCTGCACAGTGCATTATTTGATAATCTTTAAGTCATATATTACATGGGGATAAGAAGAGCTGTAGTCTACTGGATAATGATAACTCCCAGCTTTTTGGGTGGTAGTCCGTTGTTTCTAATCCTCCATAGGTCAGCAGAAAGCCAAATTTGTGTCTCTTGTCTGTTTTGAGTTACGAGCAATACATCTGGGGGAAAACAGAACGGAAAAAATTTTTTTTTAGAATTCGGGATACTTTTTCTTTAAACATCAGCCTCTCATCATTTGATCAAATCTTGTAACTTTTCTAAAATTCACTAATTATTTAAATTTTGGTTTCTCCTATAATTTGTTTTAGTCCTTTTTTTATCTTTCCTCATGCTTTTTGCTGTCTATCCCCCCTTGCATATTTTGCCTTGTAGAAGGGCCATAATTAACAGGTGAATCTTGTCTGAATAGAATGAAGGGAAACATTCTACATGATTTTCCCTGTAATTAATTAGTTGCCTGCTGAAGTTCTTCAAGGCATGTAAGTTGTGGCTGCGGAAGGGGGTTAGTGAGTAGTGAGCAGGTAAGAGAATTAAAAAGTACGTGAAATGCATGTGTCACTGCTCTGCAGAGCGGAGAATACGCTTGTGCTAGCTACTCCCTCTATCTCTGTTTTTCTCTGTTTAGATAGGGGCGTGTCTGTTATTATATTTCAATGACACCTCTCTGACAAAGACAGATCTATCACCAGAAGTTTAACTATTACACTGTATAGAAAAAGGAACTGGAAAAGAGTAAACCAAACTTTTCTTATGCTGTCCCTTTCCATTGATTTCAGTACTGCAATCCTCATGTCCTAACCTTTGCGCGTAGCATTTGATACGTGGTATTCTTTGTGTGAAAACTCTGACAGGGTCGGAATTATTTTAGCGCTATCAGATGCGCGTGCACATGTATGCTTTTCTTGGAGTGAAATATGGCATAAGGAGGGTGTTCTGTAAAAACGTCAAGCATTTAATGCGACGCTAATACAGCAGTCGGTACTATGGTAGCTTTAAGTAATGGAATAGTTTCACGGGTGCTAAACTGCTGTAAGGAAAGCGTTTCCCCTTTCTGAAGCCGCCTCACAGCGCCGAGCTGGCAAACTCCAGGCGCTCGGTCCCGTTTGGTACGCGTGGAGTTAACCAAGTTAAGCTTGCTGCCGGTTAGCCTCTCTCACCAGGAATGCAATTTGTGTTTACCTATATAAGGAAACCTGTTAGGCTTAAACGAGCTCGGCAGGGCTGCGGGAGAGGAGGGAGCCCGCACCGGGGCTGGGCGGGCGGCGGGTGCGCGGAGGCTGGACAGAGCGCAGAGCCCGCCCGGGCAGGACTCTGTGTGTGCGTGTCCCCTCCACCCCTCGCCTCCCTCTTCTTCAACTTCAGGAGCAAAGAAGAAAAGCTGTCAGGGGGGGCAAAAATGGAGAAACAGGTAGGTCAGGCGGCCCCTCGCAGCTGGCGGGTGGCGGCGTTGGAGCGGTGGGGAGACTGGGAGTGAGACTTCTTCTTGTTACAACTGGGGCTCCCTCTGAAAATGGCTTGCGTGTTTCATAAGGGCTACAGAGCACAGGCGTGCTTCTTGTGTACAGCAGCATCCGTGTGAGCAATTATTTTAACTTCTCTGACATCCCACGTGCTTCTGATTCGGCTGTACTTTTTTTTTTTTTTGTTTTTTAACTGGAGAGAGATTCTCAAACTTTCTTATCTCGGATGGAACACAGACGTGAGCTGAGCCTGGAAATAAGGCTGAGATGCTTTGGTTAGCCGGCTGAAGCTCTGCAAATGCACAATGTTAGGGTTGATTCTGTCCTGTCTAGGAAAAGAAGTACTTCTTGTTGGTTGTTTTTTTTTTTACCTTAGGATGTACATTTTGTAAAAGATGCTCTCCTTTAGCATTCCCAGTGTTTTGGGGTACTTTGTTTTGATGCGTATGAATGCAGCTCAGTCAGCATAGCTGGAATGTGATTGCTGGAATACAGGGAGTTCCTGTGGTAATAAAGATTTTTCAGTAAGTTAAGAAAACAAGCTGTAGGTACTGTTCTAGGAAATGTAAGCAAAACTTGTTCTTCTACAATAGGGATTACCTCAGTTCAAAACAAGGATATGTGCTTGTTAGGAAGTATCTGCCTATTCTGATAACCTTTACAGCAGGTTCTGGGTAAAATCCTCACAGAGAGAGATTCTTCCTTCAAGATTTTGATCATAATGAAAAATAAAGTTAGAAACTTAATTCAAATAGCTTTCTAATGGAAAGGATAGTGCTGTGCAGACCTTCAGGACAGTTACTGTTAAGTATCAGCATGCTAATTGTGGAAGTTCATTCAAGTTTTATGCAATTATGGTGTAAAAGATAAAAACAAAAAAAGCTCTTCAGCTGATTGCTCTGAGTACCTTTTAAGAAAAAAGTGAAGTATAGAGAACTAGTTGGAAACAGGTGGAGGTGATTCTCAGAATGATCTTGCTTTTCTGATATTAGGACCTGATATATGATTGTTTTTCAGTAATTTTCATGGTATATCATGTTTATGTCTGCACATGCATGTGAACGCACTAGTTATGGGAGTTGTAACTACATCTTTCCTAGTAGTCAAAGTGGGAAAGTAAAATACGTTCCTATGCTTAAGTGTTTAGAAGCTTACAATGAAGATGTCTGTTATTTAAAAAACCCCTTCCTTCTAAATGTTTCAAATTTTTATGAATGAATGTCTACTTGAATTTAGTAGTATGATATTTTCTGGTTAAAATTGATTCAGAATAAGGAACTGTCAATTAAAATTCACTTGTGTTAATACAGATTCTCATTCATTTATACACAAGACACTTCTAAATTCCTGACTTTGAATGTCTACTGAGGTATTAACGGGAATGACACGTAACAGCTGTAGTAGTTTCAGTAGAGAATTTTATAGGAGGATCAACATTGCAAAGAAAGCAGATAGCAAGTTCCCAAACACTGCTTCAATGTTGAAGCTAATGGGTTCATTGTCATGAAATATCTTTGGTCTTGGTGGAAGTCACCACAGCAAAGAAAGTAGGACTGGTGGACCAGAACCATACATTTCACTTGTCTTGCTTCTCATCCTGGTGGTTTTGCAGACAACCTTTGTTATTGTGAATTGAGTGAGAGCACGGAAGAAAGACTTTTAGCAGGGGTGTTAGTAATCAAAGTGTGAATTTAAAGGCCGGAAGACTCCAGGGAAACATGCTTTTAAATAACCTTTTCTCAAGTCTGTCTAGTACATTTCATTGCCCCCATCAGTCTAGCTATGCTGCAATCACTAATGGTCTTTTTATTTCCCAGTGTAAAGCTGGGTAGAAACCAGGTTCAAAGCCTGCACAGTATATTCTGAGTTGACATGAGGATCCGAGCAGCCGTCTCCATGGCCATGCTAGTGCAGGGCTGGTCCTGGCTGCAGCCTGCTCCTAGACGAGCTTTGTGGCTGTGACTCTTCCGGGGAGACAAGGGGTGGTGTGGGGTCTCATCCCTTTCAGCCACAGCATGTGCCTCGCACTCGCCTCTGCCACCCATGGCACGTGTAATAGTGTGGCTGCAGCGTCTGCAGCATCACAATGGGACTTGCCTAAAACCAGTGCCTCCCCTGGTTTTCTTTTGTACCTCTGCTTGGTGCTGTGTCTGCAGTGTTGCGTGAGTTTCCATTGACCTGGATGCACAAAAAGCAAATTCTTTTCTGACCAGGATCTATGGCTGGAAGATATATTCCAAGGAAATTTTATCCTTATTTACAGTGAGAAAATAATTGCAAACTAGACAAAGCAATTTAAAGTACAGGGTAGACCTTGTGAATTATCTCAAATCCCAAGAAAATCCAGTAGCTATGGCTGGGTTATTCAATGACCCTTCTCCTTCCAGAGCTTCTGCAAACCAGCCTCCCACCCTACGTACTGATCTCCAGTCCATGTTAATAGGTGACGTGTTTCATCCACTGATTAAAAAAGAGCTAGCATTCATTGTGACCCTGTTTAAAGATTAATTTTTCATTCATTCAAGGATTCTTTCATATCAGTTTCAATAACAGAGGTGTGTTCAGGGTGCAGTAATGGTACTGTCTTGGATTGTTTATTTGGGAAATGAGTGTGCTGAACCCAGGCAGAGGCACTGAGCGCAGCGAGTCTGCGCATACACCTACGGTACCATCTTTAGTTGTGTAACTGAGGCAAGACTGAAGTGAAATAGAAATACTTGAATTTGACAGTCTGAAGGTTAATGTTTGTCTGAATTGGAGTTTTAGTTTGTGTGCCAGAGATGAGAAACACCAAATTATTTATATGTGTGACAAAAGCTTTGATTACTTGAACCAAAGCTATCTTTTGCCTTGCTGTTGTATTATTGATGGGTTAAATTAATGAGAACTATTGCTCATCTGTCACTTTTAAAACAGAGAGGACTTGATGCATTTAACATATACTATTGTAAGTTCTTTCATTTCTAAACAAAGATTTTACTAAATATCTTCCATGTTTTTCCCATTTAGTAACCCATTCCTCCTACAAACATTTTCTTGTATGTTCGCCTTACTTGGAACCATCAGCTCCTACTTACTTTCATTTTCTGATTTGCATATAATTTGAAACTATATGCTCTTACACTTTGGCAAAAGGCAGTTGGGCACATCAAGGGTTGGTTTTTTTTTTTTTATGATATCTCTTCACTTGTTCTAAAAAAAAAAAAAAAGATTGGACTTTGAAAGGTGTAACTGGAGAGCTTGAAATAATAAAAGAACATGCTGTACTAGTTGCATGCTCCCTTTAGGGTTTTGTTAAAGGCTTTACCGTTCCATTATGCTATCATTTTGTAGTGTAAGCATTTTATATGGCATGTGTGATTTCATTGCCCTTAAGTGACCTTGGTAAATTCCTTATTTCCCCTGAAGCACATGCCTAATTGAAAATTGCCATCTGCAGTTGCAGAGCTTTAAGCAAGAATTCTAAGAATATTGCAAGAGGGAGATGGGTGTCAGACAGTGGGGCAAGAGCACTTCTGTTGTAGCATTCACTGTATTGCATGCAGTTAGATCTTTGCATTGAAGATGAATGATAAGGAATTATAGCTAGGGCATCTTAATCTTGCCCAGTTCATCTGTCTAATGCTGCTGCCCAGAGATCGTGTGACCCATAAAAGGTATTGCTTGGTTATTTTTTTATTTTAAACATTTTTATTTTTTTTTAATTTGTGTGTCTCTCTTGCCCCGCCCTTGGGTAAATATATCTGGATTCTAAAGTTAAGAATATCATTCCAAATCTGAGCTGTGCTTTTTAGTCCAGCTGCTGTCCTCATTCCACAGTGCCTTGCTTGGCTATGCTGTGCCACTGGGTTTGAGGATACAGCTATGATGAGCGCAGTCTGCAACTACAACCTAAAAATGAGACATTGTGTTCCCTGCTAGAAACCTCTAGCCTAGCATTGCGTTACAGGTCCTGTGGGCATATGTGCTTAAGAGCCATGCAAATGAAGGAGGCCGAAAGCTGGACAGTGTGAAGCTGAGGAGCAGTTTAGGAAGGCTCTTTCTCAGATCAGAGGACGTTAAACTGTGTTCTGGATTAAAAAAGAAAGTCTGTAATGTGTATATTTATTCATGAATGTGTAATGTAATTGTTTAGGATGGGAAAAATGCAGGTATTTAAAGTTAAAAGGTTTGGGAAATATAAAGCATGAAAAGTCAGTGATGAAGGTGTGAAACTGCAGTTTTATCATGTCTTCTCATACGCTTATTCACTCTGAAACATTCAGAAAACTGTGGGTCTAAAAATTACACCCCCACCCCCCCCCAAAGTTTCTAGTTTGGTGTTACCTTGCAAGTAGTCTTATTTGTGGAAGTTTAACCTTTGAATTTTTGTTTCTGTGTTAATTAGAAGTTATATTTCAAAACTATTCATCAGTCAGTTTTGGAACACACACTACTTTGAGACTCAAACAGGAAGGTATTGAAAATATGCAACATGTGTTAGGATCTGAGTTTACCAGCTGCTGAGGATATATTTCCCTGCTGTGTTGGGGGAGTTTTTATTTCATTAAAAATATTAATATTAAATCTAGTTTTTGATGGTGTAGCAAGCAATTAAGGGAATGCATAAACACTTCTTGGCAATTTTTGTGAGGTTCTGTATTTTTTTATGTTAAATGTGTTGTATATTCAGCAAGATATTTAAGAACATACTTGAAGACGGAGATCTGTACATAGGCAGATGCATGTTTCTATATCTATATCTGGAATTGTAACACATGTTCTATTTCATGTGCGCCTTAATTCTCTGCTGATTTTTTTTTCAATTAAAAAGATACTATTCTCATGTGATTGTGTGCACAGAGGCTGAAATAACTGGCATTTTCCTTTAGGTAAATCAGTTAACACTCATAGGATTTTCCTTGAACAAATCAACATCTTCTTTTTACAGGTTTTTGTAGAACTCCTTTGGTGCATGGGTGTTAAGTTTTTATCTTTCTTTTGATAGTTTCACTCAATGGTCATTTTTATATTAGTCCTCTGGATGTCAGATATAGAGAGATGGCATTAAAAAAAAAACAAAACAAAAAAACCAAATCAACACTCCCCCCGCCTCCTCCCCCCCCAGTTACTTTTGTTAGATTTGATTACACTAAGTTCAGCTTCATTTAGGATTTGGTGACGCTCACATTCAATGGTATGAACAAAATGGTATTTTTGACACCTCGTGCATAGTTCCAGTCATTCCGACAGGCGGAGAGCCCTCTTGTTGGTAATGCACTGGATTACAGAGCGCTCAGGGTATCACTTTGGAAGTGTCCCGACTTGCCTGCCATGCTCCTTCAGTGATGTATGTGCTCCTGCTGCTGAATTTCTAACACTTCTATTTTGTAGCTGCCTAGCCTGTAAAATTCCATACAAAACCTCAGATCAGGCCTCCTGAGGTGGATTTTTGGGGGCACATTTAATTTCACTACATATGAAACAACAGTCGCATTCCTGCTATGTTAATTCTGCAAAATGAGCAGTATTTTACTATACCTTTCATATCTTTGTCGTCTCCTTCACGAGAAATTCCACCCTCTTTTAGCTGAGGAGTTTAGGCATTAGCAGTTAGTTATGAATTCTTACCTTAAGTATGGCAACATGCCCCAGGGTGGTTTGGGATACCCCATTGGTTGTGGGTTCAAAGTTACACAGCTGTGCTTAACACTCCAGTGGGCAATTCTGGCTACGTTGCATTTTGCTTTTGATACATTGCCATAGCAGCACCATTAGCACAGTGCTTAGACTGCAAACATCTGTTTGCTTTTATTGCACATGTGTTGCTTAAGATGTTCTTCCTTTACATCATGTAAATCACTGGACTCAACCAGCATGTACGATTCGTTTACCAAATAAACCTTAAATTATGTTGGTAAAATATATGGCCTAAGGGATGACATGTATGACACATACAGAAGATAAAACTGACAAATTTGTGTCTGGAGTCACCAATATTTCATATTTTAGTGGGGTTTTTTAACCGTTTGAATGGAGTCATGTAGCTGTCAGTACAGAAGAAAAGATTGCAGTGAAACTGGTGTGCATCCATGTATCAAACGATGATGGGAATAGAGAAGTGTACTTCATGTTAGAAAACAAAATGGTGAAATCTCTATGGTCTTCATTCTAGAATCTCACCATATTGGTGGCATGAAATAGAACAAACACTTATAAGAAAAAACAAATACATTTTGATATCACTATATCAAAAGAGCACTCAGTGCTCTCTTGAATGGAAAAGTTACCTGGATTTGGAAATGAGTTTAGCTGTTGGTCTGATCAACTTTTCAGCAATACCCTGTAGGTACATCAATGTTTTAGAGACCTAACATCTTGGTTCTAATGTCTACCATTTCACATTGCTGGAATGCACAACAGGATTGTTTTGGTTTAGATTAATGAAAATGAACTCAGTGAAATGACTTACAGTTGTTAGCTTGCATTTTAATTTTGGAGGTTAACCTAATGTGCCTTGAAGGTTTTAGTTCTTATGTTTCTGTTCCACAAAGATTTAAATTTGAACGTTTTGTCCATGTCACATGAGAACTAAAGAAACTAAACATGAGGAGAAAATGGAAGGTTACAGTTGAACAGAACCATCAGCTGAACACGCCTTTACTCACCAAACGAGCCTTTAAAGTTTTGGGGTATGCAGAATTGCTGTAATACAATAAATTAAAATAAAAAGCGCTCTCTAGAAAGGGCTTCCTGGCTCCATCAATTAAACTTCTCAGTTTTGTATCATATGCCAAGTTTCCAGTACATCACCCAGACTGAGCGAGCTAGAATGAAATTTGAAAGTGGTTTGACTAGCTGGCAGGCAGGCCTGAAATCAGGAAGATATAAGTGAACCAAAAGAAGCACAAGTCCCTACAGTCGGGGAGGAAAATATAATTTATCTATAGAAAGTGGGGAATAATTCAGTCAGCAGGAGAATCTGTGGGCTGCTGCAAATTAGAAAATGAAAGCAAGTCACCGATGTGACAAAATGTTAAAATGTGAAAGTGATTCTGGGACTCATTATTGAAGGTATTGTACACAAGGGGATGAGAGGTAATTACTTTGCCCTGTTCCACTGAGATAAGCCCACAACCTGAATTCTTCATTCAGTTTTATACATGATACTTTAAGGAATATACAAACAAACTGGAGAAAGACTAATGCAAAGCAAACAAACAAACAAAAAAAGTAACAGGAATAATAAATGAAATAATTTGCAGGAACTGAGTATGTTTTATTGAAAACCTGGATGCCCAGAGTGTTCTGTACAAGTACTTTTATGAACTAATATTCTGTCCATCTGCCACCTTCACCCACAAGACCAAGGAGAGGGTGAGTTCTCCCTGCAGCCCACTGCTGTATTCATATGAGAGCAAGAGGTGAAGCTGGATGTGTGTGTTTGGGAACCAGGTGGAGCTGGGAATGGCTGCTACGACTGGGCAACTGATTGATTTTACTATCAAAGTGCTACTTGCACAAACACAACTTGGTGAGTTACTGTCTAGAAAAGAGAATAAACTGTGCTGTAATACACAGACATAGTTATAACTATGACAGCAATTAATTGTTCATCTTCACTGAGGGTGGAACAAAAGGCAATTTGTAGCAATGGTGGCTTTCATTAGATTTTAATAAGAACTTTGCAGTTACAATGGTATTTAGGCACCAGAATGGGCTACCCAAAGAAACTGCCAGATCTGTCTTTGGAAGTTTTTCACAGACACAGAGCAAATGCCTGTTTTGGATGATCTAGGTATAGTTGATCCTCCCTGGGAGCAGGGAAGTGACCCTACACAAACCTTCTCAGACCTACATTTCTATGACTGATTCGTAAGACTTTGACTGTGTCCCTACTATGGAATCTAGAAGCATTTCCCAGTTTCAGATCCCAGCATGTCTCATGGGTGTATCCCAATGCCGTAGCAATGCCTAAGCTGGGCTTGCATCTGCCCTTTATCTTCATGTTATGCCCCTGGTTCCCATACGAGGTGCTAGTAGATCAGCAGAGCGAGACTCTATGGTGCCTCACAGGTGGCCTGTATCTGTAGGAAAAAACCAGGCTCAGCCTCAGACTGGTAATCTGTCTCTAGTGTGCAAGACACTGGAGTGTACTGCTATCCTCTTCACTCATTCTAATACCTATGGGCTCATTGCTTTGGAATTTGGGAACTTTGACTTCTTTTAGCTTCTCCCTGGTTAAGAGTCTTAAGAGTTATAGCTGAGACTCCCACTTTAACACCGGTATTTAGTGACAACAAATACAGATTTTTCATGAATGAATACAAAACCTAATAAAATCATGACAGAAGTAAGTAGGAATACTTACATGTGTGAAGCCATTGTCATTAACTCTACCAGATGCATACCTTTACTTCTTACTATATAGGTTATGTGATGTAGTAATAAAAAGCCAGAACATCTCTGTAGATGTGAAGCAAGCAAGGATGCAACTACTGCAGATAAATGTGGGGAAGTTAAAACCCCATCGTGTTAATGCAGGAGAGGAGCTTGTTCTCCCAAGCACTGTTGCTAAGCAGAAGGTAGATTGGAGAGTTACATGACAAGGTTCTCCTTGGAGAGCAAAGTGTAGTGTTTGGTTTGTTGTGTAAAATGTGTTATTGATGTGCTATAGGCAACAAATTAGTACAAGTCCCATGGTTGTGTAGCAGTGCTGAGTCATTGATTGCTGTCGATCAATGCTGTACGACATAGTGCTATATCCATTAAGATCACTACGAGAATACAAGGCATAGAATTCGATCAGTTAGCTCCCAAATTAAAGTCAATGGTCCAAGTGAAAGAGAATGTAAAAATAGAAAAAGAACAACAAGGAAATGGAAGTGAGATTAATTTCTTCTGCTTGATGCTTCCCATAACCTCATTCTCATGAGTCAGCATTTCTGAGGTCACTTGTTTCGTGAGATTGGGTAAACTGAATTCCTAAATGATAGTTGACTTAATTGTTAGTGTCTAGGTCATAAAATGACAAACACTGAACTGCTGACCTTCCTAAAATTTGAAAACTACTTCACGTTGTCAATTTTCAAACATAGGTGGATATTTTTATTAGCAGAAAAACTTTTATTATCACAAGCGTCCACTTGAACCAGTCCATCTATTCATTTGTCTGTGAATAAATTATTTTGCTGTAATGGGGAGGGTGCAAAGGGGTTGCAGCAGGGATATTTGTTAGCAGAGCAAGCTGCTTTTTACCACGGGGTTCAAAGTCACATCTCAATGGCAGGAGATGAATATGCTCCCCTCCTTACTAGTCAGAGGGCTGTTCTTCAGAACTGCTTTTCAGACTGATGTTTAGCCTAAGTGGTGAGATGGCCACCGTGAATTTCACAGCTTTCTGGTTGTGAAATGGGGGTTGATGGGGAATGTGAAGTGGAGAATCTGGTTGATGATGGGGAACTCCATCTTGCAAGCGGGATCCTATAAAGCATTCTGCTCGTTTCTGTTGGAAAATTATTGTCTTCCACAGTGGTCTCTGACTTAATCCAATCCTTATTCTGAGCACACAAGAAGGGGATGTTGTTTCAGGCAACCAATGTGTGACTGTTGGAAAATACTTCTTTTGTGACTGCAATCATTACTGTGACTTTCAATTACTGTCTTTTGGGACAGAAGCATATTGCACTCTATATTCATAAGCAACATCACTATCTGACTCTCATTTCTGAGGTTTAAAAGTTCTGCATCTAAAAATATTTTGCAAAAATTAAATTGAACCAGGCTACTAAAATATTCAGTAATTGTAGGCAACTGTGTAGCCACATGTCTTTTCAAAACCAGCTTTTAACATTTTGCCTACAGGAAAATCCTGTTTAAAACACTTGGACAAGATAAATCTAAAGCTAAAACTTGTTTGAAAGATTAGCAAGGTTCAATAATTCTCCTAGATCAGGATCATGTCAGTGGTTTTTCATGGTTTTATATTCTGAAGGTAGATGGCAAAGTAAAAATCTAATGAAACGTGACAAAAATTTCTTGTCCAGTAATGTGCAAATGTGGTATCAATATTCAACAAAAAGCAACCTGTTCTTTCTAAAGAGCTGAAGTTCAGTATTATTCCCCATTGAAGTAATTAAACACTAGATTGAGAAAGATATGTGTGTTATGAATTAGGTTTTGCTCAACTTCGAAGTGTGTGAAGTGTGATCTTAAGCTTTGGCTGCTGTGTCTTTCATAATCAGTACCTCAGAACAAGACCTACAATACAGGGAATGATGGGCAGCCCTCGTCTGGATTTTGGGGGATGCTTTCTTTAGTGCTGGTGGATAGTTTCATCTGCTTGGGACTTTATTCCTAATGTGACTGCTAATAACTGTTCTCCCAAGAGATTAGCAGAGCTCATTGTATCTTAAGCACAACCAAAGATGTCTTTGGTTCAGTCTACTTTTTATATGACTAGCTTGCCCAGGAAATGCAAGATGCATGCTGGAGACCTCTCCCTGACTATTGGGGTTCTGTCTGTGTTCAATATCTCCCAGAAACTCAGTATTATGGCCATGAGGGGATACTTCTATGTGCATATAAACTTTTTATTCCCTCCTCTATTGTCTGTGCCACTGGGAGAAAGATGGTGCAAGAATCCAGACTTTGTGGTCGTCTGGTGAGAGCTGTCACCAGCGGAAGGAGGTACCCTGGTTTGTGGGCCTTACTAATGTAATTCTTCATATGTTTTACATTATGCAGACACTGACCAAAATAAATAAATCCTAAAAATCCAGGACTCTTTCCTCCCACAAGGAGGTTGCAAATGCTTGGGAGATGAGACAGAAGGGAAAACTAAGACTAAATCCGAATAGGCTTTCAATTGCCTTGAAAACTCCATGTGAAGTTAGGCACCTCCATAGGCTCCTGGCACTTGCATTCATTTGTGCCTCTTGAATTATGAATAGGTGGAGACAGCAGCTAGGTACTGAGGTGTTTGTCAGATTTGTCTTTACCTCAGGCTTTCAAAAAAGATTTATTTCATCCAAATTAATCATAATCTTTTACTGTAATTTTTTGGTATGGCTGGATTCTGAAGAAGTCAGTTTTATCATTTACAACTGATTCCTCAGTCTTGTGTTCAAGCCACTGCCTGTTTATAACTATAGGGTGTACTGAGTTGCATGTGTTGAACGCAGTGCTAGGAAGACAAAAATGTTATGCTTTCCCACCCAGGGGTGACTGTACTTTTGTGCCCATTAAATTATATGGTCTAATTCCTGTGGAGTAATCTTTCTGGTGATACATCGGGTATGGCTACGGCTTCCTTTCTCTGAATGATCAGCATTTTTGAAGCAGTAATATTATTCTGCTTGCTGTGGACTAAATGGATAGTTTATGAACTACTGGGAGCAGAGAGCCCTGTGTTAATGGGACCACAAGATTTCAAGGCACTGAGCATATGAACTAAGAAGTTAGTCCATGGATAGTGAAATGATCCTCATTTTTAAAAGTTGCGGGTGCATAATGAAATCCCTGTATGCGTTATCAAAACTCAACAACAGTAACAAATACATTTAAGAGCTGGGGGCAGTTTTTCTACTGTTTGCTATGTTCAGTTTTTAATACCTGTGACTTCTTTCTCATGTTCTTGGATGGGCAGAAGTTCCTTGCTCATGTGCTGTTTGCACTGCAGGCTGTGTTGAGCATTTATGCCGAAGCATGACTTCTCTGTTCTCAATTGCACTGATTCATTTTGTCTTTTAAGTTTTTTGTGAAACTGTAGGAATAAAGGGGCTTTTAAGATACTGCAAAAAGAGAAAGGGTCTTGACTTTTTATGTCATGCCTTGTTAGAAGCCTACACTTGGTTTTGGACAAAGGATTCCAGACAGTTGGCCTCTCTCCAAAGTGACTTATGGCTTTACTTTTAAAGGGAGAGGTCCCAGGTGCAGGAGACTTAAATAACAGGGGATTTAATGTTAAGGCTGTCATTTTTTTCTAAATCAGGTTCCTTTTTTTCCCCCCTTCACATAAGATAGATATAGTTCCAATCTAATAAACAATTGCAATCATAAATACACTTTCCATGTGACTCTTCAGATGACAAAAAATGCTGTGCTGAACCCCAGTGTTCATGTATCTTGCAGAACATAAGATCATTCATTCTTTTGCCTTCCCACAAAAGAATAGAAAACATCTCTTTCTGCTTCAAGAGAGATTCTTCACCACGTATGTTTCTTGAAAATTGGGTTGCAAGCTAATAAACTGAAACAATAGAATCAAGACTTCCTTTTTCAGTATTGTGTGGCTTTTACAGTGCAGTGTTTATCTGCCTCATATTCAAAATAGTGACTATAAAGAATACAACTGTCTGAAAAGATTTCAAAGGCATGAAGAGGAAGAATGGTTTGCAGTGCTTCATCCCAGCATGTATAACAAAGGATGTTGAATGAGTATTACAGAAGCACACAAACTGCACTGCTTAACATACAGAAATTAATATATGGTGTGTGACAGTTTTTGGAAAAGATCTGGATCCAATTATAAATTCCTCTTTGGTTTATGAGTAACATATATGTGGAAGAGTCTTCCAAGGGAAGTGGTGAAGCACTGTGTACTAAACCATTGGCAAATGAACTGTACAAAGTGTTTGAAGGCTCTTCAGAAAGCAGATCTGAGAAGAGCGGTGGTGTGGACGTGATGACATAGTGGAGTTCCCATGTCTCAGTTCTGACTTGCATTTTGACAGCTGTGCAAGCCAGAGAGTACTGTCTCGGAAGCATCAGGATGTGCCAAATTTACAGCATTCAGAGCATAAGAACTCCTTCCTCCACCCCTGTTATTAGAGAATTTTCTGATTGAGCAGGTTTTTTTATTTGGAAATACGTGCACACTGGAGATTCAAGAGAAGTGTGTGCCAGTTTAAAGAAGCATGGGGTCTCTGTACAAAGCACAAAAAGTAACAAACTCTGAAATAGCAAATATTCCACCAGTTAGATCACCAGGCTGGGTTACGAGAAAGGTGATAGACCTGGGTGTCTCTTTCTTCTCTGTTTCACGGGGTGGCGTTAGGAGCCAGAGTGGGCTTTGTAGCTCATGTATAAAGAACATCTCAGCCACTTACTCAGAAATGCAAATGGCCCCATTTCACGTTTACTGAAGCTGCTGTAAGATGTGCAGCGTAGCTCTGCATGTGGTACAAACAAATCTTGGCTAATACCTGTGAGCATGGCACTCAATGTTATATTCTGGAAGTAGCTTAATTATACTTAAGTAGCAAAGGAAAATGAGTTATTTCAATATTTCTGGTTGATGATGTTTTATTTATGAATTTTTTTGTTAATTGTTTTTGATGGAAAACATGAATTGGCCAAAACACACTTTTTTTGCAGGACTGTCTGATTTTGACTACACTTCCATTATAAAGCAAAGGCTCTTCAGTCTTAAGAGTAGCCAGTAAAATGGTGGACGTGGAGGAGAAGTGTAGAAGCTAGCTTCAAAAGTGCAGATACAGACTCTCACAGAGTCATGTGAAGTTGTTGACAGAATGGGACCTTAACCCTGAATCTGTCGTGTCTTCAATGGATGACACAGATCCTGGCTGCTTTGGGCTGCTCCCAATAGCTCCTAATGATTCATTTTGTATGATAACAGTTTTAATTCTTTTTTTCATAAGGACTCAGAGCACACACCTTGGGTGAGTGTTGTAAGCATTTTATAAGAGTCTCAAATGAGTGCTTTCCTTTTTGTTGTCTTTACTGTTTCAGACAACCATAAATATGTTTTGGTGTAGAATGAAGCATTTCTGAAATGAAAACTGATTTTTGCCTAGTTCTAACTTTACCAATATAAGGTAACTTATTTCCACAATATTTCTTCCTGTGCCTCCTTTCTTTGCAGTAACTTTAAAACAACAAAACACAAACAAACAAACAAAAAAACTAGTCTGTTGGAATTGCCACATAATGAAGCAGACAGGTATGGTCCTATAAAGAAAATGGTTCTGCTTGTGCAATGATTGCTCTATATGGGAAGTTGAAGGGACCTTGTTTTATGTCAGACCAGTGCAGCTGGCAGCTTCTTATACAACACTGTCTGTTCTTGGAACAAGCCCAAATGGCTTTTAGTGAGGGGGCACTTAACCATGTGAGCTACCAGCTTCACTCTTATGATGCACCGTTCAAATGCAACTGAGTTAATAACAGGGCAACAACGCCTCCTGTGAGGCCTCTCTTTTGAAGAGCATGGATATCCTGATTCAGCCACAGCTTCACCAGCATGTCTCCTTGTCCAGGGCCCTGAGCATTTGTCCCCACTGTTGCAGATGTGCTTCTTGCTCAGGCTTTGATACCCCCTTCCTAGAAACATGATCACTCTTTGCTGAAAGACCATTCATTTGGTAAGCTTGATATTTGGCTAAACAAGGCTTGCAGCCTCCTAGATACAAAGATCCTGGAATCTAAGAATTTTACCTGTTGTTTTTCAACTGTTTGCATGTGTGGTCACACTGAGAAAACTAGTATGTCACTACCTACAGTAAGTATGCCTGTACCAGCTATGTAAACTATCTGTGGTGAATTCATCTCACTGGCTAGTTTACAGCATTGAAGGACTTACACTATCTCAGAGTTAAATAAGTGGTGCAAAGAAATCATGTGTCTCACACACAAAGTTTCAATGCTTAAACAATTAGAAAGGGTTAGTGAAAGCATAGCAGATTTGCATAGAGTTTGAAAAAGAACTGAAGCATCATTCCCATGGGAAACAGGTGAAATGGAAGTAGAAAGAATCAAATTTATTGTAGATATTTCTTGCTATGTTAGGTCATGTGGACCAGAACGGGGATCTAAGGCCCTGAACCTGCAAACACTTACACACTTGTTTAACTTTACTACGTAGTGTAGTCCCATGTAAGGTAGTAGGTCTGCTCATGGCAATAAAACTAAATATGTAAGAAGGTATTCTTAGGACTGAAGCCTCATATTTGATTCTCAATACATCAGAAAACCAGTGAAGGGTTTTGTAGAATGGCTTAACAGCCTATACTGGTAGCTAGATGATTTTTTTCATCTGAATTTTGAACAGATGGCAAGGAGCCTATACCTTGTAAACTGAAAATATCAGTAATACCTCCCTGTAAGTGTAGCAGTGAGTGAAGCCTTTCTGTAAGGGTGCAGAAAGAGTGGAGTATGAAATATTTTACAGATGCTACCTTTTCCTGTTCCCACAGTTCTTCTGAGATTGGCTCCAAAATATTTTGACAGTGTTAAAAGCTATTCCCCTCCCTCTACCTATCAGAGTTTGCTAACCAGCATTTTCATGCAAGACTTGAAGTGGAATGTTGTAAAGCTATATGCTTTTAGTCTGTAAAACCCTGGACTCTGTCCAGCAGACCGTTTTTACATGGCCTGGATCCTTTTCAGACAAACAGGATCTGTACTAGGGTGCAAAATTTTAGACAACTGATGCATTCTTTAAAATAACTATAGTTTGGCTCATTGCCTCTTATAGGAGTCTGTTAGGACTCCCCCACTGCTCCCTAGGAATACTTGTGGAGACAGGTATTCTGAGTGCCAACAAAGTAACAGATTTAAAGGTAACCTTTCTTTCCTCTGGCACTCTGAGGATTTCTTTGTAACTTATTAGCCATCTAAGCAAGATGGGTAAGGTCACTTAGTGCTTCTGGATCAACCCGTCTGAAATCTTGGGGAACAAATATTTTATGATTTATAAAAGGCAAATGTGTAACGAGGGGTTTTTTTCCTCTTTAGTGATAGACTAACTTCCACAATCCACGATGTTGTTCTCAGCAGAAATTTGTTCCTTGATATGCTAAAAAGTACTTCAATTCAAGCCTCCCCGAGAAGCGCTGCTGCGGGTAGCAATTTGTGTGAACCCATCTGGGGAAAACCCTACTCCATCTCTTTGCAAGGATTTATTAGTTGCATTTTATCCTTGATCCTTCACACTTCTGCCCTGTATTTTTGAGCCTGGAGCTTCTAGATCTTCATTATTCTCTGTCCCTTTTGCCTGATGGGATCACCTCTAACTCTTTCTATTAAGTATGTGTTCATCACCATAGCTGTGGTGGTAGCAGTTGAAATGTTTAATCTACCCCCACTGTTGGATTCACCTAGGAGATACTTAATCAAAGGAGAAAAGTATCAGTCCTGGCAGGAGGATTGGCAAAAGAGGGCTAGATGTGCTTGTTTTTTCTCCACAGAAAATGGTTAGATCTGACTTAGCTGTTGGTGAGAAGAGTGAAGGTTCATAGGAAAGCATCTTCTGCAGGAGCATAGAATGATGAGTGACAAACGCTTTTCCCTTGACCAGTTATCAAGGAAACATGACTCCAGACTATCTCATATAACCACATTTTTTTAGATTTTACATGGGAACTTTGGCAGCGGTCCTACAATTATAGCTGCTTCTCCATGAAGCAGCAGTTTGGCTTTCTCTCCTTAATCCTCCATGCTAGAGATGCTAGCAGACACCAAGTGAATGTCCTCTATGTGTCAGCAATGTTGAATTTGAGTAACTATGTCTAGGAAGTCTGTCACATTGAAACGCAATTCAATCTTTAATTCCAAACTTGCCTGACGAGTGAATGGTGTGAACACATGCAGATTTTTGTCCTGGGGTTGGGAGGGAAAAGATTGGAGACTTTGGTACTGTTAATGCTGTAAGTGAGCTGCCTACAAGTACTGTGAATGGGCTGTGGCAGTTATAAAATCATAAAATTACATTCCAAATGTGCAGGCATATGTTTTATCAAATTTTCTCACAACTAAGAAAAGTTGTGTCAGACTAAGCCCTTTTTGAGTTCCTTGTGATGTGCACCACGGTTCTAAAAAGATACATGAGCTCGGGTTGCCTTTAAAACCTTGGGGGAATGGTATAGCCAAGCCGAACGTTTGCAGAGCTGGTTAGGTGCTTTGGTCCCTCTGAATTCATAGAGAAAGCTTCAGTTCACTGCCAAAAACCTAAACAACGTAACAGCCCAGCTGCGTGCCAGTGTTTGTTATGCCTTAGGAGACATTCTTCTTTGTTCCTTTCCTTCTGAGTATAACCTGGGTTTGATCACAGTAATTATACCTTTGTGTTGGGCCTGGCTAGGATAGAGTAAATGTTTTTTTCATAGCAGCTCATGTGGTTTAAGAGTTTTGGCTAAAATAAAACTGATAACACATTAATATTTTGGCTTTTGCTGAACATGTTTGTACAGCATCAAGGTCTTCTCTGTTTCTCGCTCTGCCATGCCAGTGAATATATTGGGGGTGGAGGAACACAACCAGGCAGATGACCTGAACTAACCAAAGAGATATTCCATACCATATAACGTCATGCTGAGCAATAAAAAAAGAAAATGAGGGGGGCTCTAGGGAATTGGCCATCTTTTGCTCAGGAACTGACTGAGCATCGATCTGTCCACAGGAGATGGTGCGTGATTGCTTTTGCATTGCTTGTATTGTTTTCTTTCCTCTTCTCCCACTTATTCATTTATTAAGCAATTATTTTTGTTTGTTTTATCTTGACCCTCAAGTTTCCCTGGTTTTATTCTCCCTTTCTTCTTCCCCTGTCCCACTGAGGGTAGTGATAGAGAAGTGAGCAAGTGACTGTGTGGTGCTTATCTGCCCATTGGGGTTACCCACAACAACCAGGCTTTTCAGGTTTGAGTTGCACATCCTCAGAAGATTCTGGAAGCATCATTGTTTTAGTGCATCCAAGTCTTCCCTGATTTGTACTCTCTAAAAAAAAAAAAGTGTGCAAATGTGAATATGAAGTTTTGTGTGTGCATCGGTGAAAGAGAAGAAACCAACTACTGAAATAGAGACCAACTGGACAAACTTTTAGTTTTAGCAGTTGTTTTCCATTCATAAACATTTTGATTTCTATTTCCAACAAAGGGAAAAACACCTGTAGAGGCTTATTTTAAAGTGAAAATGAGACTCTTATTTTATTTGGGCAGTTGAACTAAGTGATGGTTGCTGGTCCCTTCCAACTGAAATAGTCTCTCCCATTTATTGAACTAATTTTGTACTCCCTAAATTCCAAAGCTGGCTTACACACTGCTGAGTCCCTTCTTCCCTTTCTAATCGTTGCCTATTAGTTTTGAAAAGTAGATAGATATTGGTTATATCTATATTGTTTAAGGGAGATCAATCAACTTAAGAGGCCTAAATGTAACAGCTTTTATGGATGAGAACTAGATAAGCAGATTCAGGAGGAATATTTGTTGCTGAATATGCATATTTGGTTTTGGCCTTTTTGCAGCGGAACCATAAAAAAGACAACAAGGAGAGAAAGTCTGAAAGCGTGTTCTTTGGAGTTGCAATATTGGTTGTTTTGTGAGCGCTCTTTCTGAGCACTGTCAAGTCAACAGTGTCTTTTAAAGCCTGAAAACCAAAATTGACAATTCTTTTCATGGTTTACAGAGTTGTAAAGGGAAAAATATGCTTTGGATCATGTTTGAGTAAGATCTTAGAATAATTAAATAGGGGTGTGACTTGGCTGCCTGTTCCACTAAGTATAAAGAGAAGCCATGCGTGGCAATGAAATACAGAATTTGACTCTACAGATTCTACTTAATGAAGGAAACAAATTAAATTTCTGCTTTTTTTGGGAGTCTTTTCCAAGCTCTGTATAATAATCATTACAGGAGGGGCTTTATGTTTCCATAGGCTGTGAAGATGACTATCAAAAACTAAAATGTAACTGTATCGATATGAAAATCCTTTATTAAACAATTTGACAAATTTGATTGCTAACTTTGTTATTAAAGTAATCCCTCCAAACTGTATAAAGTGCTGGTTTTAATTGAAATATTAAAAAGAGAAATGTAATAAGTGATAAAAAGGAATTTCTGGCAAAAAGTAAAATCAGTAAATCTCTTTATTTTTTTTATAATTTCTTCTTTCCTGAGAATTACCCACCATATTAAGCAAGCAAAATGTAGGAACGTTTCGTGCAGTGTTTCAGCAGGAAATATGTAGCTTTGGTTGTATAAAATGACAGTGCTCAGGAAGGTAAATGTATTGAATTACTCCATTAATAGAAAGGAGACGGCGGTACAGTAGTTTTCCCCCAGGCACAGTTTCACAGGTGCTGTAATCATGGTGGGCTACAATGACAGTACTGTAAATGCAAAAATAACAATTTGCAATTAGATGCATTTTTGTGTGAAATGTGATAAATCAAGGGGTGGAATTTGTCAGGTATCAATTCCCTAACGGCAAGAATGTTTATCTAAAATACAAAAACCTCACAGCTGAAATCACTATTTTCTCATGTTTTCACTCAGTTCACAAGAGAAATATTAAAACACGGTTCCTAGAAGGAAATTTTGGCGTTTCTTTTTGCCTTCATTAGAAAGCATTGTTTATCTAGGCATATTTTTGGCAATATCCATACCTTTATCTGTATGCTTTCTAAGAACTAATAATTTGTCATGGGGGATGGCGCTATATTGGTGGCACCTGTCATTTACCCCCTGACTGGGGAGAAGCAGCGTTGGTAGATAATTAAGGGAGCTCTTGCGTCGTATTCTGCACACCCAACCCTTTGTCAGTGAGAAGTGTTTCTTATCTAAAAGAGGATGCTGGAGAGTTAACTGCAGCAGAGTTAATTGCAGCTTACTAGCTAGGTGTCGCTGAATTTCCTCTGATAATGCTAGGAAATGTGTTGTTGGAAAAGCACGTAACTGAGAAACTGTAACTCTGCAGTGATAAAATAAGTTACCTTAGAAAAGTTGTACTGGAAATCACAGCTTTCCTAGGAATCACACTTTCTTCGTGAATTTAAATATTGCAGTTTTGGGGTTGTTTGCTGAAGGGAGGGGTGTTTGTTTTCAAATACTGAAATAAAATAACCAAATGATGCACGTGCAGAAATATGGCATGAAAGACCTGCTCCAGTTTCCCTGGAGAAGTGAAATCTGGCCTTAAGGAGGTGCCCTAGAAGCATCGTAGAAGGGGAAGAGGAGAGCTGCAGCCATGCTGTGACGAGGCAGCTTGGCTTGTCACCTGGCTCTGAGAAACCATGCCTGCACCTGCATTGATGGTGTGGGCAATGACATGACCCGTCAGCTCTGGGCTGGTCTACCCATCCTCTCTTTGCGTGGATATAGGGTCAGAGTCTAAATGGTGCAAGCACTGAGCCTGTTGGGACCTATCTGCTTAGCACCTTTTCTGGGCTGATTGAAATCTTTCCAGGTGCAACTTCTCCTCAGTTTTCTATGCAGTATTTATCCAGTGGGATGTCAGCTGAACATGACCACTGGTGTGACAAGAGAGTCTGTAAGTACAGACAATGCGCACTGACTAGTAACGGCAATATTTTGTTTTGCAGCATTAACACTCTTTTGAGATAGCCCATATGTGACAAAAATGTGGCAAAAAGGACCACCTTTTTTTTTTTTTTTTACTGTTTGTCTTTAGTTTAACTTGGTTCCAACTGAAAAGTGAACAGTTAGACTGCTACGGAAATTCTTCCTATCAAAACACCAGACGGGGCCTCTTTCATTTTCTTTTTCTCTTTGTGGAAGAGTGTGAGTCATCCACCTACACAGCACTATTTTTTGTTATCCTGGTGAGTGCTCTGTGGATTCAGGGTTGAAGTATAGGGTATGTTCAAAGCTTGGGGTTATGTTTTCTGTTCCTTGTGGCCCACCCAGGGAGCCTGGGCCATGGAGGACAAGCTGATGCAGCTCCCCAGAGGCTACGTGATGCCAGTAGTGGGGAAACAGAGTTTGGGTCCAGGTGTCACTAAATACAGTGCTTCTGGGTTATTTGCTCCCAGGTGAGGTGTGGGACCAACCCTGTGGCCTGTCTTGTAGAGGAGTTCAGAGAAGTGAGACCCCAGGGACAAGGAGTTTGCTTCCCTGGGTGATAGCTCCAGAGACCTGGCTGTAAGAGTGGTTGACCTCAGGCCAAGGTTTAATACTCTGTATGTTCCTGTTGCCTGAAAGAAGTTTGGTTTACTGGAACGCAATAAAAATGCTAGTGTTTGAACATAAAATGTAGGTGAAGCATCATGGTTAATGTGTAAAGTGTTAACCAGAGTCAGGCAGCAAATGGCTGTGGTGGGTGCAGGAGTCTCCTGCCAGCCCCTGCAATGGAATAAGTTTCCATTCAGTGTGTCTCTGAGTGACAGCCAGGACACAGAAAGAAAACAAACAGTAACTATTATCTTCCTGCTGAAGCAGCTCCAAAGTGAATATAAACACTGATTGTTTAGAGACCATCAATTAAGCACAGAAGTATTTAGAGCAGGTGCAGAAGAGATAATGAATGAAAAGAGAACTTTATAATCTTGTATGTTTAAAACAGTTTGGCTTTTTGATGTCGTGTTTACTGGGAAAAGTATTGAATTGATAGTTGGAGCCTGTGATTCATTTATGAACAGTTTTTAGTTTAATAAACACACTGCAAACATCAAGAGGGAAGGTCTAGATGATGGGAACTTTAGTGCCAGAGGATGTTTTATTTATGACTGCAGTAATATTGAAAGAACATTTGAACCTTTGGATAGAAGTTTATGGACTTTCTTGTTAACCTCTGATTTATTGAAGTATAGTTATGCAACCTTTCATATACTTAAATCCCTAGTGGTGTCTAGAGGCAATGATGAGAATGGGGCTTTCTTGTGTTAGTCATTTTGTATGGATGTGGTTCCTGGGAATTTGAAAAGCCATTTCAGACAAAGGGTAAGAGAAAAGGAAACATTCATTATCTTCACTTTACAGAGGACAATCTGAGAAATACAGGAGTAAGGAACAGAGATTTTTACAAAGAGGCACACTGCTTCTACCAAAAGAAAATTTAATTGGCTTTTTATAAAAGAATTCTGTAGATGAAACAGGAAACTGAACCCTCATGTCCCAGTAGTAATTGAGGATAAACGCGGATCAATGTAGCCTTTTCATCTCTAATCTTGGCAAAGTTTTATATGTCCCTTCCTAAAATAGGTAGCAGTATCAATTTATCTTTTTGTTTGTTTTTAACAACTCTCACCTCTTGTTCCTCCAAGATTTAACTGTTAGTATTCTGCACTTTCACGGTCTCCACACTTTGTTTTCTCACTGAAATTTGAAGCAGCTTGTAATTGGTTTCTTAGCTTCTTCATTTTCTGTTTTGGAAAGGCAGCTTTAGTATTCAGGGCTGAAGGTGGTAGAAGGAAACACTTTGGGTGTTAATCAGAAGCACAGCCCTGGTTTACCGAATAGCCTGGGGAAAACTGCTTGATCCTTTCAGCCAGCTTAGTCATTAAGCCAATAAATAGAAACATGTCTTCACTGACCACTAGATCTTCCATCCAAGCTGACCATCCTCTAGGTAAATATATTACCGTGGTAAAACTAGCTAACAGAGGTGAAGAGACCCTGTAAACAAGGAGTCTGTGAGCAGCTGTGGTGTGCCAAGAACATGGCTGTTTTACAGGAGGAAGACTCTTGTGTAAGTGAGAGCTTGGCACCCCTGGGGCCGTGCAGGGAGGAGGAGTGGTTGTGCCTGTGAGGCAGTGTGTGGCACTGGGGCACCAGGGCACTGCCCTGCAAGGTAAGACCGATGCATCGGCACCTTCCAGTACCACCTCCTCATCCCATACAACTCTGCATGATGGCTGGGCTATACTGGGGAGAGGTCTGTGGAGATATTGTGTGGTACATCCTATTTCATGCATCTCTTATCTTGTGCAAGCTCCCTCCGATAAGTCTAGGCAATCTGCTCGGATGGACTAGAAGATGGTATCACTCCCTATGGGAGAGAGGAGGTGGAGGTGAGACAAGGAGGCTAATGCCAAGCAGCTTGAGGTCAAAGTGGTTTTTTTTCCATTTCTCATCCCTCCGTTAATGATCTCCCAACAAGATAGTGTCTCATCTGAATTATTGAGAAAGAGGGCTTTCCAATACTGGGAACGATTTAAAAGAAATCAACTGCTGATACCAGTAATTAAGCAAATGTTCCCAATGATTTCATCCCATGTCTCAGTGGGAAGAAAATAAATCCTTCATAGAGGTAGTGAGGTTACCTGAGAGCCCTTGGGTTAACCAAGTGGGAAGGATGACGTGAGGATGAATCTTAGTGTAAACAGAAGCTGAAGCCTCATGGACTGGTTAAATTACTTAAACATCACCTTATCTGTAACACAAAGGCATGCCTAAAGACACATGGGAATATACAGTTCTTTACCATGGTTGAACACATGCCTTTATTAATGTAAAAAAGACAGAGTGCTATTTCAGTCAAGCATAATATAGTTTGCTGTTAAATTCACAGTTACACTGAACATGTATTTGTACATTTGGTTTTAGTTTATCTCAAACTGCCTTGCCATTTGTTTTCAGTTGATGTCAAACTGTCTTGCCATTTTTAGCCTTAAATATTTATAAAATCTATAGAACTCCCTCTTTTCTTTTTTTAATTAACCAAATGATTCAGTGATTCTTATCTAGTATATTTTTATAAAAAAAAAACATAAAATAATTTACATAATAATAACTCCAAACTCTCTCTCAGATAAATCCTGCTAATGAAGAACCTTGTAAAAATAAAACAGTTTTTCCATATATATATATTAAAGGAAGAGAGAAAGAGGAATGAAACATTTAGGTTTGTACTTTCAGTGTGTTATAGACGAGGGATGTGAAACCATACAAAAAAGACAATGTTTTATGTAGGCTGGTTGTTGCTTTGAGTTCACATTTGAATGTAAATATGAATTTAATTAACCCTTGAATAAAATGTAGGGCATAAATATACTACCATTACACACCAAGGTTCCCTTTGAAATAAGAAGGGATTTCTTCTTAAAATTTCTAGAGCAAATGCTAGCCTAGGTGTGGATTACAAATTAGCCATATATATTAGTATAACTACATATATATCTTGCCGTATGAATTTATAAAATACTCTGCTAACTGCTACAAGGCTATTATTCACTTATAAAATTCAAGCATTAATTATTTTGCTTTCAGAAGAGGGAAATTATTTTTCCCCATGCAGATGTACTTTAAGTCCTCAAACACTAAAACAATTAGGGAATTAAATCTAGGATTAAAACGGTCTCAAAATTAGTTTCTTGGCATGATTTTAATTAAATTATAGAGGAATTTTTAATGAATCTTCCATCGAGAAAAGTTTATGGCTCATGCTTTTTTGTGTGTCTGTCATATAACAGTTCAGCATTCTTTTAATTTACATAATTAACTTAGATTTGTGTTGCCTTCTCAAGACATTTTTCTAAGCCTTGAGGATGTTGGAATCCAAATACCATTTTAATTTGTTTAATCTATTGAAAATGTAGGCATTCCTTTGTTTTTTTTTTTCTTTTCTTTTTCCTTCTCCCCCTTTATTTTTTAACCAACCGCAGTTAAAAATAACTGTTTAACTGTGGTGTTCCCTGCCTCAGAGCTCCCCCAAAAATATGACATTATCTGGTTCAGACTTGAAAAGTCATCATGTAAGGACTTTTAATTACCATTTCATCCCCAGACTTTATAGAAGAAAAATGCTTTTTTCCTGATGTAGCTTTGTCGTGCGTGGTGGAGCCTGTGAGACCCCTGAGCAGAGGCAGCCCATGGTGGGATAATATGTGCTACTACCACCTTGCAGGAGGGCTGATTTTAGGGCACAGGGAGGAACCCTGAAGCTTAACTTTTTTTCCCCTCTGCGTTTCTGTAGCTCAGAGCACATGTCCTTTTGGGACTGAGTCTGGTGATGGTATGCATTTGGCTGGTGCCCAGCCATCCGGTACCCTGGAAGAAGAGAATGAAGCCTCTGCCACCTGGTTTTGCTGCAGTAATGCATGCAGCCAGATTATTTCCAAAATGCCTAAATTTAAGAGGACAGGCTCTTCTTCGCAGGAGTCATCTTCTATGTGTTGAAAAATTCCTGTTGTGCTTGTGGCTTGAGGTAGATATTATGTGGACTTTTGTTTTCTCACTGTTTGGATTCTCAAATTACACAAAGGTGGTTCTTCCGTTAGATGGCACTGCTTGTTTCAGCGGTGCCTTCAGTCACTCCCACTGTGTTAAATTGAAAGTAATTAATTTTTAGGAGGTGTATTTGTTATAAAAAGCAAATTAAGGGCGTTAGTTCTCTGTTCTTAAACTCAGGAAAACTATCTGTCTTGTGCTCTCTTCCCTCTGTTTGAATAGCGGTACTGGAAATGCAGAGCAGTAAAAAGTCTGTGGAGAGTACAGGTAAGAACAAAAACCGTATACACCTCTCCCCTCCCACTCTGAAATCAAAAGGTGTTTTGCCTTCCTATAGACGATTTAATTTGGGTTTCTGTGATTTGAGATGCCAAACATCTGGACAAAGTTATTCATTATTAATGGACATGTTACAGAAGGAAAACTCCTTCTTCCCTTAAATCTGGAAGCACACAAAATTATAGAGCTGGCTGTGGCTCCCAGACCTATGAAAGAAGTGTGGATAAATACCTGATTTCTTTGTGACTGAGCAGGAACCAGGTCATTATCTTGAAGCAGCTACTATTTGGTTCATCTGTGCCATTAAAAGAGAGAGATCAAGGGAAATGGCCTTTCTTTAGCTTGGACAGAAACTCACCTTTGAACAAGGGGCCTGCAGGAGGCCAGGGCAGGTCTCTGCTAATGAGGAGAGTCCTTGGGTGCTGGATCATAAATGGAAATAATTTTGGCCCGGCAAACCAGCACTGTCTTCCTTGTTCCCAGGCATGGTTTGGGCACTAGGATGAGCCACGGATAACCCCTGTAAGGGGTTATGCCTGTGGCCCCCCTGTTTTGGAGGGCAGGAGAATTTAACAGCGTGAACGTGAGTTATTCCATGCGTGTTGGCGTCAGTGCTGGAGAACAGTCCCAGGCCCATTTAATTGACTCGTATAATTGTAGGCCCTGTGTCCCAACAAAACGTTAAGCAAACAAAGGAACTTATCCTTTCTGGATTTTTCATCCCTGGTGAGGCAATGAATAGCAGCGGCATACCTGGTGAATATTTTACTGTGCAGGTTTTTGAAAGTACCACTGCTCTTGGTTGCACCTACAGTGCTTGTGTTACAAGAAGCTGCAAAAGCTAGCCTAGTCAAGAAAAATAACAGCAAGTGGGACTGGAGGTTCGTGTTGCATTTAACATGCAGGCTGGACGAGGTGAGGGAAAACGTGGATCACTGCATTATTGACTCTCAGGGTGTCTTTGAGCCAGCTACTTCATCTTCAGTTTTCAGAAGTGAGTAATGGGTTTTCCTGCTAGCTGGATGCACTTCTTTGTGTGTCATAATTCAGTCCCTAAAATGGTGGCCTTTCATGCACTTGAGGTTGTAATATTTTTTAGATTTGAGTCTATAGCATGGGACAAACGATAACGGCACTTCTCCCCATCCTTTTTCTGTCTCTTCTACTGTACTTTAAGTTTCTTGTAAGCATAACTGCTTCTTTGTGTACCTGGTAGACAGTAGTGATCCAAAATATCGTTTTCCAATCGTGCTTGCAACATGTTTTTGCTGACAGAGTATACTTCTGATACTTAAAATAGCATTCATGTTATTTATATTAACTATATCATGTATTTATATAGGCTATGCATAAAAACCAACACAGAAATAATGCAAAAAGTTTAAATTTCTAAAACAGACTTCATAGGGAAAGAAAAAAACAAATGAATATTTTAATAATACACTTTACACAACAATAAACTGTTAACAGCTCAGCTTTTATAAAGGATTAGAAAAGAATTCAAGCAGGTGTGGTAAATTATAGGTTGAAAGAAAAAAAAACCCTATAAAAATACAGACTTCTTATTGTATAATTTCTACTGAATTTCCAAAACTTGGGTTAAGGCTCAATTTACATTTTCATTGCAAGCAATTTCTCAAGATCTTATTGAGTAACTTCAGGCTGTAAATTAGCAAGTTATATGCAGATATGATTTTAATTTTGTAAATCTACTTTAAATGAGAAACTTCTAGCCAGTTAAATTCTTTGTTAAACAGTGACTGTGATAACCTTTAGAAAGCTTGAGAATTAAAATTTTTGATAGCTTTTTCCATTAGTAAAAGGAATTTTTCTAGAATTTTGACTAGAATTCAAGTGTGGCTGTGCATTTTTGCTACCCGTAGTGACTGCCAGACATCACATGTGTGTGAGAACATGTGTGGTACCCAGAGCCTAAGAGATGGATGGGTGGCAGTAAGCTCCTCGGTAGCTTGGAAGTACTAGCTGGTTACTTGCAACACTAAATGCCTAGTTTTGTGAAGCTTCAAAATGGTATGTCTATTTTAGTTTTTCCTGGAGTTATGCTTATTTTAGTTGCAAGTATTTAAAATAATAACAACTTGTATTGCTTGTATGGGTGGAAAGCCAGAGAACTGGTCTAGACGACAAGAAGCTGGGTGGCAGTGTCAACCTGCTGGAGGGTAGAAAGGCTCTGCAGAGGGATCTGGACAGGCTGGATCGATGGGCCAAGACCAATGGGATGAGGTTCAACAAGGCCAAGTGCTGGGTCTTGCACTTGGGTCACAACAACCCCAGGCAGCGCTACAGGCTTGGGAAAGAATGGCTGGAGAGCTGCCTGGCAGAAAAGGGCCTGGGGGTGTTGGTCGACTGTCGGCTGAACATGAGCCAGCAGTGTGCCCAGGTGGCCAAGAAGGCCAATGGTATCCTGGCCTGTATCAGGAACAGTGTGGTGAGTAGGACTTGGGAGGTGATCGTCCGCCTGTACTTAGCACTGGTGAGGCCCCACCTCGAGTACTGTGTCCAGTTTTGGGCTCCCTACCATAAAAAAGACATCGAGGTGCTGGAGCGGGTCCAGAGAAGAGCAACAAAGTTGGTGAGGGGTCTGGAGCATAAGTCTTATGAGGAGAGGCTGAGGGAGCTGGGGTTGTTCAGTCTGGAGAAGAGGAGGCTGAGGGGAGACCTTATTGCTGTCTACAACTACCTGAAAGGAGGTTGTAGAGAGGTGGGGGTCGGTCTCTTCTCCCAAGTCACTGGCGACAGGACTAGAGGAAATGGCCTCAAGTTATGCCAGGGGAGGTTCAGGCTGGATATTAGGAAGAATTTTTTCACCGAAAGGGTTATTATTATTACCCGAAAGGGTGATGATGTTGCTTTTTGTTTGTTGTGTGGGTGTTTATTTTTGTCAAAATTAGATTGACGGTTGGACAAGATGATCTTTAAGGTCCCTTCCAATTTAGAAGATTCTGTGATTCTGTAGACCTTGGTGATAAAACTATATTGACTATTATGTGCCTGGATACGATGCAGTTGGTCTAATTAAAGTGATCTTTGCAAATACGGTTTGTCATGCTTCCATGTTTGGAGCCTGATCTTACATTCCTCATCTACCCTGTCTTAAATTAAATTCATTGAAAATCCTAACTAACTACGCAAAGAATAGAAAATGTAACGTTTTAAGAGCAGTGGTTCCCTAATAGCAGCAAAATGCATTCCGTGCTCTTTTTCCATATGATGTTTCTCTGATCATGGAAAAAAGAAATCTGAGAGATTCTCATCCTAGGCTTCGTCTATAAGATAGCAGTTACAGTGCTTAGTTACATTTAATTGGAAAACTTAATATTTGTGGAACAACATCCCAGTTTTCTCAAGTTAATTTAATGTAGACTTGCTGGCCTCATTATCCTCTAAGTGCTCTTCCTAAATCCGCATGTGGAATAGGAACTTTTGCTCAGCAGAAAGCCATAATCAGGAAATATAGCGAAGCAGTGAAAGAAAAGGAGGTTATGTCCATACAATGTAAGACAATTTAATGAACTTTTGTAGGGAGAAAGCTCAGCACAGTATAAAACCAACTCAAGTGTTCCCTACATGCTTTACTTTCTATAGCTTTTCTCATCCAAACTTAGTCTGAAGTGTGCTATACAATTCAAATATACAGGCAGGTGCCAGTGTCTGCTGAAATCTGTAGAAAACAGTACTATAGAAACATTTGGTTAAAATAATTGTAGAAATGAGTCTCAGTAGCAAAGACAACAATTTGTATAAGAAAAAAGGAAGGAAAAACATGATTGAAAGGTAAGTCCTTAAATTTGTCATCTAACCTTCATATCCAGAGCCCTTGGAGATTATTAGTGAGTTCAGAAGGAATCTAATTTTGTCCATGGATCAACCAAAGAGTGGGTCCTGAACTTAAACAGCAGAAATTGAGTGAAATGGGGGACCATGAAGAGCATGTGAAGTGATGGAGTGGTGAAAAAAGGAGTGACAGGCACATCAATGTGTAAAAAAAATAATACCTGCAAGAAGGATAGGAATGAAGAAGTTCTACAAGGTCATCCAGAGTAGGTCCATGGAAAACCACTTAGAAATAGATGGGGAGTCAATGGAGGCCCAAGACAAGAGATAAAAAACACAGGATGAGATAGCTCCAAGATGCTGTGCTCTGCCTTCTAGCCCATTTAAATAGCTCTTCTGGTAAAACAACAAAGGGAGACAAAGATGTAATTGCAGAACATCATCTCCTTTGGATACATGTGTAACCTTGACACCGTTAACTGAAATGAGGAGTGACATAGTTGTATATCTCTCTACAGGTAAAAAGAAGAGTGAGCTAGGTTTTGCCACCTTACAGCATATAAAGAGAAAATACTAAACTTTTTCTCCTGAAATAATTTAAATCAAGCTGTTTACAGCTCATTTGCTTGGGAGAGGGATATTTTTCTTTCTTCAAGAAGGCAAATGTCATGATGTTATTATTTACCAAGAACATAGGGCAGACACCAAATTTGTGCTCTTGAGCAGTATGTGTCTGCAGGATATCTTTTGCTGGTAGATGCCTACGGGGAAGTCCCACGTCCACATCTAACACTTTCTGCAAACACAAATAAGATCTACACAAGCTTGTAAAAAAGGGCAGGGTTGCCCCCCCTTCTCTGCTTCCAGTGGGAGACTTTTTCTCTAAGACTGCGGGTTGAGAAAGAGCATAACCACGTGGGAGAGCTGTGGAGCTCGGAACACCCTGTTTTCCATCACAGCGCTGTCTCTTGCTGGAGTGCCCTGTAAGCCTAACTGGAAGTAGCAAGTTCAAGCCAGTGAGACTGCCCTAGGATTTGCACAGCCTACCCTCGCTTTCAGTACACTAGAGATAGTACATTGCAAATTGAAGTCAGGTAAACGCTAATGGAATGATCTGAAGGAAACCATGAAAGGATATTCAAGAGTGCTCTGATTTATTTTTTTTTTAAATAATCTCAGTATAACATCTATTTTTCATAAAACACTTACTTTTGACAGGTCTGAAAATATTATTATTTTAAAAGGGTGACTAGACTTACTGTTGGCTTGGGCTGTCATTTCCTTTTTATTATTGCAAAGATATTTCTCTGCCTTTCTTTATTAAACTAGCTTAATTGAGAACCCAAATAGCACCCTTGAGACAAGCATAGGGGCTGATGGCAGCTGCATATTAGAGTCAAAATCATCCTGTTATCAAAAATAAATCATGGTCTTTCTCATTCACAGGGTTTCTTTCCAGTGTTTTCTCTTTTATTTATTATGACTCTTCTTTTGTATGAAGACTTGACAACTGATAATGAAAATCATTTATAGTTCATGTTGCCTGGAGAATGAGAAGGAGACAAAGCTGGCTGCATTTTAGGAATTCAGTGTTTGGGACATTATCATGATCAAATGCCCATATCAAATGCATACTGAGCAAAACAGTGATTTTTTTTTATTATTATTATTTTTTTTTTTTTAGAAGAAAGAAACGGGAAACCTATAAGAATCTTTTTATTGAAGGTTATGTGTAGCATGCAAAAGGAGGTGCCAGCTCAGTACAGCTTTTGTATAAAATAACTGATCGCTACTCGTGTGATCAATAGAAATACCGAAACATTCATAACAAGTCAAATGTCACTGGGAAGCTCAGACTTCTGTTTTCAAAGCAGGAGAAATGATCTTAAAAAAAATATTCTCTTTCAATGAATTCTTTTAAATAGCAGTGTTGTGGTGCGAGGTGAGAAAATGACTCTTGCAGATAATTTATTGCCAAAGTGAAGTGGGAGGTTTTTTCCTGCTCAAACTGTTCATTGCAAGTACTATTATGAGTCTCACTTCTACTATGCCAGAAAATGCTTAGTTTTTTAAATGCAAATAAAAATGGGTCGACATCAAGATCAGCGTGCTAACTGAGGAAAATTTATTTTCTGTCTCTTTAAGGACTGTGAAAAATAGTTATGGGTTATTAGGCCAAATATTGCTATTCTCTGTACCATGCAAAAGGGAGGAAAGCTGCTTAAGAGGACAAAACAGTAGGTGGGAGAAGAGGCCCATGTGGTCAGGGTCTCTCTGTGGTTGGTGTTACCCAACCATTTCTCAGTGGAAATGTATTCTGTCCTGACTGTATGGAGTTACCCTCCTGAGGAGTCTATACCTTTTTTGGGACGTATGTGGGTATACATGCACCCACCAGTCATCGCATGTAGCACAGTTCTAAGATGCTGCAGAGAAGAGGGGAGGCTGAGCAGCGCTATGTGGAAGGATGCTTGCACTCTGGATGACACAGGATTCGGGGAGCTGGAATCGGTTTCCTCATACAGGCTTTTGGTGTCTGCTCCTTCTTGCTCCTTCATGTGGCTGCTGCCTTCCTCCTCTCTTCTTACTGGATCAGGATGAAACAGAATGGGATTCTGCTTTATTTCTCCTCCATCT
Source organism: Arenaria interpres (assembly GCA_013399435.1). Classification (NCBI taxonomy): domain Eukaryota; kingdom Metazoa; phylum Chordata; class Aves; order Charadriiformes; family Scolopacidae; genus Arenaria; species Arenaria interpres. Next base: position 248,397 of record VXAK01023025.1, on the reverse strand, counting down.
GCCCTGCCACATCCCTACGTTAGATGTGGGCCATCCCATTAACATCACTTTATCCCACCCTGCAGTTGTTTTCAAGGGGTGGAGAAAACGTGTCAGCCACTGAGACACTGGTTGCAGAGAAGCGAGGAGCCTTCTGTGTCCCTCAGCTAGGCAGCCACTTTCTGGAATGTATGTCCCCTGACATGGGAGTCCTTGAAAGGGTTTGATTAGCCCTGCTTCAAGCAGGAGGTTGGCCCATATGACCTTCCTGCCTAAATCCACCTATGGTCTGTAATTCCATGGTGGCTGTTGGGAGGAAAAAAACCCCACCAAAACCATGAAACAACAAGATAAAGATACATGAAAGATAAGGACACATAATTTGCAGCTGTTAAATATTAGTATGATGAGGAAGGATTATTGTTGCAGTACTTTCCCGGGGAATGAAAACATAGCACTCCTGGGTAAAGGCTGTGGTGGGAAGCATTCCCAGCATGTCACACAATACTCCTGAGACATTGATGATTTGATTATTCTCACAACTTCAGCCACACCACGTTGCTTAATTAAATAATGTAAACAGACACATGCCGTATCTGTGCTCACCATTCGGGGAGGCTTTTTCAAAGCGGGTGGCGCTTGAAGCCGGAATTTTGTCAGTGAGAATTCTAAACATGAACTGGGAAAAAGGTTACATTTTTGAAACATCTGTAATCATTTGTGTGTCACATAAGTTAATTAGCTGTGTATGGATTTTAAGCAGTTAACTCCTTTTCTGTTATTTTCAGACTCATTGTGTGTTTTGCAGTCTTGAAACCTTCATAGTTGTTCTAAAGTTTGTAGAAACAAAACCTGAAATCTACCTAAATTATGTGCAAGATTCAATAATATAGCTATTAGCATAGCTAATATCTGCCTGCTTTTTTTGCTTTTTTTCTGTGTTTCTGTTGTTTTGGGTTTTTTTTTTGGTTTTTGTGTTTTTGTTTTTTTTTTTTAATATGTCTCTGGTGGAAAGCAAAAAAGGATATCAATATAAGTTAAGACCTAACTGTATGGCTGCTTAGGTGATGCTAGGAAAACGCAGAAGAAACTTACTGGAATAGCATCCTTTGTTTCTCCTGCGTGGGAAACAAACCTGTGCATAGAAGATGATAAAGTATGCAGTCCAGACAAAAATGTAGAACATCTATTCTCACTACAAAATATAAATTGGCTCTACAACTTGAGGTCAAATTAAGCAAAATAAAGACCTTGTGGTACTAAATCAACAGAGTGTACCTAATGGGTTTTCCATGCCTAAACTCAAATTAATTTAGAAATAATTTGCATCAAAATTACAGATTTTGGTAAATGAGAACACTAACTGTAGATAAACAAAAACTTTTTTTATTTTGCTATCCTTTCTGTTGGTTTATGGTCACTAGTAATAAATAATTATACTTCTTGCTTTCCAGGGGTTAAAATACTTTCTTATTCCTCACTCCAGTCCCTTTCTCCTGCTGGTTTTCTTTTTTCTCTGCCTATAATCCCGTGCTGGCTGCAGTGAAAGATGATGTCTTCAGCTGTGCCACTTCAATTTTCTTAAATCCTTCTTTCCCTTGAACAGCCAGATGATTGATTCCTTTTCCTTAAATCTAAACCTCCCGGCTTTCCTAGTCCCAATTTAAGTATATCTACAGTCATTTTAAATAGAATAAAATGTGTCCTGCCTTGGCACAGCGTGGTCTTCTTCCTGAATCTCCTCTTTTATTTGTGTTTTAATTGGCAGTAATCTGAAACTAAATAGTTACTTATGCATAGTGAGGTATGGGATCATATGCACATGGGCTTATGGAGTCTGGGAATTTGATTGTATTCAACTGGAACTGTAAGAAACCAAGAGAAAAAGTAACCCTGACAGCTAGATGCCTTATATGAAATCAAGAAACAAAGCTGCTCATTGTAGGTTTCACAGTTCCTATCAAAGTAGATTGACAACACTAATAAAGGGATTCCTGTTTAGTGACTCACGTGCAATATGTAGTTATGAACACTTTGCACCATTGTCATTGCCTCTGGCAAGCTCTCCAGAAGGCCAAGGGTGTCGTAGAAATGAAAAGGCAATGAGCCGACACGCTGGTCCTCAGCTGGGTCTCAGGCATGGGAGCTGCAAGCAGTCCTATGGGGCCTGTGCTGCTACTCATCGGTCTAGGCAGCTTGAAGGGAAAATTAAATTCATCGTGCTGGGTCTCTGGCCTCTTTCCTGGGTGCTTCCAGGTAGGGTCCTGAACTCATTTTTCAAGTAAGTTAGAAAAAAGCGCCTCATTTTTTTGAAGTGTTGAGCATCAGTTAATTTCACGGCATCTCGGGGAATGGCAAACTGATTCAATAGCTCTTCACTGAATAAATCTGCACTGACTTTTGGTTAGGCCCATGTTTGGTCTCTCCATCAGTTTGTTCTGTATGAAATCAGCTCTGACACTCAGAATGGAAGGGTATTTGTCAAATTTTTTTGTGAGTTTTCTTGAACTTTTTTAGTTATTTTGTTGGGTTTTTTTAATGAACTTTTCAATACATTATATGTAAGGCTGATGATCAGCTGAAATCCTAATATGTTTGAAGTCCCATCTACTGGTGAGTAGCTGAAATTATGAGCTGCTGAGCTAGGTCTTCTTGCTGCCTGATGATCGATCTGGAATATCATATCTATCACCGAGTGTTTGTATTCCCTATAGAGGCTGATGATTTTGTGTCTGGTAATACGACAAAATCAACCATCCAAAACATTCCAAACTATCAGCTAGAATTAGTGATTAGCCTCTGCAAGAGCATAGCAATAAATCTGCTCTATTCCTCTTTGGTCTTTGTGACAGCTAGTGGCAAAAAGACCCTAAATGTAATTGTTATGACTAGTGTGTGTCCGTGCCTTTTCTCCCTGCTATTTGTTCATTAAAGATTAGTGCTTTTTCTCACTGAGATTGGTTAAATGCTGCTGCTTTCGGTATCTTACTGTTTGTCTTTCTCATGTTAGTACTTAAAACTTTTACACTCTGTTCCAGTTATTAGCTCCTGTTAGAGTGCATTCTCAGGTAATCCTTGGAATGCCTCCCTGAATTAATATGACTTTCAGTTTCAATATTGAAATTAGAGATTAGGAAACCAAAATATAAGAGTAAGCAGAATCTGAGTTTGCTCTGGACTCTCAAAAAAAAAAAAAAAAAAAAAAAAAAAAGGGCATCAGCAAGAGCTGGAAATCATTTCTCAGTTTTCTGTCCCGTCTGGTACTTGCTCTCAGATGCTGTAGCTCATAGATCTCTGCAAGAACATAGGTGTCAAAACATTAACATTTACTTGCTAGCTGGTTGGATTTCTTAACTTTATTTCACTGAAATGATGAGTTCCAAGTAGAATCGGTGGCCGGTGCCACCCCCTCCTCCCTGAAGGTTGAGCTGCTGCGCACATGCTGCTTGTTGGTCCTGTATGTGCATGATTATGATCTTCTGCTGCAGTGTCTTTTATACCTTTTTGTGCTTCTCTGCTGAAAATGCCTACTGGGGGCTCTGAGATGCCTGGGCCAGCTCTCTGTGTCTTTACATCCATAGCTGCCAAATGTGAAGGCCAATGGGAATGCCTTCCTTTGGGAAGTACCCTGAGAGGTGTGGTGGAAACATTGGGAAGTCCATGGTGAGGCTTTCACAGGCCTAGTTGAGCACAGTGTCAGGGCCTCCCAGGGATTCTCTTTACACCAGTGAGATTTACTGGGGGTTTTACAGACTCTGTTCTTGGGAGCAAGGAGAATGATAAAGCTATGGGTCTGCTTGTGCTTTAAATGACATATTGCTATCATTAACTTAAGTAGTATGGCCAAAACACATATTTGTATATTCTTAGCATTTTTCTGAAATATGAAGCCCTACTAAATATATACATCCATGAACACTTCTTGCTGAAAGCAAAAATTTTTGAAAAGAAAAAGGAAATACATATCAAACATTTTATAAATTATGAATGAAATTAATTGCCTATTTTTATAATCAGTCTTTCAAAAATGACATGACACTGAGGTAAGTGAAAGAATTTTTTTTTAGTTTAGATTGATTACAGAGATTAGATGCGTTGGTAGAAAACAATTCTTAGTTGCATATGGTGTTCTGTACTATATCTCCTAGGCAAAATGAAGGGGTAAATGATAACACATTGAAAATAGATATATTTTTTTTTCCCAGTTTTTAAGCTCTTTAGTAAATGATGTAAAAAATCTAGGACAGAAAAGTTTTATTTACACTGTATTAATAATGGAACTTTATATTTATTATGAAGAGTTATTACATAGACTGATGGAAAGGCAGAAAAATGTTTTCATTGTATGGCATGAGAATACAAGCCAAATCATCTGATAGGAAGCCTGCAGTTCAATAGCATGCTGTGCAGATTCAATTGGTTTTTTTCAGATCTCTGGATTAGAAGCGTTCTTTGGTGTCAAATTGTGGAAAATGAAAATTCAAGGCCACAAGTAGAAGAACCTCTATGAAATTGAGTTTCCAGAGCCAGAAACTTTGAGCAACTTCTACTTTTTCATTGGAACAGGTGTTGGCCCCCAGCTTCCTTGCAAAGCCGTCCACAAGCAATCCGTCACCGAAAGTTCAAAGTGGCTTCAGTTTGTGTAACACTTCTAGGGATTTGTAACCTGCTCAGGAAAGGTTTTAACTGCTTATTTGGAATATGGATCTTTATTACAAAGAACGCATGTTATGTATATAATGTGGTTGTGTATAATATGCTGAATTCTCAAAGGTGTGTTTTGCTTGGTCTACACTACTTAAGCAGTCCTTTTCCCTTATAATCTCAACCTCTACAGTAAGGTTAAGAAAATCCTGCTCCTCTCTTTCACCCAAAAAACCCAAACAAGCTCCAAACCTTAGGTCAAGCATTTGCTTCTATTGGAACAAGTATGCAATTTTCTCATAATATAAATGATTGCTGTAATGCAAAATAACTGATGCTTTCTATAGTGTTTTAGCACTGTGAAAAACATTATCAGAAGACAAATAACGTGGGAGTATTTCCTTACAATAGTAAAACGTAATTTATGGAGTTTATTTGATGCACAAGATGATCTGCCCTTTTCAGAAGTGGTAATTGTTTTGTGACAGAAATGAAAGCTTTAGTCACAGGGTCTTATTTCAGTACCTGTACTTACACTGAGCTTATTCTTATATTTATCTAAGAATATACTTATAAATATATTTGTTTAGCACCCTTGGAAGAGAGATGGACCTTTTAAAAGCAAATGGAGACTTTGGAATGACTGCACTGAAGTATTAAATTTATAAAATATTATTATTGCCATTACAAAGATCATTTTTTGGAGGACTGTAATTCATAATGATTTTATTCAAAGATAAAAACAGTTCTGTTTAAAGTGCACAAACACATAAACACACATGCATGTCCTGTTTGTTTTTTTTTTAATTTATATATAAGTATTTGTAGTTTTAATGTAGAAAACCTATTCACTTATTAAATCACTTAAAGACTTTACGGATATAAGCCATATGTGGATTTTAGCAGCATATTATAATAATAATGGAGTTTAATATTCTGATTGAATATTATTAAAATTAAATACATGGTTCATTGCCTTTTTCATTATGAGTTTTCTGTTAGACTGGAGAAGGTGTCTGCCTTTCTGCATCCCTTTTCTGCCTTGATTGTGGACACTGATCTGAATTACAGGCATGTTTTATAATGAAGGTTATTTGTTTGTTTTCTGAAGCTTCAGTTAGGCTTTTTGGATGAGCAAAGAAGATATTATAAATGAAGAGGTTGACAATTTTGCTTTTTCTATTTCTGAACTTTCAAAGGAAATTTTGAAATTAAATCAATGCCTTCAGAAATTCATGGAAGGGAAAAAAATCTCCTCTCATTTGGGTGAATACACAGAATTTTTCTTTAGTTCACATCTCTAACTCCCATTCTTTTTATCAGTAATTAAATACACGCATTAAGAGAAGAATGTCACAATGTTTTGTTTCTTTGAGAATTTTGGCATGAGAATAGAGTACACACTCATGACAGCTGGATATGTGACTGACCACAATAGCTGCAAAGGAACAATTACACTTTATTAGTTCAATAATTTTGCTAAGAAGCAAACATCCATTGTAGCTCTGTGGATGAGTAACATAGGCCAGATTCACAGCTTCAGGGAAGCACCATTATTCGCATCAGCTAACATCCAGGAACAAGAGCTTCACTCTCCTTCTGGCCACTCTATTCTGGAAAAAGACACTGGCATGGGGTAGAGCAGTGCTGGGAAAAGACTCTCTGCAAAGGCAGTGTGGAAGACAACATTGAAGTTGCCTTTTTAGTACGATGTTGCAAGGGAAAACAGTGGAAGTAGTGTGGTTTAGTTCTTGTTCTGTAAGCAACCTACCTGGTTTTGCTAGAGGTAAGTTGCATACATTTAATAAATAAAATTAGGTTACAGGGTGTAAATCTGTGTATTGGGTCTGGGTAGCCCTATGTGTCACCTAATCCAGATCCAGATTTGATAGGACAAGGGGTAATGCTTTTAGAGTAAAAGGGGGTAGATTCAAATGAGATACAAGGAAGAAATGTTTTACAATGAGGTTGGTGAAACGCTGGCACAGGTTGCCCGGAGAGGTGGTAGATGCGCCATCCCTGGAAACCGTCGAGGTCAGGTTGGATGGGGCTCTGGAGCAACCTGATCTAGTTGAGGATGTCCTTGCTCATTGCAGGGGGGTTATACTAGATGACCTTTAAACGTCCTTCTTAACTCAAACTATTCTATGATTCTGTGATTATGACAGTATGAGTGCAATTAATTTTACTGAATTGTAGCCATGTACAATTTTAGTGACTGGTTTCAGCTAGTTATGTAGTGGCCTTTTATAGCCAGGGGACAGAGAAGTATTTTCAGAGGATGCTGAATCTAGTTACAGATGGTTGAGCAGGAGTGGCTTAGTTTAGGGTGGCTGATTAATGCTCATAGCTCCTGGACTGGCTATTCTTCTACATGTTCAGACAGAGTAAAATCTTGGGGAGGAGGGGAGAGAGAAGAAATGCTTAACGAAAAATGTATCTGAAACACTTTAGAGCAAAGGAGCTGCAGGAGCAGTGTCACCTATTCTCCTTGTAATATTCTGGAGCTACCTGAAGCAGTTTGGTGGAACTTCTAAATGCAATGAGTAGAATAAATATGGGAAATAGAATTCTAAATGCAATGAGTAGAATAAATATGGGAAATAGAATTCTAAATGGAAGTGCATTTTTTTACAGTTTCTTGGGTTTTGCACTCTGAATCTGGTAAATGTTGAAATAGCTTGCCTTTTTGATGCTTCCAACATTAAGTGTTGCCTTGTGTTCAGGATGAAGCTCAAATCTGTTTTTTTCTAACAAGGACCTTGCCTATTAAAAGCTTGCTGTAGACAAGAGTGGTATTCTATCATCTGAACATCACATACAACCTTTATAGTTCTGGAACTATCAAGCTGGTACTGACCACGTTCTTCTGCATGCTTCAGTGTTGTGGAAGTTTATATTGGTGATAATGAGATAAGGATTAATATCAGTGAATTAGTAAGAGAGATGGGACTTACCAAATGATGAGTTTGCTTATGTAACTTAAAAGCATATGGAGAATTAATAAATGCAAGGGATTTTAGTCCTTAGGCCTTTTTTTTTTATTTATTTAGGCATTTGTACACTTTAACTTACAATGAGGGGCCTCTACTATTATTATGGTATTTTACCCTCAGCAAATGACAGGCGTTATTGGTATGTAGAGATATATTACACATTCTCTCACTGGAAAGCCTTCATTGCGTGCCATTAGGTAACAGCATGTGCTCAGTAGCTGTGGTCTCTTAGCAACTAACTCTGTCTCTTTCTTTTGAATTCTCCTTTTGTGACCCAGAGGCAGATCTTAGACATAAACCTCAGCCTACTTTCCTATTTCTAAGAGAGTGAAAACTGGAATGTTTTGGGATGTTTATAGGAAGTCCATATAGTGCAAGAATATGTACCTACTGCAGGTATAGAAAATGGAGATACAATTGTATTTCTTCATTTAAGAATTTAATGATAAATGTATTATTCGAATCCTTCAGCTTATAGTATTGTTGGTAGTGACATGCCAATATATTTTAATATGAAATTTGACTTTACAAAAGTGTGTAATTAAAATCTGCAGATTTGGCAGTATTACATTTACATAGAAAGTGTGTAACCCTTTTCACTGATGCAGACTTTAATGTATATACTTTTGGGGGGTTGGTTGTTTGAGGGGTTTTTTTCTGTCACTTATCTGGATTTGAAACACGGATGGACAAAGAGGACCATTCCTTCCAGGCAGGAGATTAGGGGCTATGCCTTCAAAACAATTAGAAGTTTAAATTCAGATCCTTGTGTGTATGCTCCTAAAGCTATCATTGGATGTTTTTCCAATGGAAGATTTTGTTTGCCTTTCAGTGGCAGTGTGTACTGGAAAACCTTTTCATTCCTAAGGAAAAACCCAGGATCAAGAAATATTTCTATTAAACAAAATCTTCTATTCATTCAATTAAGGAACATAAAAGAGTTACTCTGGTGTTGTGGTGAATTGGTGTAATGAATCGTGATCCTTCTAAACTCCAGATATATTTTTGCCTAGACAGGCCTGCAGTGAGGAACTTATGATTATAACAGAATATGTCAGAATGCACCAAAGAAATCTTTCATAATGAGCTCTTTTTTTTTCTTTTTTTTTTTTTTTTAAATCAAGGAACCAAGGCATGTACATTGTTTAGAAATCTTTCTGAAGTGATGATTCTAGTCAACTCTTCTATGTTAAGCTGATTAACTGTTTCTGACCTTTCAAAGTATGTCATATATAATCCTAGAAGACCACCAGAGTTGAAACTATTCTGTTAGTTTTGACATTCCCATCAGGCTTTCTGTCTGCATCACAAGCGACCCTAATTCACTTGTTTTTAGTTAATTTGACAAGTCATTGTTAACATCATTACTAATAGCAAACTGCTACAACTTACACATGTTTTGACAAGAGGAGTCTTCAAGACATGGCAATACCAGTTAATTAGAATAGAAGGAAAGTGCTTATTTCTTTTGCCCATGAACTGGATATCATCTTAATATTTCAGGAGTACGGGGGAAGGGAGTATGTTTACTTCAGGAACAAACTTATTTCTGGCTGGCTGAGACCAAGCAAGAACTGAGATGGAAACTATCCTGACACTGTCATGCACATCATCGCATCTAGAAAGTTTCTCTTTCTGGTAGCTATTCGTCAAGTAGATTTTGAGTGAATTACCACTTCTTTATTTAAGTGTCTGCTACTTTATCTAGCACGTTATGACCAACATTTTTTTTTCTCTGTACATGTAACCAATTTTATCATTGAATGTGAAATAAGAGCTCAACTGCTGAGCTCTTTCCCTTCCTCAGTGGTGAAAAGTTGAAAAGACATAGATTCTTACTCAGTGAATGCAATGTAACCCAAATGTGAGCCTCTTTTAAGAGAGGGATTCAAAGACCATCCCTGAAAAGTCTGTCAGGTAAAGCGTGGTTTAAGGAGTCACTTCAGTGAATAAATGTTTCACAGCTGAGTGAGACTGACATTCATAAACAGCAAAGAAAGATAAAAGGGTGGGATTATTTGTTGTTTAAGTGGGAGCAAATTTCAACATGGAAGAGGAAATAGAGCAGGATTTTTTGAAAGAAGCTTGTGTAGAGATTTCTTTCTATTCCGTCTATTCATCAACGAAGAAAGCGTGCAAAAGCTAGACTGGTCTGAAGCCTTAAAATGCAATATCTGATCTGTAAAAATGGTCCTGTCCTGCTTTGAGTTTTCCATTTTGGTATAAAACTTACAAACTATACATGAAGAATAATTTGGCTTTAAAAAAAGAACAGAGCAAATCTTCAGGAGGAACAAACTCATGGTTTGGTACTATGCTTGGAATAAATATCTACATGAGTCAGTCTTGAAGTGTCTTTATACAAGGCACTGAATCTAAGGCACGTCCTGTAAGATGTTCATCCATTCCTATTAGACAAAAGCATTTGAAGAAGTCCTGTGTGACTGTAGCCTCTGTCTGTCACTGCAATGATCAAACCTCAAGTCACGTAGGCCAAGCAAGTACATAGCAGCTCCCTGAATGCCTGGCTTGCTTTCTACTGGAAATATTTAAATGTGTGGGGAAGAGAACTAGTGCCTTTAATCCGAAGAGCTACAGAGAAAACCAAATTATACTTTTGTGTTTAGCAGAAGTAATTTACACCAAGGCTAAGCATGGCCCGACCCACTGTGCCTGTAGGAACTTGATGGAAATAGGGATCCTGCCACAAACGTAGTGATGAGACTGCTGTGGAAAGCACCTGGGAGGTGAATCAGAGGCAGCGGGTTCCGTCACATCTACGTACAGAGATGAAACAGATTGCTCTGGCCTTGGTTCTCTCTGTCCTGGAAGGAGAAAGAGCAAGCATGTCCTATTGCAGACGTTTTGTTTGAAAGGTTTGGTAACAAAATTTTTGTGGAAAATGCTTTCAGACAGTAGGAAAAAAAGCAAGCCGGTGGTTTCAAAACTATGTGATTCCATTCTTTGAACTGCAAGAAAATTATCCTTCTAAATCACTCATGGGATGGATAATAATAGGGGTTTACTTTGTGATGTGCTAGGCTGTGTCTTTTCCCCGCCATGAGCTAGAAAGAGCTCTAGCTTATTCTGTTCTCCTTTCCTTTCCCAAGCCTGCTTTTGTTGCAATATAATTGCTTTCTAGTCTCTTATGTCTTAATGTCTTCATTTGTCTGATGCTTAATTTTATTATTTTCAAGAAAAGCTGTGTTAAATTGTGTATCTTGATAATGTTATATACCTATTATAACTATATAGGTATACACCTATTACAATGTTACCCTATAATATTTTTCTCTTAAAAAGTAGAAAATGAGGAAATTGGGGTAATGGTAGAGCAAATAAGAAGGGGGACAAACTTGAATAGTAGCCTGGGTCCAGAAAGTGTGCTGTCATTTGGTATTTAAAGAAAAGAATGAGTCTGAAGTGGCTTTCTTTAGGTAGTAAAGAAAATGCCAGTGCAGCAATCTCTCTAATCACAAAGATTGACATTTATGTTGAGATTGAGCCTGCCTGTTTGTTAATTAGTGTGGTGGAGTCACATTGCACTCAGCCCTGCATCTCAGCAGGCCCCGACTGCAAGATTTACATTTCACAGGGAGAAACAGTCTTGATAATGAAATGATGCTTTGCAGAGATATGCGCAGAGAAGCACAGTTGGATTATGTAAATGTGATTTATCCAGAGCTGTAGCACATGGGTCCTGTTACTCAGATGCTGATCTATAACTCGCTGATGGCTCTTGTGATTTCACGTATATGTGCTCAGTGATTGGTATTAACTTTTAAGATCATTTATTTTTATGTATGCCATAAAAGGCTTACATCAAAGTTAATATGTATCCCCTACACCTCCCCTGACAGTGTTTTGTGATGTTTATCATCTCCAGCTTTGTCATCTGTCATGGTGACATTTTCAAAAGAGGAAGATTCCTATTGAATGCATCCCATTTAGCACCAAAATTTAGTGAGAGATGCTCAGGAATTGAAATGTAACATGCAGTACCTATTTGCTCTGTTACAGTGCCAGTGTTCTTCTTTCAGCTGGGAGAACTTTTTGTATTTTTCTCATTGTCTGGAAAAAAGCAGAAGGATGGGAAGAGGAGTTTTGCAGAATGCTTGATTGGTACCACTGCAGTAGCAGAAGTTTCTGAGCAGGCTGAGAAGTACCAGAGAGCTGTCGCCTTTGTTGGGATTTGCTCCTGCCTCATTTGACCCGTGCTGCGTTCCTCATGCTTCACCAGTTACCCATGAAAATGAGGACTCAGGGCTTTGTGCTTGCCAAAGTCAGGGGAAAGGGCTTGGCTTTCTGTCGCTTTTCTTCTCCCCTTTCATTCTTGTGAGGATCAGAACATTTTTATTTCTTTTTTTTAGCCCAGTTTCTTCATTAAACCTTGTGTGCCTGATCGTGCTCTTTGCCATTTTCCCTGCGATACCCTTCAAAAGCCGGTGGCTTGCTTCAGCTGGGCTTGGCAGGATGGTGCGGCCTCCTGTGGGGATTCATTTTGATGGGGTTTATGAAGACTGTGCCCTGGGTGGAGGGAAGGGACCCTCGCATCTTCCCTGGCAAAGAACTGAGAGATTGCTGTTGGCTCCTGCTCCTGCAGCTCTCAGCAGGCTCTGGGACAGGGATCCCTTCCCTGCCTGGAGCAGCAGCAGAGAGATCTGCCAGGCTGGGGTTAACGTGTGCCCCTGCCTGTGTGGAGGGGCACAGAGGCATTAAAATGAAATCCCTGAGAAATCATCTTCAGCAACCAGCTTTTTAATTGCTGGCAAAACACGACATTCTTCCAAGAAAACTCTGCTTGCTCTTACCCTGAAAATTAATGTATTAGTGCACGTAATGTTTCTGCTCCATTCAAGTGATCTGTAAGCAAGAAACAAAAGAATAAAACTACTCTTTTTTTTTTTTTTTTTTTCCCAGCTCATCACTTTGGGGAATTTCCTGATTGAATCGCTAAGTTCAAACAGAGAGAAAAACATGCTGACAGCATGTTGCTCTTTTATTCTGCTTTGTGCAAGTAAGAAGATTTGAGTATCTAAAATCCCCATTGTATTTTAGGAATGCAAGATAGGGTCGGGAATTGCAGAAAACAGAAGTTACCATTGTTAGTTTTTGACCTGGAGCCTGTTCTGCTGATTTTTGAACAAGTGGGCAGGCACTGACAAGTCATTGAAAGGAGAAATTTGCAGATGGTTTGAAAACTGTGGCCAGAGGTAGAGAAAGCAGAGAGCTAATGAGGCTTGTAAATATATGAAAAACTCCAGAACGTAAATACATATTTAACTGATGCATGTATGTGTATTTCTAGTTGAAAAACTATAGTCCTTATGGAGCAATTTTAAATAAAATGGTTTATAAACATTACAAGATCTGCTCTCTACCTTGTTTAAAAAGTATAATAAGGCAGGATGGGATTTCAGCTTCTTCCAAACATCCAAAATGTAAAAATCTTCAGGCTTTAATATTCACCTCCCATAGGAAAAAATGCATTTCAGAATGGCAGTTGTGAGCTAGGATAGCATAACAGGGCTACAGAAATATATTTAAAAAAACTCAGATCAGCTCCAAATCTCATAAATCTGACTTCACAAATGGTAACAGAAAGGATAGGCACAGGTTTGGTATTATCTGTTCTGTTCTTAGAGAGGCAGAGGTCCCAGACATCCTCAGGACATCTAAGTATTTACAGGCTGGTTCTCTAGAGAATCCCTGTTTGTGTAGTTCCAAAAGCACTTCTAAGTAGACAAATTAAATGCTTCTCATTTTTCTTTGAACTTGAAACATCTTTCAGTTTGAAATTCTTTCCTTTGAGAAAAAGCTCAACTTGGTCAGTACTTCAGTGGTTGTTGCCTCAACTGAAAATGCCAATAGGGCTAAACTGCAACGATGTTCTGGTGGATTGGAGGGCTGGACTCACAAGGGAAGGCTTATGCTACTGTAAAATCCACTTAAGTCTCAAAGAAAATGGCTTATACTGCTTATTGACTACAGGATAGTTGAAAGACATTCTGCTTTGCCTTCTTTCTCCTTACATCTGAGTATTGAACAGCTTTTGCAGTTCAGCCTCTTTGGTTTCTGGGAGACTAAGAAAGTGCTATTGAGCCAAGGACTCCTTGCTACATTTTTCATATACTTTTATGGAGGATCAGCTACACTTATGCACAACTATTCATAGGTTTTCTCATTCTTCCCTTTTTGCTTTCTTCCTGGAAGAACAAGGTAACTGAAAAATGTAGATGTAAAGGTCTATCCTTGCCAAACAGCAAAGGTCTCCACTTGAAGGTCTGTACCTTTTTCTTCGAATGGAATAATGCAGTATTAAACCAAACTGATTTTCATTTGCCGCTTCTGATGCTCTTATTCTTCCCATTTTACTAAAAGTCTGGTATTTCACAGATGGTGCCAGTTACAGTAGCTGTCGTACCACACCTCTCTTTCCTTCAATACATTTGTCTGCTGTTTCCCTTTATTTCAGTTTCTGGTTGTACTTCTTGCTAGCAACTTGTATAGCTAACAGTAGTTGATTCCAACTATTAAATATACACTAATATGTAAAGATTAATGAAATTTAAAGTTATTCCTGAATTATTCATTGATAATTTACATCATTCCAGAGGATGCTTGGAGGTTGCTACAGCACAGTGTATTGCTGTAAATTAAGTTCTGTATTTTTATTTTCCATAGAATTGTTTATCTTGAGGCTTTTGTTTTTTTAATGCACAAAAAACCTTACGAATACTGTAATACTTTCTGTAGGGTATCAGTTGGACAGATCCTCGGGTGTTTTTATCATTGTATCTCCATTGAAACGATTTTCCCACCCTGCCTTGTATTTGTACAAGGTATAGACTGTGATACTGGACTAAAGCAATTTGTCTAGTGCCACACTGACAGTCTGTGGTAGAGGGAGGAACTGATCCAAAACACATGCCTTTGCTATTGAGCTATGATTTCTCTGGTTTCTTACTATATCTTATTATGTATCTGCTTTCAAAATAATGTAATGTTACCAATAATCTAAAAAGAACTGAATCTGAAACATGATTAATTGTCCTTGGCGCAACTTAAAGAAAGCCATTAGTGTGCATATCACAGGCTCCATCCAGCTGCCACTGGAGTTTCTGTTAAGATCTCCATTTACTTCATTATGACCTGAAGCAGGCTTCAGGACTAAAAATGTATGCTGTCCATTCAGAGTAGCATTCTGGTTTAACTAAATGAGCTAGACGTACAGTTTTTAAACAATGGAAGAAAGGAAAAAAGCAAAATAATTACAACAGACATTTCTTTAATTATCTACTGGTGTTTAATTTACAATGAGGAAACAAAGCTATTGGCTCAGGAAATCAGTAAATAACATGTGAAGCCTCAGGAGAGACACAGATGTTTAAAAAAAAAAAAAAATCTGTTCATTTTATGTCTGTATTTCCTGCAGGCCAAAACCAAAAATATTAAATAATGTGTCTAGGATCTTCCACAAGAAAGAAGTCAGATGAGCATAAAGTGCATGAAATTCTAGAAATTTTTAACATCTGTGACAGTTTGTTGTGTGCATTGGAATAGAAAGCAATACTAAACAAGAAACATCTAGTTGACACACATGTCCCTCAAGTCACTAGGATTTCAGCTAAGCTGAAGCCTGGAATCCAGACATCAAAACTTGACAGATAAGATGTCTTACAACCCTGTCTGGTTTTACCCAATTCCTGGTCTTATTTTTTGATGCCAGGAAAATGAATAATAAAACTCTTGTTCCTGTCACTGAGAGACAGCTGGGCCCTGCTAGGAAGTTGCCATCTGAAATTCTACCAGGAATGTGTGGGCAATGCTTCTTGTCATGGAAGAATTCAGGATAAAATCAAACATAATAATTTTTCTTTGCATCTGCATTATGAAACACCAAAAATGTCCATCCAAGTGACTTGTAGAAGTGGATCAAAACCATGATGCTTCTGTCTGGCACCGTTGGTGTACTGAAACGCTGAGTGTTGTATTGCTCTGTGATTACAGCTAGGAAGCCATCAGCCACCTCAAACCGTATTTCTACACTTTTTATTTTTATCATTTTTAGAAGATAGTAAGAAGTGTATAGAAAGAACAAAACCCCCAAAACTTTTAGGCAGTGATGCTACTTGCTTTGGCATTGCTATAGTGACCAGCTGGTAAAGTATAAGACTACCTTGTGTGACTGGCCAAACCGCTTCTGCATGTTGTCTGCTTCAAACTGCTCAGCTCCGCGTGCTTTCTGTAGATTTGCAAGAGCTGAAATCCAGCTTTTTGCAGTCAACCTTAATGATCTCAGAAATGTTGTTAAAATGAATTTGCTTCAATTCTTTATGCGTGCTTTGTTATGAATATTTTCTCCAAATATTCTTAAGAGTCGTTTATTAACTGACAGTATAAAGAAAACACTTCTGGAGAGTGATCTAGGGAGTAGAGAGGAAAAGCTCCTCTTTAAACTGTGTTTAAACCTTTGAAATTGTGAGTGTTAAGTGGCCATAGATCTTTTACTAGCTCTGGGAGCTGCAGTTGGTTTCATTCTGAAAAGGAAGTATTCAGGCTGGGAAAGGTTTTCAGAACTGTAGGCATTCAACATATTGCCTGGACAATAGCCAAGAGCAAAGTTGTTGGTCACATTAATACAAGAACAGCATTTGAATTCACTAGTATCAGTTATCAGCCTATTGCTAATAATCAGACAAGATGGCAGAAATGGTTTAGTGAATAGGTTTGGCAATTGCATACAGTTCCACTGTTTAATTGTTGTTCCTCAGTATTTTTGAACAAAAGGTAAAATTTAAGGAATCCCTTGTTCAGTGCAATGTGTCACATGGCTTCCTGTTTTCAGATAAAATGTGCACAGACACTATAGTGCTCATAAATCAGGATCAGTTGTGTCAAATCTATATTACCTCTCGCTCAACTTAAAGGGAAGTGATGATCTGTTGGTGAACTCACCTTTTCCATGTTTCAGTAAGCTTGGTTCTTTGAAGCATAAGAAATACAGGCTTCGAGCAATGTGATATTCTGGTCACTCATGGCTGTTTCAGTGGCACTTATCTTTATTCAAAACTTTTACAGAGAATAAAACATTTTCATTTCTTTTCAGCTAACTGTTTCCTTGAGAATTTTATGGAATTATTATCATTCTTGCTTTAATTAGATCATCTCAGAGCAGTGCACACTGAATAAGAACAGTCCATGTGACAGAAGACAACATTGAAAATTTTGGCATTACAAGGACTTTGTTCTTCTCACTAAGCAGATATTTATGCCTTTTTTTTTTTTTTTTTGGAGGAAAACTGACTGCTTTCCATAATTTTTACTTTTGATTGTTTTCTCTTGGCCAAAATAATCTTGCCCATGTTAGGTCCCGGTCTGATTGTTGGTCATCTTATTTTTCTGTCGGTTTCTCACAGCCCAGCTGGCATCTCTTTAACCCACCACAAAAGATGTTTATTCTACTTAATTTTCAAAGTCTGATAAACTATAACATCACAGACCCTTCCTGTTTATCTTCAGACAAGTTGTGGTTTGTTCATATCTGTGCACTGGCCTTACAATGAAGCTGAAGTAATCCTGAAAATCAAGGACTACTTGTGCATATTCCATTTTAGTACAGGCAAGACTGACGTTTTCGCTGCAATTGTTTGATCTCTAAAATGGATAATATTTATTAATTAATTTTACTGAAACCCAAGCTCATAAAAGCTGTTGAATGCATTCCTTTGCAGATTTTTTTTTTTTCTGAAGTGGTTACAAAAGGAACTTTGGTTCTTGAATAGGATACAATACTTACCCCTGCAATCCTAAACCTAATGTCCTGACAGCTGGGGAGCTGGAGAGGAGCAGCATACTCTTTCTTTGTCTTTCTCTCTTTGGCAACTCTTACTGGTGCATGGTAGAAACACTGAAAAGAATATAGCTTCCAAACGACACTCTCAGCTCAGCCAAAAGTAAGAGAGAAAGGAAATTCAGTAGATTAAAGGAAGAGACCATTTATCATAACTGCAAATGATTCCATTAGAATTTCGGCGAAGTTCAGTTTTTTAAAGGCTCAAGAAATGAAAGTTAATAACTTCCAGCACCGCTCTGAAAATTAGAAAGATTTCTAAGACTAAGTGAATAAGAGGTCATCTAGCAGATGAGTAAAAGCTTTAGAAGACTTACTTCCACACTGGGGGCTTGACGTCACATTTGGCACTAGGCATTGTATATTTTCTCCACAAGATGCAGATTCATACAAGCATGTGCTAACTCATTTAGTACTTAAAAATGTAGAACAGATTTCATTTGTAGATAGCCTTGGCTCTCCAGTTCAGCTCTCACCTCATACATGTTGTCAGCTGGGCTTTTTCAAAAAGAGAGGTATTTTCAGTGGTAAATGCCTACCGGTGAACCTATACCTTGCTAAAACGTATTAGTTTAACATAAGTTTTAATTTGGAAAAAACAAGGCTGGTCAAAACCAGAGAGCGGTCTTCAGCACAGTAGCTAGTCTCACACCTGGGTTGTGGCAAATAGTCTGGAGTCATTGCTATACCTGACTTCCACAGGTCTGTAAAATCCGATTGCATCCAACCTTAGAGATTATGAGTGATGAACAACTTGACTTACAATTTCAAGTACCTACTGCACTTGCTAGCTTTTTCTCCATGTATCTGTCTGCATATTTACACGCTCCTTATACCTCTGTATTTGGGGTACCTGCTAGATGTGTAGAGGCTTGTGGCACAAAGCCAGGAAGTTCAGATGCCATGCATTAGGCGACAGTAACATGAAAAGCCATGGCTGCCAGGAAATAAACTAATTTAACCAAGTATCCACAATGGCACTTGAAGTACCAAATAATTTAGATTAGCATAAACCTTTTTTTTTAAAAAAAAAAACTCCTATGTTTTTGTTTTGGTTTTATTTTTTTCTAATTTGTTTCTGCATTTACAGCTTCAGAAAGGCATTTTTTGAGAGAGGCAAGGAGTCTGTGGCAGTTCTCGGAATAAATTCAGATTGCCTGGCTGCAAATCATGTCTCTTGACCACAAAACTTTTTCCTTCTCAGAAAATCCAATTTTGCCCTGGCTTGTAGCCTTGAT
>VXAK01023025.1:179104-219283 GCA_013399435.1 Arenaria interpres | reverse complement strand
TCATAAATACTGTTGCCATAAAAACAATGGAAACCAAGAACTCTTGACAACTCGTTTTAGGTCTGGTAGGCTTGAATGTAAACTGAGCTGCCCAGAGAGAGCTGGTGAAAGAGTTTACTTGCTGTAATTGTAATAAAGGAAATTTAAAAACCACAATCTGTTTCAAGTCAAAAACGAACAACTGAATATTGTCTTAAACATTTTTTTCCCCTGTTCTTGGCATGCCTGTGCTCTTTAGGCAAGCGGCATTATGGAACTCGGGATAAAAATGCCAGTTATTTTAGATAAGAAAAACCATGTTGTTTCTGAACTCTTCAGTCCATTAACTCAAAGTTTATAGTTTCAGCATCTTTGTTTTACAGTGTGAGAAAATAAAATGTAAAAGCTCGGAATAAGTCATAAGTAGGGATCAAATCATATAATCTATTTGTTTCTGATGTTACACTTGATTTGGTAAACTTCACATGGCTAATGGGTTTGATATGATGTTAAATGCATTTGGATATTTTAGACAATGTATCTTTGTTATTTTTCTCTATCTAATATTTATTCCAGAAAAGTGGCCTCCTCTGACCAGCGTGACACTTTAACTATTACAGTATTACAAAAGCAAAACATTTTTTTTTTTTTTAAATGTCTGGAGGGAGGTGTGAACATTTGTGTCTGGCATTAAGCTTTCATTTGAAAACTAAGAATAACGCCATCATTATTATTATATGATATTTTCATTATAATATCATTTTTGATGCAAGCAAAATATGGATTTCTGGCCTAGCTTCTAGATGTCTTGCATATGTAATATTGGGTTTTTTAGAGTTTTCTTTCTTAAGGTGGTATGTTGGCTAGTGTATCTACCAAGTGACTTTATGCCTGAAGGACCCATGATGGTGCTCACAGTTTTGCACGGTTTAACCATAGGAGGGAGCCTCTCCTCTTCTGAAGTTACACGGAAAGATGCAACCATGAGCATTTGGAGGCATCTTCCTAGCACTTTGCAGTTGGAAGGGTAAATGCATCTTTTTTCATATGAGGCTGATCCACTGCAGTTTCACAGGCAGGTATATTTATTTGGAAGTCAAACCCACTAGTTCCAGAAAGAGCTATGCAGAAACTATCAAACTCTGCTGTAGTTATACTCTAGCTTTTCCTATGGCATCTCTGTTTTCATTACAGAAAATCTCTACTGGACAAGTAAACATTTTGGTTGTTGTCCTTTTATTACGATCAGATTAGGTTTGGCCTTAGTACCAAGTTTACACAGTTCAAAGTAAGATCTGTGTTTTAGTGGAGTTGATTAAGTGGAAGGAAACCTGTGTGGGAGTATATTTAAATATGTTTGTGACTACATTGAATTGTATCAATAAACTGATATAACAGAGAGAGAGAAATTAATCTGTTGAATTAAAAACCGCAAAATAAAAGTGGAAGAGAAATGCATCATTAGAGACGAAAAATGGAGAACAGTTAGAGAAGCTTGATCGAAAGAATGGCTTAAAATGACTGATTAATACAGTTTAATACCTACATTAAATTACATTTCAGGTAATTTCATTTTCTTAATCTATATAGATGAGACCTAAAAGAAGTTACCCTTAAAGGTTTTATGTGGTCAGAAATTACTTCTTAGGTTACTTGTGCTTGGTGATTCAGCTTGGGTTTTCCCTTTGTGGTGAGCAGAGGTTTCTCTGATGCTTTGACCACTGGGCCTGCCCTCTCCTTCCTCATCTTACAAGTCTAAGCCGGGGCACCGAAGCTGAAGTGGCCTCAATGAGAGATAGTGATTGTTGCCAAGATGCCACAGAGCTGCATAATGCTTGCAGTTCCTGGAGTGAAAGCTCACAGTAGACTCAACCAGGAAAGTGGAGTCTCACTTAGACTGACCTGTTTCTCTAGCCTTGCAAAGATGTTTTTCCAAGTTTCTCCCCTCATTACTCTAGTTCTGGGCCATATTATTGCTTTCTCAATCCTCTGCCCACTCAATGTATACTCTGAAATCTGTCCTGGATAGCAACAGGTTTATCTTACATTATTCTGAACAAATAAAAAGAATCCCACATTTTCTCACAGCAAGAGCAGTGCATGGTATTAACTCAAGCGTTTCTCACACCTAATATTCTACTACTTTCCTTGCGTACATTATTGGATCATGTCCAGATAAAGTCATATGTTATTTTTTCTTGTCATGTGAATGTGATGATAACTCCTCGGAGGAATCTTTAATGAGGGGGCAAATCTGCAACAGTGCTTATGTTACAGCTCAGCACTACAAATTCTTGTTCATATAAGTAGATTTCTTGTATGGAGTCTGATTAACTGTAAGATATTGATGATGCCTGTGTTTGCAGTAGTTTGCAGGGCGGTTTCCCGTAAGCTATTTATACCATATGTCAGTATGCCACTTTATTCTTTACTTCTCCTCCCTCTTCCCAAATACACCCAAGTTAACTATATTAATTTTTTTTTGTTTTGGAAAAATGGGCAATAATACCACTATGTAAATCATCGTGTATATGTTTTCATTGTAGTAATATCCAAAAGTTGGAATTCCAACTGTGCTGCAAATCTCTAAACTGCAGGAGAAATATATGTGTCTCCTCCAAAGAACTTAACAGCCTGAGGCTTCAAGCCTAGGAATTTTTTATGCAGATGTTTGTCTTTAAATACTAAAGGGGTTACAAAAATCTTGATGGTTGGTCTTTCAAAGGCATTTCAGTCTTCTCAATGCCTAAATCTCTGTGCCTGCTCCAATCAGTCTGTCTGTAGCACAGTTGTGGTGACAATATCTGATCAATCAAAAAAATTTCAGGGAATGTCTGTAGTATGGATGTCTCCTAATCCCAGGCTGCCTGCTCATCGTCAGGCTGGTGCACAGGGCTCCAGAGGATGGGCTGAATTATGGGTATTTTCTCTGGCTGCCCAGGAGCAGTACCCCACTGTCCAAAATGACAGTGCTGGCTCATTTCTGGCCAGTTCTTCTCTGACCAGCATGCCATGTATGCCAAAGCCTCTGAAAAAGTACTTGGAATGTTTCTGTCCATTTCATAAAGAGCAACATGTGTCTTTCTCCATACAGTTTATGAATGGAGGAGGGACGAAGATCTAACATTTACAAGCCACAGGCTGTTCCTTGCATTTGTTGTTTTAATTTCAATATTCTAACAACCTTTAGGAATTCTGACACATTTACTGAAGTTCTCAGTCTAGATGCATCAGCATCCGCTGACGTACTTTGAAGTTCCAAGCCAGATATCCTCAGTTTCACACATACGCTCCTAATGTAAACCCAGCTGCGCTGCTGAATCCTTGCTTTCATCCAACTCAGACACAAAAGCAAAGAGAGAGTGGGTTTAGACTGAGTCGGTGGAGATCAAGCCTAAAGGGAACGTTATCAGAAAAACCTTGTCAGTGAAACACTGACTTGATTCATGCTGGAGTGACTCTTTCTATTGATCTGAATTTCTTATTTCTTTTCCTTTTACCTGACTACCTTTTTCTACTGTGTTCTTCTCTCATTACTACTAGTCGTCCTTCCTTCTCACGCCAGGTCTCTCCTCTTCCAGTTTGCAGAATTGCCACTACGTTGCTTACTCAGAAGAGAGATCCTGTGACATAACCTAAAGAATATCTCTGAAATTCAACATACATATGTTATAGGCTGGCTGAGCATAGATCATTCAACAGCATTGCCTTTGAATGGTAAAATTTTAAAATAAATTGACTGTGTTAAAGAGCTGGTTAAGGGGTGTTCTTTCAAGGGTACCTACTGGCTATTTATGGAACTTAAGCTTCTTGATCAAATGTTGGAAAGTCAGATGATGTGTGTACCCCTAAGATGTTCGTTTTCTTCTGTTTATAAAGATATGCAGCCTCCATTTTCTACACTGCCTTTAAGAATTGCTGGGAGTTTCCTTCTAAGAGAAGGTAAGCAAACAAAATCAAAGAACTGCAGTGGATTGCACTAATCAGTCACACCAGCGATTCTCAAAGAGCTTAGCAACCTTTAAAGTTTAGTTTTGTTGGAATTTTTTCCAGTGCAATTGCCTGTATCACTCTGCTTGCAGAAAAGATTATTTGAATTGCAGTTACGATTGCTATTAAAAATGCGGGGCTATTATCCGAATGACCTTACCTTATGCTTTTTGTTAATCCAAGAAACACAGAAAGGAGCAAATACTGTGCAAAAAAAGTGTTTTTGACAGACGATAGAGATAAAAGAGGACATGATCATGAGCAAGTAGAGGAAAAACTACGTACCAGAGTGTGTAAACCTGCTGGTATTTCCTAAAGCTCAGACTTCCTTCAGGCATTTGTCATGAGTTGGTCTGAAAGTTACATCTTGTTACAAGAATGAGAAAAATGAGCTCTTCCAATTTTTTAGTGGCTGTTATTTTCAGAAATAAGTCCTATCGTGAGATATTTTTTTCCCCTATGCAAACTAACTGGTTTCCAAGTACAAAGGTGGTTACTTTTTTCAAGTTTCACTCTTTCTTTGACAGGTAGAGCTCTTCTTGTTTATGTATATCATAGTTAACTACATGCTGGATGGTCTGAAATTTTGTTATTAGGGGGTTATTTATTTATATAAAGTATATGAAGAGGTCTTATCCTTTCTAGAACATTAATGTACTTACTTATTTACAATGGGAATACTCTCAGTGTTAGAGAGTGACAAAGAAACGGTGACAGCAGTCTAGAAGCTGTAATTGGGGTATAAATGGTTCACAAGTACATCTCTTACAGCTCCTTCTTAAGGCGTGAAATTCACACCACATGACTTTCACCATGCTAGACTCCCACCTAAATCCCTGAGTGGGGTCACTTGAAGCAAGTGTGTAATTCTAAGGTCAAAAAATAATAAATAAATTGGAGTTGAATTAATGAAACAAGATAACTGCTAAGTATTCCTCTGTATAAATCTGTTGGATTTTGCTTTTTTTTCGTATCAATCAATTTCTGGCTTCTGTTTGATTGTTTTTCAGTATTACCACGAGTTGGGTACCACCTCACAGATATTTTATGCCAAGAAAAATATTCATAAATATGAAAGTACATAAATATAATAATCTGAAGGAAATTCAATTTTTTTTTGAAAGAATTAATTGGATTCGCATATGCTTATGATAAATTTTTGTTACTGGAGAGACTTCATGTATATTTTTAGACAGAATTATGAATTATCAAACCCAAACCTAGAAACAATAACAACATAATTTCTGTGAAAATAAATACAAAATATATAAGAACTTGATCTCAAACATAGGGTAGACTAGGCCTTATTTTTATTAATCATCATTTAGCACACAAGGATGACTGGAGATGGGGTGCAGTAGTGTGGAACAGCAGAGACTTGGCTTCTTCCCCGAGACATCCTTGGGCCAGGTCATTTGACCTCAGTATCCACCCATAAAATCAGGGATTTGACACCCTCCAGTATGATCATAATAAACCCATCTGATTAGATGAACAAGAAAAAACAAAGACATAAAGATGTTAGCAACCTGTGCTCCTCTCTAAGGACATAAGAGGCTGACTTCACATGTTAATGAGCTCAAGCCTATGGAGGCAGAGCCTTACATTTCGAAGAGTTTGTTCACCATCTTTCTTTTTCAACTTTTTCATAGAAAGGCAATTTCTTCACAGAGAGATCTGTGAAATCTGGCAGCTTTTATGTTAAATATGTTAATCTTGTAAAAAGATTTCTGAACTCATTTGAGCAGAGAATCCACATTCAAATACTGAATTTGCAGACACCAATTTTAATATATATGAATACTCTGATATTTTATGATAATTTTTAGGTAATGAACAAGAGACTTTGCATTGCAATTGTTTGCCTCAGGTTACTGCAGCGAGGCCTTTCTCCAGTAAAGAATTGTCCAAGATTCCCAGTTAAGTAATTAAATTAGTGCATTTAAGCAGCAGTTCACAAAATTCACAGTCCAAGTGTTCTTTGATCATATACAAAACAAACAGAATTCCTTCTTTCCTTCCTTCCTTTGTTCTCTGCTGATGTTGCCATTTTCTTAAGCTAAAATGTGTTTTGGAGTAAACCATTGGGATTAATTAATCACCTTGGAGCCTCTTCCTTATCCCCTTACACCCTAACCCCAACTAAAGTAGAAAGGGATTCCCCCAAACTTCCCAATTTTGAGGTAGGAAAAAAGTGTTCTAGGCATTTATTGCACACATTTGGTTCATTTTCACTGTTAAAATGGCTCTGTGTGGTGGAAGATCCTCCTCTGCTCCTGTCTCCTCCTTCAGCTAAGCAATAATGGGGAGACAGAGCCGTGAAGTCACAACCCATATTGTGAAAAAAGATCTCATCCATCAAACTGTCACCTCAGTTTTCTGTCCAGGGTCACAGAGGAACAAAGTCAGCTTGTGTCAGGTTGAAATAGCATTGGTAAGTGTTAGTGTCTGTGAAGCTGGTGGTTTGAAGTCTATTTATTTTATTTGAAAGGCTCAAACAGCATGCTGCCGAGCAGAGGAACAAGCAGGAGGAAGTCTCCTTATAAATTATTACTGGGAGGCTCACAGCCATCATTTAAGATGTGAAATTATGCCATCTGCTTTTCTAAGTCCTTTGATTTACTTTGTGACAGCTGTCTGTTTCTGAGTTTCTGCATCTCACAGAGAGGTAAAACTTGCGTTAAAAACTAATATGACAACAGCATTTCTTTAACAAAGATTTAATGCTTTCTTGAATACCAGAGAATATGCAGGGGATGTTATCTCAATAGCTATGGCATGCTTTCAAGACAAATTATATGAAAAAAATGCCGTCTCTTTTTACATGAACTGGGAATGTTCACGCAAAGTAAAGTAAATGTAAGTAAAGATAGAAATCTTTTTTTGTTATGAAAAATGCAATTGCTTGTTCTGATTTTTAGCTATTAAAAGCACTTCAGGGAGGCAGCAATGGTTTTTTTTTGTATTGCTTTTAATTTGATGATTCTTCAAGTTATTGATTTCTTGTATGTTGGAGTCTTTTTTATACTTTTTACTATTGATTTTCTGGGGCAACACCATTGTCGTGGTTTTGTTGTTTGAAATATTTAAGGTTTATTTACACGCTCTTTGTTAAAAAGAAAAGTCTCAGGCCCAACAACAGCTTTAGGAAGTCATGAAGTTAATTTCAAAAGAACAAAAATAAAGCCTAACTACTTCAGTGCGGGCTAACCGAGATGCATACGGGGAACTCTTGCAAATACCCAGGGGTGTTCTTGTTTCAGAAATTAGCGGCTGAGAGGGTGATGAATGGAGATGTGCACTTTTCCGTGCCTTGTCCTGATGTGCTGTCTGTGTTTGGGGTGTGCTGCCCAAGTGCCCGGCAAGCTTGTTTGGATACCCTCCCTGAGGATGGCCATGCGGCGGGGAGGGTGGGGGGAGCTGAGTGGCAGCAGCATCTTTTCCCCCACCCCCTGGGAGAATCGCTTCTGCTGAAGTCATTTGGTGTGTGCTGCTTTTTCCTGTGCGAGGATTAGGGAGTAGGAGAATGGCTTTGTGAGGAGGCTCGGAGAGAGGGAGCTGAAGAGAGGCTGAACAGAGGGGCCGAAAGACTTTAGCCTTTCATAGTTCTTTCAGTCAATTCATTCTGGGAGACCAATTGCATGCGATACGGCAGCTGGGGGTTTTGTTTTCCTTTCAGCTATATACTGTAGGAGAAGCTGGTAAGGTTATTTTTTTTTTCCCTTGTTCTACTGTTCCATGATGCTATTGTAATTGCTTTATCGAAGTGACTGTTTGGTGAGGAAGGGAAGTTGGTTAATGATGCTGAGGGTCCCCTGCATTGTCTCTGCTTTGTGCAGCTGCATAGTTTGGGGAGAGGCACTGTTTACAGTAGAGGGGCTGGTTTCCGTTCAACAACTTTGCTGTTATTTTTCCAAAGTTGTTTCAGCCTTTCTTTCGGTGAAGCTAGGAAAATAAGCAAATAAACGGACTTGGCTGCTTAGAAATCGGCAAATTTATAGAGGCTGTAATTTGTTGAAAAAGCTGTTCTGCCGAAATCCCAGTTTCAGATGTTCTGCCTTTGATGTTATCAGATTTGTCACTCTGCTGGATCAACTCCAAAACTGGGTTTTATGTGAGAACCTTCTCTCACAAATCTTTTCTTTGCATTTCCAGCAGGGACAAGATAGGTCACTTGATCTGATAGCCAAAGAAAGCAAAGTAAAATGAAGTAAAATGTATCTGTGGAAGGTGGAAATATTTGGGTAAAGGAAAAATCCTAGGAGAACTTTAGAATTAAAAAATAAATGAAGGACCATTAATTCTTGGCACTAATTTTCAGCAGAATGCTCCTGATCGGTGAAATAGGAAGCATGTGGTTAGGCAGAGAATATAAATACTCTTTCAGAAGATTCAAGACGCACAGGTGCATATCCTGTCTAACTGCACCCTTCCAAAGAGAGTTATCAGATTTATCCCCTTTGAGAGGGAGGTGAAGGGAAGGAAATAAAAAAAAAAATTAAAAAAAAAAAAAAAAGGAAAAGAAAACCAGAAGATCCCAGCTATCCTGTCCCTTTCCCCTCTTCTTGTTATTTTTAGAATAGTGACTTGTGTTTGTCAGAGTCTTTTATTTCCTTTCATATTATCGTGGGAAACTTTAGCTTGAATTGGTTGGACATACGTGAGCACAGCTTGGGGCATACCATGTCTATTCCACAGGCAGGCTATGAAAATCCTGCCTGTGACTCAGAGAATTGTAAAGACCATAATTACCAACAAAAGTTTCTTTTGTGGCCATTCAAAAATCACAAACAAGGTAAGGGGGAATGATTGACAACAGTTACACTACTGATTGACAGAGAACCAAAAACTTGGTCCATGACTTAGTATGTTAGGTTTTCAAGAAGTGTTGACCCTTTTTAACTGTTATTCTGTTCTTTCTGGTGGACTATTCCCAAATCCCCTATTGAGGCTAGAATGTCTATCTAAAATGTGTCTTTGTAATTACTGCCTATAGTCTGTATGTCTCTTTACAATTATATACTTATTTGTTGATGCTGAAACAAAATTGAGAGATGCATTGTAACCGACCTCCATGAAAGAATGTGTATCTTTTATATGCCTCACATGCTTAACTATTGATTTCAGCTACAGATTTCACTCTTATGAAGTAATGAAGTGCCACATCCAAATCCTGCAAATTTATACTCACAGTTCTAGCTCTTAATAATGGAAGGCCCAAGGATATCAATGTGGTTACTCATGTGAGTAAAGATTTAGAGACTCATTTCCCATTCATGAATGAAATGGTTTAAGAAGTGCACAGTTACTATGGTTCTCTTTTGGCTTAAAAGCAAAAATCTCCATTAAAACAACCAGTAATGACATATCTTAGAGGGGTCCAGGATAGACAAATTCACTGATTTAATATAAGAATGTGGTATACTCTTGACAGCAGTACACCAAGAACAATGATAAAAATGTTCTCTCTCTTCAGCTTATTAACAGTTTTAAAAACACGGGAAAAATAATTCATCTCTTCGTGGTGCACCATGAGATATGGCCATGACCCTTGAAATACCACCAGAGCTATGAGTTACTCCTCCCTTTGAGAATAAAAGTTAATTTAATGTGGTCTTTATCACACACTCCCCCCTACTCCAGAACTGTCAGTTCTGGCAAATGACAACAAACTGATATTTCAGGTTAGGCTTCTCCTGGTTTTCTGCAGACAAAGGTAGTATTGCCAGCTTGCAGTGTTTATCACTTTCACATCCTTAATTTCATTGCAAGCAAACAAGGCAGGATGTGTTCCCTGGTTATTGGTGCACCAGTTAAAGCTCCTTAGTTCTCTAGTGGAGAAATTACTTTGGATCAGTGTTTTTAAACTGTTCAACAGCATCTTTTAGTTTATAGAGAGAAATATATTTGCTGCTATTTCTTTGCTAGTTTTCATGAATTAAATATTTCCAAATGTGATTTTCTAATGTGATCTAACTTAAAAGAACTCACAACTGATATTATATCTATGCATGTGAATGGTAAACGAACTACGCTAAAGTTGATGTGCAAGAGAGCCCTAAAATTAACTGCCTGAAACAGAAAAGTGAGTATCCATTCTTATAAGGCAGAAATACATATACTTTTATATGGCCATTATTGTTTGAAAAAGGGCCTCTAATTGTAAATGAAAGATCACAACCAATACCACATTTATGCATAAAGAAGTAAATCTTGGCTATAAACATCTTTTATTAAGTTAAAACAAAACAAAATTAATTCCAAAGGTGGAGGGTAACATATATAAATAAACTTAACGCCCATTTACTCATAGAATTAGAGCAATCTGAGCATATTCCAGCAGTCATTAGGTACCAGCTATTTATCACAACTAGAAGGTTTATCCAGATTAAAACCGTAATATTGCCTCTCGAAACACATACACAATTCTTTTAAAGAAATTGTGAGATTGGAGCTGCCATACTGGTGCTTTGCTACAATTTGATGAAATTTTTTCAAGCTTTTTCATATCTCTTAATCCAGATGTCACATAAAGACCTTATAACAACAAAAAAAACCCCAAACAACCCAAACAAAAAAAACCAACCAAAAACCAAAACCAACCCCTCAAAAAGTGTCTTCTATACTGTATACATACATACTTATATATGCATGTATAACCATTTATAGCTATTTATTAAAATGCACTTGGTGCACTGCAGATTCTTTTCAAGCTGGTTTTGTTAGTATTCTCTTACCTGTATTCTTGCTTGCACCACTGTAAGATTTATTGTTTGAACAAACCTGTAAACATACATGCTGACTTCATACATCTTCTATGTTAATTAAACGCTTTCTGTGGTCATTATTACACTAAGGATTCACAAAGCCTACACTTATAGCTCATGGCTGCCCATCTTCCTAGAAATAACTTCCTGAGGTGAATGTCACCATAAGTCATGCTGTACACAGTGTAGAAAAGTTGTACTTTTCTTATCCTTAACTGAAGAAAACACATCTGGGCTCTCATGGGAAACTGCCATTTTACAAACAGTACGTAGCAGGAGGTCCAGTGTCCCACTTCACAAAAAACAAGAGATTTTGAATGTTGCTTCAAAATCATCTTCATTTATTCTTGTTTTTTAAATTGCTGTGAAAGCAGTTAGATATTAATTCAGTCATTTTTTACTCACAAAGTAACAGAATATAGAACAGGCTGAGTATTTTTGTCATATATATTTAAATGATGTTTCTAGTTTCTAAATACATCTATGCAATTTTCAAAACCTTTTGATGAAATTCTGCAGGATTGCTGAGGCATCTTAGTTACACACATTCTCCAAAACCTTAGAAGCGCAGCATGCTCCATATCTTGGGATTTGCTTGTGTTTTAAATACAATGTAAACAGAGAGAAATTTAACTGCTGAGTAGAAGATCGTCTGCAGGACCAGTGGAGCACAAGAACGGTAGGAGATTGTAATGACATATGGCTGAGGTTTGCAAAGTTTACAAGCATCCCACTATCTTCTCAGAATGTGTTTCAATGATGTATGTCCGTATCGCTTCATCTTTGAAAAGCTTTAACATTTTTAAACATGTTGTTCCCTCTGGCTGGATGTAGTAGGTATCTTTCATCTTAGAAATCTTAGTCTTTTAGAAAAGCAGTATCCATTTCCATGACGAACTTCCAGAGTTTAAGAGATTGACTTGTGGTTCATTATAAGTTAAAATTCAGCCCACATGGTGTGGCAGACTGGGCGGGATGCTGTCTGTCAAGGTCTCATAGTTGATGCAGAATGAAATTATTGAGACGTGTGGTCTTATCCAATTAAAACGCTGACTGAAATGTTAATGGTCTTTTGGCTGACACTTTGGGAAAGACCACCAGTGATTTCCTAAGGGGAAAGAACTATTAGCTTCCAACCATACCTGAGTCTGTCCAAGCCCAGTACATTATTAGCTGACATCTATGTAGATTTGTAAGAGCTTTTGAAGTTTTCTGGATTACGTGCAGACAGAAAAGAGATGGATTATTTTTACTTCCATGAACCAGAGTATCATACTTCAGTGCTAAATAAAGGAAGCTAAGGGTCAAGCTGTCAGTCAAAACTCATCTACATTAGAAAAATGTGTGAGGTTTTTTTCTGCACTGGTCCTTCTTATCCAATACAGCCAGCTGTAGAAGTGGTGTAAGCTGAGACTCCAGGACTCCAAGGATTTCAGAGCATTCTCAGGTGACAAATGAAGGAACAAGGAATTTTGACTGCCTCTGTACCTCTCCCAAAGTAGTCCCAGTAGGCACATTGGTGGGGGTGGAGCTTATGTTAGGACTTGGATCACAATTTTAACTTATGCGGTTTTTTTTCTCTTGAGTTTAACTGGGTCGTATTTAGGCAAATAATGATTGCCCTTTGTGACCTGTTTTCTTCCAGGTTGTGGAAGAGATGAATGTACCCTGTTGATACTAGTGTAGCGTCCTACAAAGAGACATCACTTATCTTTCAGAAGCTCTGTCGACTTTTTTGCTTCTTGCAGTTTCAAGGTTGTATATTAGACTTTGTGCTGAGTGCTATTCCCTTTTATAAGACTACTTATCTACTCTGCTCCTTTTTGCCATCTAAGTTAATAAATTGCGTGGAAAGATGGTTTTGAAATGTCAGTAGATGCTGAGAGAATGATACAGTGAAAGCTGGGAGCTTATACAAAGCAACTTGACTGGGATTCAGTTCCAAATAGACTCTAAACCTTGGGCATCTATGTGCACATGTGATTCAGCTCAAATGACAGCTGACACCTATGGTTCAATTCAGTTGCCCACATGCAGGCATTCAATGCCATTACAGGTGCATTAAGGTACCTTAAACATCCACGTGGGACTGAAAGGTGACACAGGACATGTGGACACATTGTCTTTCTGGAGAAGTGGCTCTACAGGGCATCTGAAGTGACGCTAGGCACCTATGTATAGGCCCCTGAACAAGTAGGCTATCTTAGCTGGCCAGCTCAACAGCTCTTCAGGTTCCACTGCTCACGTTGACTGGCTGCTGTGCCAGCTTACATAGTTAGCTTGTCTATGAACTCCTACCCACAATTTGAATAACTGCTGATTTTTTTACATCTTTTTATTATGTCCCTAATCTTGAAGAAAAAGAGCTGAGTTATTTGTGGACCAAAATTAAAGTGTTCCTGTTACTATGGTGATAGGAGGAAGAAGGAAAGCAGGAAGGAAGGGGAAAAGTGCATTTATCTTATCTTCTGAAGGCATCTACTTTGAATGCTAAAGTTAGGACACTGGGCTGCTTCGTAATCAAGAGAAAGCATGATAGACCATATCTGAATTATTCAAATTTTGGATAAATCCCTAGCCAAAGGGAGACAAAATCTTCTTGGATGGATTCAGGTGACCTTGGTAAGATGCTGAGCTGGTAACATCTAGGACTAGTCAATAGGAAACATCAGGCATGCTCATTATAGCTTAGGTCATCTGTGAATATGACATACTTTTCTAACATTAGTCTAAATTCCGTTAATAATTCTTCAGACTAAAAGAGATCATATGCAACAAATCTTTTCAAGATATCTATCATTCTGTTCTATTCATCTAATTTGGCATAACTACTATCTTATGTGGTTTGAACTGACTTCTAAATGTACCTACACCTCTTCATCAACTGCATAGGGTTATTGCCTTTCAGAAAATAATCTGAGGGAAGAAATGCTTTCCTTCTGTTATATACTGCATGCATTAAGTCCTTTTGCTGAGATGTCTTTAAAATTACACATTGTTTATGCATATTTATAGTGTTTGTCCAATGTATTCATATGTATTTTGAAACAATATACACATGCACTCGACCTCACAATTCTTTCGTTCTGTGCCAGAACATAATTTCCCCAACTGGACAATCCAAATTACAAGTCCAGTTATTGTCTGTTTTGAGGCCTGTAATTAGAGCTCAGGTGGTAGGGCAATTGAAGAAGAAAGTTTATCAATTTACATGTTAATTGAACATAGTCCGATTAACATTAGGCTCAGTCAACATCTTAATTAGCTAGAAGCACCTCATGAGGCGTTGGTGCCTGTCTTCCCACCCCTGAGATTTTTTTCCAAGCAAGTACAGGTTCCTCAATAGCTGTTTTCCATAGCATTGTTAAAGCTAAGACCCTAATAATTGCTCTAATGAGGGAATTTACTTTAAAACTGTTTAGCCTTGTGTAGAACACCTGAGGTAGCAAGCATTTTCATTAGAGGGCAAAGCCTGGCCAATTTGTAACCTGTATCAGGTATGATATTAAATAACAGATTTGTGCCAAAGTCACATTGAGCACAGAATATGTTTTTTTAAGAAGTGTGGATGGTTTTATCTGATTGATTAGTTCCACATGTCCACAGCCCCAGGAATCTCTCCACAGGAGCTCACACGGAACCAGGATAAGCACAATTTAAGTATGCCTTTGTAGCTGAGTAACCTGCTGAGCAGGACTTCATCTCTCCTAACAATGCCTCTCCTGATATTTTGTTTAAAGGCTTGCTAGTCTGCAGCTAATTTATTTTAGAAGTAAAAATCAACTTTCTCCATACAGAGATGTTTTAAAATTCCTTGAATACTATCAAATATTGTTTTCAAAAGCTTGCCTATCTGAGGACCAATTCCCAGGGAGACTAGGAGATGTTTAGAATTTTTGCCCATTTGATTCCTTGCTGTACATCTTTCATTGAGGCAAAATATACACAGTGATATTTAGATGGAAATATTCAGTGTATATTTATTTTTATTTTTAAAAGGAAAACACTGTTAAGAAGTGTTTGATTTTAGTGGGAAGAAGTTCCTTTATTGATGAAACCTGAAACTTTACCTCTCTGGCATTATATGTTCCCACTATCATGAAAACACAGAATAAAAGGGCAAATAACATGTACACTATGAGCAATTTCTGTCCTTTCTGTCATGATAGCTGGTGTAAGAGCTGCTGGTGGTGACATGGAGAAAAACATCTGTTGTGGTTTTTGGACTTGACTGTTGAGCAGAACAGGGAGTGATTTATGACCTTATATTTTCTATTATCTTAGGGCATAACATTGTGATTTTCTGCTTCGTTTCTGAGGAGAGGTATGAACTGTGTTTGGGACCAGTCACTGCACGAGCGTCAGATACTACCCTGGTCTTCCACCCAGGGGACTGGTATCACAGCCTCTCATATAGGAAGTCTCCCCTCATTACAGAAATAACGGAAGGATTCCCTGAGATCAAAACCACTTACAAATTACAGATATCTCTTGCCAAAACAGAGACAATTTATTAGTGGAAAAAACCCAGGAAGCTTCCTTGGTCTATTTGCCTGCCAATGCCTTGTTATTTCTTACATCCTCTCAAAAGCTTCATTATGTTCAATCCATCCTTGTAGGCTTTAGCAACAGTCCAGCCTCTTATTTAGAGGATTATTTTCTTGGTATTAAATATTCACTTAACCTCATGCTTCTGTTTGTAGTAGAAATCATCCTGCTCCCTTCAACACAGGTCTGTACTCTGTGCGTAATTATAAAAACATTTTTATTACATTTCTGAATATACTGTAAGTTTCAGATGTATGGTAAGAATTTGTGTTGCAACCGTTTGTGAAAAGATAACCTTTAAGGTTATTTGAGCACTAATGCTTGCCGTCATAAAATAAGAATTTCATACCTTGAAATACATATTGTTAGAAATTGCCTTGACATGTAGTATTTAAAATATCTTGGGCTAAAAGTGAGTAATTTTAATCTTATGGAGCCATACATTTAAAAAAAATTAAGTGGCTATCTGCAGTTGCCATATGGCATTAATGTGGATGCTACCAATATTTCTTAACCTAAGTACAAAGAAATTGAAGGTTACAATCTTTTTTAGCCTAAACACATGCTGATAGAGCTGCCACTGAAGTTACTGCAGTCTACAGATGTCATGTGGTAACTGAAAATGTCTGTTTGGATGCGTAACATGACTATGTCTAGGAAAATCCAGTTTTAATGGCCGAAAAACATAACAGAAAGCAGCTTATAAATGACACCTGTATTCATTGATTCTTGAGGTAGTTTTGGTATTTGAAGTTTCAATATTTTACCTTTATTTTAGCTATGGACAATAGCTCTGAAAACTCTTTTCCCTCTAAATCCGGAAGGAACCTTTTCCAACAGCAAGTTGTAATCTACTCTGGAACATCAGTGGAGGTAGCTGTGCTTGGTCTCTGTTCCATCTTTTGGTAGATTTGTATTATTAGTATGTTTTGTATTATTCCTCATTACCTTACCTTGTGATATCTATCCTGGATAACTAATTAAAATGAAGATTTATCTATGCTATCCTCCATGAATCAAAATGCTGGATAGTTTCATAGTTTTTCCTAAAGGATAAGTCTTTTCATCCATGCCTTCTGGAGCTTTGTGTCTTTCTCCATTATAGCTGAAGCTCATGTACTTAGATTTAACCTGCAACTGCAACATTTAAAATACAAGTGAGAGAAATCTCCTTTAATGATTTAAATTTGGTGTCATTATAATGTTAAAGTCTGAAGACCTATCTTGACATTTAAAGAACATAAAATACCATCCCTACACAAATTGAATGCAGAAGTTTTTGAATACGAGAAACATCAAAAAGATCTAATTACTGCTTGAAATTAACAGTTAACAGCAAAAAGTGTTTGCTAATGTATAACCTGTTTTTCTCTGGGGAGATCTAATTGCAGTGTCTATTTTTAACAGTTCTAGAACACTATTTTTCTAAGTGTTTTTATGAGTTCTTAGTCTAAATGCTGAATTCAAGTGAATGTAATCAAGAAGCAAAGCAAAATACTGAAATATGGTGAAGTTACAGAGCAGAGGTTTTTTTTTTTTAGATGCTTAGTTTGCAAGTCTGAAGAGCGAAAAACTATTTTCTACAGTACCGTGATTTTCCATTTAAGTGCTTACAATGTGAAAACCTAAAAATATCTTGTCATACACAGAATTCATTGTGTTAATGTATCCCTATAATCTGTCATCTTCCCAGAAGTATTTAAGTAGTAAGTTGTATTTACACAGTGTTTATCAGTACAAGGAAATTTGTACGAAGTGCTCCCATTTTACAGAAAGGAAAACAAAGACAGAGATTCAGTGTTTTGATCATGATTCTGGTATTTCTGAGCCAAGAAGGGTCCCTAGTGTTTGTGACCAGAGCACTGGACATCTTTCACAGATGATCCTCTCTCCCCAGTGAGAAGATGTTCTCCTGGAATCAGTCCTAGGGAGACATATTGGAGGAGCAGGTGGAGATTTGTTGAAAAGAAGACACGGTTATTTGAACACTATTGTAGTCATTAACAAAGCAGACCATTAAGCTGACCATACACAGAAAGTAAATATTTACATGACTGGTGATCTAGCTGGAAAAAGTGGAAACAAAGTGGGACAAAAATGCCTATGTTTTAATTTTGCTTCAGTTAGGTGTCTGACTCCTGTTATGCAATTTCTGTGCTGTCATTTTTCTATACAGCTGTGGGCTTGGGAAATGCTAGATCAAATTGAGAAATGTAAAAGTGAAAAAACAAAATCAGTTGAAAAAAACCAACCAGCTGTAGTCAATAGTGTTCAGTGTGAAAAACGTGATGTTAATTCTCTCTCTATTTTTTTTTTCTGTAGGAGATCATTACAGGGCTTTATGGTCTTTCCAGATCAGTACAAAAGACATTCTATATCTTGATGTGTCTCTATGAATTTGAAAGATGTGACCTCCATAGGGGATACTACTGTTGGTTTTACATCATTAATGTTTCCCTTCATTTATTTCTGCAGAATACCTGCACTGTCTTTTAAAGTGGGAATTGCCTGGGGTGACAAATTGAATCTTGAATCTTTGCACCTGACACCATGTGAGCCTATAAATTAGTTATGGGCAAGGAAGATAGAATCCTAAATGTTTCTATTTCTCATAGAAAAAATGACCCTTGGGGTCACTAACCAAAGAATGAAAAACCTGGACTTGTTAACAAGAAAGCAATTAATTATTTACACACATGTGGGTATTTGCCATTAGCATCTTTAAAATTAGAAGTCCTTGTTCTGCTAGATTTACTTCTGCCCTCGAGACTCCAGTTGTTAAAAATGGGGTTTAGTCTGGAAATATGTACAATGGAAACTATGAGTTAAAGCAGGGCTATATATGTCCATTGCTTTTGGTCTTTCAAAGGAATCAATGATTAAGCTATCTTATTTCAAAGCTACAATAGTGTAGAATCACCAGTAGTAGCTGTACCATCACCCACGTGGAGGTTTATTATTCCAGCACATTCATGGCCAGGATGAAGCAAATAAATTATTGAGTGCTGCGGGTGATTTCATTTATTTATGTATGGATGGATGTCATTGTTAGAGCAAACAGTAGAGAAAAATCTTGCATCCTAATATGACTCCCATGGGGAAATCTTAATGCCATTCAGCCAGGTGGAGCTTCTACGGGTTTTTTTTTTTCCATTCACTGCCATCCTCCTATCCATCATAATGCCCTGAGCACTTTTCATCCATGAAAACTTGCTACAGGAATATATAGGCTTTGTAAATAAAGTCTGGCACCCCTAAGGGGAACAATATAGACTTCTAGGAATTCTCATATATTTAATCTGGTTTAAGGCCTGAAAAGTATATTTCTGTAATAAAATATTTTAAGACCTTTTTGTCCTGGGAAATTTCTTTTCCATGGCAGGTGACCTTTACAGTTCCTCTCTGGCTACATAACTGCTACGGATATGAACATATAGGGGTTTCAAATGGATACAGTATGATGAAGGTATTTTCTAAAGATTACTCCAAGGCTAAAGCATTTTCCCCCTCACCCAATATTTGAGCAGTTTGAAAGCATCGAGGCCATGTTATCCCCGCAGACACATGCAGAAAGCTCCCAATGGCTACAGCCAAACCTGTATGTGTACATCCAAGGGCAGTGCTTTGGCTCTGAAAGTTAACTAGGATATGAGAGAATAGGACTGGGGTTTGTACAGCCCTTTCATATTTGTTATGGCTCAAATCATATTACAAGGAAATAAATGAGATACTACTAGCACAGGGATCATGTGGGAAGGCTGAAAAGACATTAGATTCTTAGTAGTCACGTGGTGTTTCGAAAAGCAGAGCTTGATTTATTAAGAAAAGTAATAGGGGCCAGAAATACTGATGTTGGGTTTTTTTCCTTCCTCTTCCTTCTGTCTCTTACACCCACAAAAGATGCCACTGTTTTTTTAACTTTAGAGTTTTTAACCCACTATCTTAAAACTATTGACCTTTTCTTTTCCCTTTGCCTTTTCTTCTGAGCATCCAGCAAGACCTGGGTGTTAGGTCTGAAAAACAAAATGCCTTCTCAACCTCAGCCATACAGAGTCAAATGCTTTAGTCTAGCCACGTTGACATCACATGCATAGCTATGTAGTAGGATAAGTGCATCTGTTTGGAGAAGACACTCCTAAGCAGCTAAGCAAGGTGGGCAGAGTTTTCCAGTAGCTTCTTTAGAGCAACCTGTGCTACTAAAGCAAAGACGTCTGAGCTGGCTCTGTCTGCTCAGTCAGGACTCAGGGATATGCAGTGCAGCACAGCACCTGAGCTGACAAATCATATGGGAGCTTAAATTCAGACGCAATGTTGTCTCACTTAGCTTGAGCAAAGCACAAGCTAGTGAGTGCTTCCAAGGTAATGCACTGCTCCTATGTGGCTTCTTGCCACGACCTGGGTAAATCTTCACTGTGCTACCCTAATTTAAATCTCTGGCAATTTAAATAGCAAGCTACATGTATGAAGCTCCATGGTGCAATGAAGACCTGCCATAGGGACCTCAATCATATGGGAGCTGCTGAGCCAGCAGATTCCTCTACAAAGCTTATTGCAAGATTTGGGCTAGCTGGGATGATGCAACAGCTGATAAGACACTGAGCCCAAATACTGTTACGTTTCAAAGGGGAAAGAGTCAGTTTGTCCCAGATACAACGTATTTAGCCTGGTGTTTCAAACACCACCAACTGAACAATTTTTCAAATTTGCAGCTCCTCATTATCTGTTTCTGATGCAGTGTGAGAGTCGCATGTGCCTGTAATTTCCCCTCTAAATCCCTCTGTGAGTAAGTACTCTTGCAGTGACTGCATAGCTCTCACTGCTTGGAACAGTCTGAATCCATATTACTAACATCAGAGTTTGATTTATCTGATTATATTTCATTAATTGTTTAATTTGTTAAAACATTTAATAGAGCATTTCTGGAATGATGAACTCAATATTTTCACCATAAAAATGAGCTTCGACATGTGTATTTGTCTGCTACTGCATTTGAAGTGGTAGGATTTGGTCTTGGGCTGCGCCAGGAACTTGCTGCTTTTGTAGTTTGTGTGGAATAATTTGGATGCAGTCACAGATTTTCTTGATGATTATTCTCTGCCTTACAGTAAGCAGGATTATGGGAGGTGTCCTTAAGTAATGATCGTAATAATATGATATTATATACCAATAAGCATCCATACACACATGTATGTGCTACATTACACTTTAAATCCAACTTTTTTAGCAGCTCTACAGTAATTTCTTAGTTGAAATTCCCCCCATTGTTATATACACATATATATGTATGTGTATCTGTTAAGATAACCTTCCTGCTATTCCCTTTTTTATGTGGAGGCGAGGGCTTTCACTGCTGGTGCAGAACCCAGGGTTTTTCACCAGGTAGTGACTGGGGCCCACTTTGCCGCATTAACTCATACAAAGCTCCCTGTTAATCTGCAGCTTTGCATTTTGGTGTTGCACTGGAAGCTGAAGAAGAAATAATATGAAGTAGTATGGTAAGAAGGCCGAAAGCTTTTAAACTATAGTGTTTAGCTAGAGTTAAGGGAGCATTTCTCTTCCTTTTCAGATCATGCCAGCAGTCACAGGCAAAAGTCATCTCATGAAGGTCAAAATGGAGCGGGGTCCAGATGCTCAGTGACAGGGAAGCGTTGGGAGAAAGAAAAAAGCTGGAAAGGAGAGCCAAGGCAAGACCTCTGGGAAAAGGGACTTGTGGCCACTCCAGCTGCTGAGGGAAGGAAGGAACATGAAAGGCTGAGATGTAGGAGCCTGCTGGCAAGGAGCAGCCTCCCCCTGGGGCACAGCTGCCCCTCTCTGCCTTCTGTGGGGCACCCACTGGCACCCACCACCTCTTGGCAAAGCAAGCAGCAAGGTCGCTGCCACCTTCCTGCCCTCAGAAGCCGGCCACTTCCATTACCTGTGCCTGGAGCCATCTGGCGCGGCTCGTATGGTCTGTGCAGTACTAGTGAGAAAGGGAAAAATAGAATGCCCAAAGCTCTATACACATCTACAGTTATACAGAAGTGTTTGCCAGTGCCTGGCTGCAGGGGAAGTCAGGAGGGCAGGTAATGAATCTCAATTAAAATGCTGATAATGTTGCCTGTACAATCAACATTTTTTTTAAAAAAGGTAATGTATAGGTAAGCAATGTGGTTAGTGCCTTATTGATACCTGCCCTTCCAAACAGTCAACAGGTGTGGGAAACAGGATAGGTTGTGGGTTGTCTTCAGAAACAAAGATTTCTGTAGTACCTTCCTCTTAAAGAGATTGCAAAGCCTGATCTAAAGCTGATGGACGACATAGAATCAGAAGGCTGTTTAAAGCAACAGGTATTTAACCTGGAAGTCGGTGTGTTTTCCGCAACCTCCTCTGCATCTGCTCTGCACAGGAAGGGAGCTTGCAGTAGCCTGTCTAGCTGTAGCAGGACACATTTTCCCCTCCAGGAACTCCTTGCCTGGGCTGCCATGAGCACGAGGGGAGGTCTTTTCTTACCTGCAGAGGATGGCCAGCTTTCAAAAAGCATTAACCTCCTACCAGGCTCCACCTCTTTCACAATCATAATATTTTAGCTTAAAAATCATAACATGTTAAAGACAATTCTGCATTCCTTTTCTCTAGCCTCTGGCTTTCAAATCGTGGGGTTATATTCAGGTCAGACTGTCAGCTCTCTCTCTGCAACAGTCTAAAGGCTAAATCCCTTTTAAAAAAGAAAATAAATCTTCAGTTCTCACATAATGACTTGGTATCTGGAGCTGAGGCTTCACAGAAAAGATCAAATAGCCTGAGCCTTGTGACAGAACTGTAAGAAATGGTAAGTCCTCATTATCCCATAGAGTAACATCTCAGTTATGGTATTAAAATGGACCAAAAGGGCCCCTTGGGTCTTTGAATGTTCCCTGAGACAGATGATCAAGGATATAGTCCCTGTGACAAGAGCTGGTACAGCTTCCACGCTGTGTGTGTCGGTGATTGTCGACTTGTGCTCCAGAGTCTTATGTTGTTGTAGCTGCTCACTCAAGCGTTACATGGGCTTAAATTGGATGGTTGTGGCATGCAAAGCAGTAATGAGATGTGGGATACTGTGGAAAAGTTAATGACTCATGGGCACAGATGGGGGCCAAAAGTGGTTATGAGCAGCTGCCTGACAGCAGCCAGAACCCCTAGAAAGTCTGAGAAGAGCAGAGATGGAGGGACTGTACAGAGACCAGCTCGTTCTCCTTTGACGATCTTTCCTTGAAAAGAGAGCAGGATCCTTATCCCATTTGGACCCAACCAGTAGCTCATCTCAGCCTGCACACTCTTCTCCAACAGCTGCAGCTGCCTTCCAGCAGCCTCGGTGCCTGTGCTAATGGGATAAAAGCATTTCCGTGTGCTCTTTTCATTCAAAGAGTACATCCCTTCCCACAGCCTCCAGTGTATCCTTGTTCCCTTGAAATGGATTCAAATTTTAAAGTCTGTTAAGTTTAATTATTGCTAAAACTCTGGGAAGAAACAAAATCTTACGGCCACTTTAAGCTGTTTCAAAACAGGTATATATAAATCACAAATGTGCAATCACTTATGGGAAATTCAGAAGCCAGAATAAAGCAGTAACATGCACCAAAGAGAGTGATCACAAAACTTACATGGTCTTCTCAACCATGTGTGTAGGGTTTTGCAGTTCCTGGCCTGGTGAATATCATTCCTTACTGAGGGCCTCTCACAGTCAGGACCTTCACAGGACAAACTCACAGCCACGAGGCACAACATGGTGACATGCCAGAGGTACCACCTAGCTTTCCAGGCTTGCATAAACAAGCCCACGAACAGGTAGATTGCTACCGGGACAACTTTGTGCTTTATGCTGAAAATTGTTAAATCCCCATGATTTCAAATGAAGTCAAGGGGAAGAGCTTGCCTTCAGCCCTTTTACCAACCACGTGAAAAACAAAATTTTATCTGGAGAGATT
Source organism: Arenaria interpres (assembly GCA_013399435.1). Taxonomy (NCBI): domain Eukaryota; kingdom Metazoa; phylum Chordata; class Aves; order Charadriiformes; family Scolopacidae; genus Arenaria; species Arenaria interpres. The sequence continues at coordinate 196,053 of VXAK01023025.1, read as the reverse complement.
CTTTTCTGTGTGAGAGAATAGAATGAGGCACACATGGGAAAATTTTCCTCATTTTTTATATATATGTATGTTATAACCCCGGTATCCCTCTGCTATGCTTCTCCCAAAACAGGGATTTCTGATTGTGGGCAAATCCTGCATTACGCATGGACAGCTGATCGATCAGTGGACATCTACTCTCTAATTTGAATGAAGTTTTGTATATATATACATTTAACAGGAGCTTGTGTCTGCTCTTCCCCTCTCTCCTTCTTTTTTCTAATACAAAGTACAATTTTCTAATACAAATACTGTTGCTTTCATAAAGTTATGCTGTAGCAAAACAGCACCATAACAAAAAGTAAATCATTCAGGCTACCTTGAGGGGCTGTGCAAAGAAAGCAGTACTGATAGATAGCTGTTTTTGTGGAGGGCCTGAAGAAAGAAGTATATTTCCTTCTTCTGTTGTGGGGCTGACTTCAAATCAAAGTTCACAGGAAATCTCAGTTTACAATTTAGCATCGTTCTCTCTTCTCCCATTAGAGTATCCATGATGACATCTGGCAGCCGCAGCAGCAGGCAAGCTCTACTATCGCTCTTTTAAAAAAATATTTATATGTTTGTTGAGAAGCAATCTCTTAATCAAAATAGAAACAGTGGCTTACTTTCAGTTTTGCACAGGTTCTGTATGCTTCTTAACAAGGTCATTGTTATTAATGAACTATTTCAGTTTTCTTCTGATGCGTAATTACATTACTCTTTTTTCTTGTACTAAACTTTCCTGTAAAAGTTTAAAGCCTCATGTTTCTGCTGGAAAAGCCTCCTGTTTTTCTGTTTCTAAAGACCTTTTCTGATCTTTAACTCCATGTCATACAGGAAAAGAAAGGCATTGCTAACAGATCAGGGAGGTACCATAAAATGTTTCTTAAAAGAGGATGTGAAAATGCATATATCATGTTTTATGGAGGGTGCTGCACCTAGTACTGTGGTTGGAAGAGCTGAATTACTGTTTCTTCGCATGGAGATGGGACTGGTCACTAATGCCTGTTGACAATGTGCACTGATGAGGCTTGTCCTCTAGGCTGAGCTCTAGCAAATGCTGATAAATTCCGGACTCTAATTGAATATTTTCCAGAAACATTAACATTTGTTAAATAAACATCTTTTTCTCTTCTCTGTTGCATGTAATGGATGTTTTTTAAGATTGTTTGCCAGTCTTTCTACAAAGCATAACAGATGGCCACTGCTTCTAATGAAATAATAATATTACCTAACTCTTCACTTGGTAAAGAAAAGGTTTGGGCTTGATTTTTCACTGTCTTACCTTTTGAGTTCTCTGAAGTGTCTTGCATTTGTCACTAGCATTTTCTATTTATGACCCTGATGACAAAGATACAAAGACACTTTTGGGTTGAAAAAACTATCATCACCCGTTTTACATGTAAGAATGGCTACTTCTCCTGGTTCTCCTGGTCTTTTTGGTTTGGTCACCCTCTCTGTTTGTAAAATGTAAAACAGAAACCTTAATCCAAAAGTCTATGAAGAAACATAGAGCCGTTAAGAGCCAACTATCAGAGTGATGTGGCAGATCTATACTGCTCTCAGAGATAGATCTTGGGAGTGGTCAGAAAACACCCTCTTCTACTTGATCTACCCATAACTTGTTGATGCAATTGCTTAAAGGATTTCATGTCAATACCCTCCGGTGGTATCTTCTTTGTGTGTTTTTGGAGACATGCTCAGCTAGTTGGCTGAGTTTCATTGAGGTACTGAACTAGCAGATACGCTTATGTATGCAAGGAACCATGTGCAGTGGAAACTGGCTTCTAAAATAGGTTGGGTTCAAGCTCCCAGGTCCAGAGTTTGTACAGACAGAGATGCAGCCTTGAGAACGGCCTGCTGGAGAGGTTAGTCTGCTCTCCAAAGCACATTTGTCCCGCTGAGAACCTGAGTGCCCTATCAAAACAGACGCGCTGGGAGCATTCAGGACCATAGTGGTGAGATGTGGTCTTTCTGCAGCACGTTCCCGCCTGGGCATGTGAATGGCAGGGTGAGAACAGAGACTCCTCAGATTCAGAATACACTTGATTCCTAAACATTTCAAGAAACTATTTGGCCTTTGACATTGATGACATACCATAGATTGGTAATAATAGCATGCCTGAACTTTTGTTAGAAAAATAAGCACATGCCTCAGTAATTCCCACAGTCCTAAGTTAAATCACCACAATATCGTATTAATGCCAGGGCTGATGAAATACAGAGAAATAGTAAAACCTCTGCTGAATAAAACTTGTTCTCCTTTGAGGGGTATTTTTTATGAGACTGAAAATAAGAACAATAAGATGTCAGCTAGTCATTTGTCAGCACCACTGCTCTTGGACATAGATAGGGGTGACAGGATGCTCTTGCTGTCCCACCCTCTTCACAAGTGTCGAGATCTTGCACAAAGCTGCTGATGTTTTGCTGAATTATTATGGCAAATGCAGGTTCATTAACTACCCTTGAATAAAGGAAGCATGAGTAAGAGGAAGAATTCACTGAGTTAAGATAGTGGAATTCCTGGAAGGAAACACTATGAATAGATGAGCTTGGAAAGGAAGCTCAGTCTGAAGGTTAGGTTGTATTGCTTTTGTTTGGTTTTTCTATGATGAATAAAATCTATCTTCAAGAGAGGTTCAAGCTTGGATATTAATTTTAAGTCTGCATGTTTCCTGAGCACAGAGGTAAAGACTCAGCCTGTTCACACCCACAAATAGTATGAAACTGATTATTCACAAAGGGGGAAATAGTGGGATTTATGCCAAAATTCCCCTAGTACTTGCTATTTATGCAGCTAGGAAGAAATGAGTAACAGAAATCAGTGAGTGCAGAGAAGGATAAAAGTTCATTTCATTATGGGGAGACCTGGTTTTTGTGTGAATCTTGGAGGATGTAGTAATTAACAGACTAATACTGTTTCCACAGAGTCATTTTATATAAGACAGCTGCCCTGGTACTAAACTCATTTCTCACCTACCTGGACATGACATTCAAAACTGTGTTGTTTGTTTGATACAAAAGTTCAGTGTTTGAGTTTGCCGAGTACTTCTTCTGAAGGCAAGCAGAAAGTATGTGTTAAATCAGGAAAGAGAGAAGGAATATGAAAATGAGCAAGATGAATTGATATCCACATACTTTAAGTGGAATGGCTTGAGTTATCCTGAGGTTTACTTGCTGGTGTTTTTATCCCCTTGATGCTGACTATCAGGATATCCTGTTGCTATAGGCTAGCGTGGAATGCACTTTGCTTTAATGGTCAGAGTTCAGTGGTTTCATCGTATTTTCACAAGCAGAAAGCTGGTCCTTAACAAAAATTTTTTTGTCCCAAGGGCCCAGGCATATCCTGGGAAAAAAATGTATCACAAATTTCAAGTATGCAAACTCTCACAGGCTTTTAAGACCGTAGCTACAGAGAAATTACAGCAGAGAGACTTCACGGTGGTAGTTGTGCTGCGGCATAAAGTGTAATATAGCATACTTCTGGTATGCACCGATAGTGTACTTCCTTTACAATCATTCAAAGTAGGAGAAAAATAGTTGCCATTTTGAACCTATGCTGTCTTCTTTTTTGCATGTAGAAATCAGCTTTATGCACTAGAAAGGTTTAGAAGCAGAGTTCATGTCACAGGAACAAGAGGAAGGTAGCTTACAACGTCATAGATGGCATTATCAGCAAGAATCAGTAGAACTGCCTGCTCTATATGTTGGGGTTTTTTAATTTATTTTAGCATTGCTAAATTTGGACCTGAAGCTCATTTGAGAAGCAAGTGAAACTGCAGAAATTTAGCTTGTCCCTGCCAATAGGAAGTTTTTTGCAGTTCCTACAAAGAAACTGGTGCCTCAGAGGAAGCCCTCTGAGCGTCCCCATTTCTTTCTGAGCCGCTTGCTTTAGCGGCGTGCGAGTTGTCCTCAGCTGCATGGGCCGGGAGGAAGGGGAGCTGGGGGGAGCGGGGCGGACACGCTGCCGGTGGCCCTGGCCGGCAGGGGCTGCTGTGGGCCCGGCCATGGGGGCTGCTCCTGCCCCCCGACCCCCCCCCGGGCTCCCCTGGCAGCCTCTGCTCTCTGGTTGGTTCTGTCTGCTGTCAGTTAAATGCAATTGATCACATCCATAAATAACCATTGAAAAGTCAATCCTAAGCCAACTCCTTGCTACCGCAGGCTTTTTTCCTTCCCCTCCTTAGTAGCGCGTGAGTGGAGCGTGTTCTCGAGAAGCGTCTTCCTGATCTTCTGACAGCTTTTTGAATTTTTGTGAATTCGTGAGTTTGTTGCTCTATTTTAACATAGATGTGCATATTTGCCTGAAAAACTTACAGTTCTTTCTTTTCCCGCTTTGCCTCACCATTTATCACCCCATCTGCTTTTTTGTGCTCGTTCCTACAATCATCACTTATTCTGTAGGTGCCATAAGTACCTAAACACTGAGACCAGTGACAGAATCGTCACACTAGATGATTACTGCCTTGGTAAACAGACGGTTAGCTGTAGGTTTGGGAAGAGATTTCCATAACATTGCTAAGCCTTCATGTGGCTGACTTCACCATCACCTTTAAACTTTGCAAGTCGGGTTGGTGTGTGCTGAGGAACCAGGAGGCAACAAAAAAACATTCTCGCACTTCAGAAAGGAACCCAAATACAGAGTGAGTACGGATGGGTTATTTTGTGGATAACAAAAGTGGCAATTGTAGAACAAACATGACAATTTTACCTCGGTTAACTGCAGTGCAAAAATGCTTCTTGCTGAATGCTTATTATTGTATTTGCAGATCGACATCATATGTACCACATGTGCTTATTGTTGTTGCATTGTGATTTCAAGCTTTTATGAAGTGATAAGCCACATATTAATAGTTTTAACAGAAGGTGCTCTAGTTGTTAACATGGTAACGCCTTGCAAGAACAATATGTTATGTCCATTTTTGGTTCTAGAAATACGCAACATTCTGCCCTTCGAAATACATAAGGTAAGGGCCTAGTTAGTACTTAGATCTGCTTAATATATTATCTTCCACAAATTCCTACCCTGTTGCTCAGTCCTGCTATAAAAATTTGCTGCCTCAGACTGCAAAATATTAATTCATTGCCCGGGGATCTCTTTGGGTACAAGCTGTGAAAGCAGATCTGGAAGTTGCAAGCACATTTGCTGTTGCTTAATCTTACTCAAAGCTGAACTGATTGCTAACACTAGTATAGTAACAGGTGCTCAAATACATCCAAGTAAGTTATTACCCTAGCTTGGAGGAATCTTTTTTTTCTCCTGATCACAGTAAGGTAATCAGTGGCATATGGATAAAATCCTAGTCACATTCAGCTCAGTAAAAATTGTGCCATTACTACTGTAAATAAGTTTTATAGTAGCAGGATTCCACCCTATGACTGCAGCCGATGTCAACAAAAGTTTTCAAAATAAAGTACAAGGTATACGAAGGTCACAGTGGTCCAAAGAAAGCAAAACAATGGTGTTTTAATAATAATAAAAATCACGGAGCTTTATTTTTGTTTGCAATCTGGATATCTTAATGAACAAGGTAAAATTAAAAAGTTAGAGTGTTAAAACTTTCATTTAGTTGCATCACAAAGGGGACAGACAAGGATAAAAATACCAAATTTGATGTCTTTACAGGAACTCCTCTCAACCTGCTCTTCTGAGTAGGCACTGCATGAAAGCATTTGTCCATGCGTAATATCTTATTAAACTGTCATGATTTGATGTGACACATTTTTCTCCCAATTTGCGTACCTGGTAATAGACTTCCTAAATATCACCTTCAGGTCCACTGGCAAAACAGTAACCCAACTGAAAGAAACGTTGAATCAAATGTTGGTGATGGGGCAATCTCAGGGCTGTGCCTGAATGTGAGACAAATTGTGCAGGCCATTAAAAGCTATATGGTCTATTGCCATGCTAATGTTGGGTTCTTTGTGTAGTGTGGGCTTCTTGCCTCATAAACATGTTTCCATGACTCATTAAATCCTCTGAAATAAAAGCTCTTACAATTCTAGTACAGTGGAGCAGTCATTTTTGGATTTAATTATAAACAGGCTAGATAATGAGCTACCTAACTTGTCCCCTTTTCTGAAGGAAGAGAATGGTTAGTGACCTCTTCTTTCTCTAAAGAGTACCAAAATCCACTTCATGTGAAAGATGAAGGAGCGAAAAGTCCTTGACAAAACGAAGGGGGTGCATAAGCAAATGGGTGACTAATATTTTACATAACAAGTAAGAATATATATTTTGTGAATCTATTTAGTATTCAGCTTAAGATAATATAGTAACCATAGCAACTCCTTATCACCTGTTTGAGACCCTGCAACAGCTTAGCAAAATGTGCGCCAAATGCCCTGCTAATATTTGTAAAATGTTGGTCATATTATCTCTTGGAGACAGCTACACTGAAAAACAAGTGTGTAAAAATGCTTGAGATTCAAGACTCCTCTGTATACTATCTGCTTTCTCCTTGCCATTCTACTTTGCTTATATAAATCAGTTTTATTTATTAAAAGCGAAAGATTAATGGGTACAAGGAGTCACTAGAGGGAGCAGGTTGCTGGACACACATCGCTTCACCACAGCATGTCCAAAATAACCACCCTCAGTTAGGTGCTCTGACGGCTTTAGTGGTTTGTGGTGGCCAAACAGAGGCAACATAAAGGGAAGGTTTCCCAAAAGGGTTGAACATGGGAACTCACAGGAAGGCATGCAAAATAATCAGGAAAGTGCAGATCCCTCCCCTGAAGCAATTCTTAATTTACAAAGACACTGGTGCCCTTTACTTTATTTGCAGGCTTCTGAATCACATAAAGCTGTAACAATGAAGATCTTTCTGGATGTAGGCACAGCTTCTGTCATTTTAGACTTTGCATTTCAGGTGTTGTCCCTTCCTTTTCAGCTTCCAACCTGCAAATGGTCAGAGCTTTACAATTCTGAAGTCTAACATGTGGGTATGGCAGGTGAATTTTTCTGCAGTGTTATTTCAATGCTCCACAGCCCTAAAGCTAAGGACACTGGGATGGCCTGCAGAGTTCCCCTGCTGAAGTGTCGTCACATTTTCCCAAAGGACTCTGTGCTTTGTCCTTTTTTTTTTTTGTGGTGTACTTTATTTTCCCAGTCTATAAACTACTTAGAGAGGCAGGTGCTCATCATTTATCTGAAGATCCCAATGAGTTCAGAGTTGCTTTGATAAAAGATATATGGAAACTGTGTTTAAATCATGAAAGTCTTTCATTTTGAATTCTCAGTATGATTCTTCTTTCTCTCTCACTTCAGTGTGAAGTGCAGTGTATCGTGTATATATGCTTCCACTCCCAAGTGTGTGTGTAGAAGGAGGGTAGCAAAATCAATGGTTACCAAGTGATTTGGTAATTGAGCAACATGGCTGCACAATTCAGCCAATTCCTCTGTACGTGCTGAGGCATCTTCATGTCTGTTTTTGGTCTGCAGCAGCACGGAGTACCAAGTCTTTCACTCTTAATTGCAGGTGGTAGATGGGGAACTGAGAGCACTGAAAGCGTGGGTGGCTGGAGCTGAGAGGATTATCAGGACATAACTCCCCATTCACATAGAGGATCTTCTTGGTGCCTGAGAGGTGTGAAAAGGGTCTTTATGAAATGGGAGTCAGGACCTTTGCATACCATTGCAGTTTCATAGTGTATTACAGCAAAAGACCAGCTAAGGAAGATGTTGGAACATGAGAGAGAGTATGAGCATATGTGACGAAGTGTGGCCCCGGAGATCAAAAGGTACATGAAATAGCTTAGAAGGCATGCATTAACCTTCACTGTTGGAGTAATGTGCAGTAGCAGCTACTTCTGTACTTTTTTTTCCTGCTGCTGATGTCAGAGAATGTGTTGCAGGCAAAGGTAAGAATGGTTGGGTCACCCTGTAAAAAAACACCTGTACTCATGAATATCTGTCATATCAGTGAATTTCAGTGTTGAAGTAACAAATGCAGACTAATAGTAAACTAGAAATAAGAAATGCAAAAATTAAAGTGTAGTGGTGAGCATTTTATTTCTGTGCTGGCCTTCATATTCTACAAGTCTTACCCAAATCAGCTCTTCTGAGTTACTGGATCTTCATGAAAAAGTTAAACACCAAGTATGAAAATATAGTTTTCATGGACCAGTCTGTTTTTTTTATTTTAGTATTTTTTATAAGTGTACCTTATAAATGAGAATCAAAGGATTGGATTAGAAAACTGGTTTTCCGGGAACTTGGAGAAGCACATTATCTTTGCAGTCATTGTCTTTTATTGCTAGTGCCATTTAAAGGGAGGCCTGAAGAGGGGACACATCTGGAAATGTGAACTAAATAAAGTAAAAATTCTTTTGGAAACTGGTAAACCTACACTATATATGTCTGTAATTAAAAGGAACGAGGTACAGTGGCTCGTAAAAGTACCATCTGAAAACAGTTTAAAGGTTAAAAAAGGGCTATTTGGCACAGATAGGAGGGTGAGACCTAACCAGACCAGTCCTCCCATAGCAGTCTTCCCAATGGGCCTATTTATAAAATATAAACCCCTCCTTAGCTGCTGCACATATAAATAATTTTAAGCAATGCTCCTGGTGAGAAAAAGCATTAATGTGATAGGGAAGATGCTCTGAAACTGTCTTTTATTTTACTGCTGTGACTAATGCTTTGTGATATCTGCCCACATCTTTGAATTACTTAATTTAAAATTCTCTGGTAAGAAGGTTCTTTTGATTTTCTTCTAAATTCTTTGCCTGTTTTTCTCATTTGAAATTAGAGGAACGTGATTTTTTTTTTTTATTTCCCACATAAATATATTACATATTCAGTACCAAGGGCCTTGCTAAAGCGGTAGGAAGGGATAGTAATGCGATATTTCGTAGGTAATCTGACCTTGACAGTAACCCCAGTGAACTCTAGAAGTTTATGAGTCAAATCATGAGTCACATATGTTAGCAAATTCTCAGTTGTATAAAGAGGTTTTCCTGGGCAGAGTCTAAGGACTTCAGGTTTGGAGTTAGGCTTTTTGTTGTCATTCCCAGTCCACCCCCTGCAGACCTCATCTCACCACAGACATTGCAATCCATTTGTATCCTGGCTAGGGAAATACTTCGCTTGGGAAAGGAATATTTTGCTAGGGAAGATAACCTTAAGACTTCTTTTTTTTTTTAATGGAAAAAGTCCAAGAATATACATTTAATTTACTCAAAGCACTTGAATATCTTTCTATTTCACATTCATGTGTGCACAGATACAATTTTCTAGTAATAATTTTGGTAGTCTACTTATGTTGTCAGATTAATAATGTCTTTCCCACTCTGGCTACCAATACTTAGCCCAGAAACTTGTAGTCATGTCTACAAAGATTAGTCTTTTTGTGTCTTTTATTCCAGCCTGTGGAAGAGCCTGTGACACCCTGATTACTATAAAGTGTAAAGATGTTTTTGTTTTTATAGATTTACTCTCTCCTTTATTATCCTCAGGAAACTAAAGGCAATTTCAATACATACTTTGAGAATTAAAACATGGGAGACAAAATGCCTTGCCATGGACACACAAGCAGTTTACAGGCTGCAATTAGTATTCCTATTGCTTAAGATACAATCCCCAGTCATTTTACTTCACAAGGTTTCCATGTGACCCTGTTGCTGTACAGCTGACAGACAGGTAACTTCTACATCTCCTGTCCCGAGAGGTTGCCTGTCTCACAGAAGCCCTTTTTCCATGTGGCTGGAAGCTGGCATGGGTAGCCAGGGCACTGGAGAGAAGAGATAAATGAGAATTCCCTGTGGGAATATTCTTGGGAGGTTCAACTGCAAAATGTAATTTTCTCATTAAATTAGGTTTCATGAGAAAATGCAGATTGTTGACAGATTTTTCTCCCTAGAAAAATGAAACAAAAGATTTTACTCTGACTTGAACTTTTAGATAACTTTGGCTCTGTTGATCTAAGCTGAAACATCTGATTTCGAGTCAGTGAAATATCGGTTGGTTGTCCCTCCAGTGGCAGTTTGCTTCATGGGATTTGTAGAGAGATGTGTGAGCTCCTTTTTTAGCTCAGTGTGACCCAATCTCTGCAGTGTCATTCCAGTGAAACACAGCAGAACTTTGAAATATCAAATGTTTTCTGAGAACAAGAAATGTGGAGGAGAAGAAGAAAGGGTGCAGAAATCTTTCAGTTTTTCATGTTAGTGCCCTGCCTGAGCCGGGGGTTGAAAAGATATTAAAATGCTAGCATTTCTTGTCTCTTGGAAAGTTTTGCAACACAGAGTAGATCTCTCAATAATTCCTCCTGGACATGGCATATCCCAACAGTGCTTAGAGTTTCTCACTCCTGGCACAGACTTCTGCGTTGCATATGATATGTCTAAACTGCTGTGAGCAGGTTGGAGGAAAATGCTCTTTTAGAGCAGAATGGCTTAATTGTGAGCATGTTACATGGGGGTTTTTTTGGTAAACTTGTGGTTAGATTTCATTTGGAAAGGAAGGATTTGATGGTCTCAGCTAACAGGCAGATAATGGGAGCTTGAGTAGGTACCTGCTTGTTTCAGGTGACAATTTATCAATTTAGATTTTAACTTGTTTCAGTGAAATTGTGGCCAGATGAATCTGTGTGGTCATATGTTTGGATATACATCCTGGAACAGCAGAACGGTTTTGGTTTTGACAGCTACTGTTTGATGTTTGGCTGCAAAAGGCATATATCGTACAACTTTTGCTGGTTGCCCGCATCTTTATTTGCTTGGCTTGAATCATTGCATGACCAGTTTTTGCAATTGGTTGTTAAAAAAGTAGTCGGTACTAAATACAATGAAAGTAAGTTACTCTTTCTTTTCTATGCTAACAGGGGTTACAGAAACACAAGGCAACTCTTGTCTTTTTACTTTATCATTCTTGTTTTCATAGAGGCTTCGTAAGACTGGAATATGAAGAAAAATCTGATGTCGTTTATTTATTGTCAATTACTTTTAAGAGAAATGAGGTATAATTATCACTGAAGTATCATGTAATTGTGAAACCCTAGGAAATTAAATGAAGAAACAATGGTAAACTAATTATGATTCCCATCTGATTCTGCATATATGTATACTAGAGAACAGATGTTTTAGAAACTCTGAACCCTTATAGCATCTTCTTTTTCAGTTTTTTTAACTTACTCTACTTCCATATTATTTTGGAATAGACTGTCAGAGTCTTCTTATCACTAATTCATTACACATGAATGTGCACCAACTTGTTCAGCCTAGCAGATCAAGTATCAGCCTCATAGCAGATGTGGTAAAATGAAATCCAGCAGGTATTACTCTTTCGATTAAAACACCTTATTCAAAAAGTCTAGTCAACGTTGTCATTTAGGCAAGTGCAGATGGATCATTTTTTACCCTTTCTGTCTGTCTGAGCTGCGGATTACTTAGGTTGCATAAGTGATGGAGGAAGAAGTTGTCCTGAAGAAATCTTCACTTATCTCTTGCCTGTGGCTGGTGCAGTCCCCAGTGAGATCAGAGCAGTTTGAGAGGTGCTGTAAATAACCCAGAGAAGGCGAATGGTCACCTAAGGACCATTCCACCAAGAGGACTGCAGGATGCCCTGTTCTTTCTCATCTCTGCCTGTTTTAGTGATACTCCGCCAAAAGCCTGAGTCATCTTGCTTGAAAGGCAGTGAATTTCCCAAAGGTCTGCCTTAAGGACATCTTTGTGCACTGTGGCTTTCAGTGTCTGTTTGTAAATTTAAGGATATCTGACGCTGCTGGCCGTATTTTTAAACTTCTGTTGGAAAACACGGTGCATTTAAATACCCATGAGTCAGAAACTCTGCAAGGGTAATTAGTTTATCTTCATTGCATTCACTACAGCGATGGTGATAGCAGTTTAGTACTGCTTTGTGAGATACAGCTCTGCACATTCTTATATTCACAAATATTAACTATATCTTTTAAAATTATTGTGTGACACTTTCATATCTTGAGAACAGTTTTTCATATAAACAATATATCAGAATTATTTCATTTTTTTATACTGTCTTCTCAGAAATTTGTCTTCATCTTGTAACCTCTTATTTTGGGCCAGTTCTTCTCGAGGTTATTTTTATATTCCTGTGTTGCCTTGAGTTATGTGTTCTTGTGTTATCTGGGGTTATTAAATAGTATTTTGTATTCTGAACATCCTGCTCTTCCTGCAGGTGCTGTAAAACACATTAGAAATTAATTTCAACACCAATAGTTTGGGTGTGAATATTACCTTCTCTTCTCAAAGTGAAACAGTTTACCTGCTTGATTAATTTAAAAAAGCATGTATTTATTTTTATCAGTTGTCTATATTGCAAATTAAAGGCAATCTATTTGTGAATAACTTCATACCTGAAGACATTGATTTTCAAGCTAGGTTAGTTTCTTGACCTATGTGCTGGGTCATATTCTACCCTGCTGCAACTCTTTCACTCTTACCATATAATCAGATCCTGGGGTCTGTTCTGTCTCTACTTGGCACAACTCCGTAAGGAGACAGAGTGGTTCTTCTGTCTTTAGCATATATCGAATTCTCTGGTCCCAGAAGGATTTCCACAGCAGCTGGAATACAGCTAATGAGAGAAAGTCTTTTTCTCCACTTCCCGTTCTGCGTTCCCAATGCAGCTGGTGCAGAGCTAGCTTGGTCTGGAGTACATAAAATTGTGTTACACCAAAAAACCTCCAGTGACTGAGTAATTCCACATTAGGTTGCTTTGCATCTGTTCCACCGGTTCAAAAACGTTCCTGTGTTTGTCAATTTATTGGAAAGAACAAAGCTATTGAGGAGGGTTTAATTAACAAATCAGAATAAACAAAAGTTTCAGATTTTGAAACAGTGTTAAATTTTTGTTATCGAGATTGTTGTCCTTGCCTTGTCACAACTTAAAACCTACAAACTTGTCCACTGCATTGATGAGCACTGAACTTAGCCCCATCCCACTAAACTCAGCTGAACTTTTCCAAAACAAGAGTTGATGTGTTGACAAAGAACATACAACATCAAGTTTACTGTGTTTTAGTAAAAATATGTGATATTTGTACATAATGTACCATTCGTAATTGGTCTTACATGGTGGGGGGTTTTGCTGCACGTTTATGGGAACTCTCAAAGCTTTTTGGCTACTTAAGCCAGCTCAGGACACATGCTAAAGTTACCTCTTTATCTTAAGTAGCAAAAGGTGGCAGGATTTTGAGTTAGCACCCAAGGCCCTGTGCTCTCACAAGTACAGAAGCCCGGCTAACGTTATCCCCCTTACCTCTGCTTTAGTGAATGGGGCAACATGGTGCTTGAGACATAAGGCTAGATGGAGGGCTTGGGCATCTGCCCTTTTTGCCTGGGAGGTGCTTGATGTGTGATAAGGAGTGTGGCAGACACCTGTAATGAGCAGCAAGGTCAGAGCTACTTTGGTACTTCTCTGTCTGCTGGAGTCTCAGGGGGAGGTTAAATTGAGGTTTGATAAGGGGAATCTGACCATTACTACTGATAACCAGCGTTCACAGAATGTGAAACTGCCAATGGTTTGATTTATTTGTGGCTATTTGTCTTTTAACTTGAATTAATTCCATAAGAATCCTCTAAAATGATTGGGCTCCCCACCATGATTTTGGTCTTGCATATATGATGCTTGAACTTACACCTGGCACCACCTCTTCTGGCTGCCCTTCCCTCTGTACATTCCCACTGGACAGACTGTAAAAGTTTCCTCCTTCTAGGGCAGAATCTTCTTTCACTTCCCCAAAGACCATATGATTTTCTCATGCACGCACATACACTTGGGTTATAGACGTGAATCTGGATATTCAGAGAAAGGTGTAAAAAACAGCATCTGCTTTTTCTTGCACCCCGAGTGGCAATCGCTCTTCCTCACATCTCGCTGCACCACTGTGTCTTTGGACACTGACTACCCTCAAAACCAATTCAGAGGTGGATCCTCTGTCTTCCCCTCGTACCACTCAGGGGGCCTTAAGAAGTTTAGCACAGAACTAGTTTTCTGAATCCACACTGCTGCCATGTGGGTTGATCACAAAGCACATTCCTCAAAGGTGGAAAGCGAATGGCAGAATTAGAGTGAGAGCTGTCTATGATACTTGGTTATTTCAGTAAAAAAAATAGTCCACACCCCACCTTGAATGTGTGTCACTGACAATTCTTTTTTTAATTATTTTGTTCTTTTGCTAACATTTAGGGATTAGAGCATCTCCCTTACGAGAAAAGGCTCAAAGAGCTGGGGCTCTTTAGCCTCGAGAAGAGACGACTGAGGGGAGACCTCATCTATGTTTACAAGTTCCTAAAGGGTTGGTTGAAGGATGATGGAGCTGGACTCTTTTCAGTGGTTTCCAGTGATAGGACGAGGGGCAACGGGCACAAGCTGGAACATAGAAAGTTCCACTCAAATATGAGGAAGAACTTCTTTACAGTGAGGGTGACGGAGCACTGGAACAGGTGCCCAGGGAGGTCGTGGAGTCCCCTTCTCTAGAGATTTTCAAGACCCACCTTGATGCAGTCCTGAGTAATGTGCTCTGGGCAATCCTGCTTTAGCAGGGGAGTTGGACTAGATGATCTCTAGAGGTCCCTTCCAACTCTGTCAAATCCGTGAATCCATAAACATTAAAAATGGGTTTTCATCCTATGGAACTAACTCATTTTTTGATGCCACATTCTGCTAAGTTTTTAGAAAAATGCAATTCCCAGCCCATCCTGTAAGGATTGCATGTTGGATGTGATAAGGTGTGCATTTCTAGAAAAGTTCTGCAAATGCTTTATCTTTATAATGTTGGAGTTCTTCCTGAATTATTTGCTATGTTTCCATGTGAACCTCTGAAACAGTCCTCAGAATCCCATTCTTAAGTCCTGAAACAAAATGCAAGAGTTTGGGGTAAATCCTTTATAATCCTTATTAATTTTGTAAGTTTTGCACCTTTTGCTAATCACTTTAACCAGGGAATTTTATCCCTAAGGCTGTAATTACTTCAGAAAAGAATTTTTATGTTTCCTTTGAATGCACCCTGGAGAGGATTCTCCTAGCTTTAACCACAGTAAAAGGTCTTTGCATACCACATACTCATTTCAAGTGACACGTGTCCACTGAGCTACGTTTGGGGAGCAGAGGACAAGCATTCCTCTGAAGTGCTCTTAATGCACCCGTGCATTGCAGCTGCTTCGAGCTGTTGTGCAAGTGTAGTGCAGGACCAGAGTGTTGTGCAGGAACAGACCATCACGGGAGGATCACTAAGTTGTCTCCACGTTGCCTGGTGTAAATGGCTGATCTTGCCCTTATGCAATGTGCTGTGGTGATCCCTGGAGACAGTTGGTTTCTGTTGTACATTAAAGCATATAACTGCATCTTCCACCTGAGGACATGGACCAGGCAAGGGCACAGTCGGCCCTGGATGAATTGCAGTAGTGCTTTAAATCACAGTTTCCCTCCATCCATGCCTTACTTCTGAGCTGGACAGTCCTAACATTATGCAAATTACTTTCTTGGTTGCACTTATGAGAAAAATCATTATTGTCTTTAAACGGGAAAGCAAATGAATAAATACTTCAGATTTTTTCTTTCTTTCTCTGTGACATACCCGGTGCTGGAGCTTATCTTAAGTTAAAAGGAAATATATTTTAGGAAGCCTTTAATTAAAATCCTGGCAGCACATCACTGTAACATATTTTTTTTCTGCAGCTAAATTCAATAAGATTTCTTGTACTGATAAGAATTTTTCTGGATAGTGACTAGTTTTCGCCTTGGTAGATAAAGCTCTTGCAGAAGCAAATCCATGATATTGGGGCTTTTCTTCAGACATGAGATTTGCCTGATTGTCCCCTGAGATCAAAAGACAGATTTCCATTTAGAGTGGAACAGAGAGACTAACAGGCTTCTGAACTGATATTAAGTTAGAGTCAAAGAATTTGGAGAAGAGTGGGTGGTATGAATTTGCAGGTTTGTATTTCTCTGCTTTTTTTTTATTGAAGAAAGGTGTAACTCAAACAGCAATAGCACTTCAGATTTGAGATTTTTCTTTTTGCCTTTTGTTTGTTTATTTTAATGAAAGCCACCAAGGGGCAGCAGATAGAAGCTGATCTCAGCTTCTTAGTTAAAATCTAAAAAAAACCCAATCTATTATTTTTTTCTTTAAAATTGCATTTGGGTTCCAGCGTTATCTTGCATAAGGAACTAAGCTTCAGGAATGAGGAAATCACACTCCCTAAAGAAGGGAAAGCAGATAACAACCTTAATGCCAAGGTTGATTAAACATTTGCCACCGAGACAAATAAAGCTTTGCAACAAAACATTTCCAAAGCCTCTGGATGCACAGGCATCCTTCTGTTCCTTCCGGCAGACAGGCATTTGCTCTTGATGTAGATGGCAGACTGTATTTTACTACTTCCTCCTCATGTCATTATGTAATTTACTTTTTAATCTGACATGAGGAAATTGGTGCTTCTGGAGCGCATGTGGCTCCGACTACTAGGGAATATTGCCACTTTACTGGGCGGCTGTTAAGTGCTTCTGCATCACTCTGATGTTTCTGTAGTTTCACTGGACATTTACATTTTCTTGCTGAAGTCCTGGGAGCCCGTTAAGCTTCAAGCAGACCCGGAGCAGTTAGACGAGAACGGGAATAATCTCTTACACCGCAAATTGACTTCCCTCTTTGTAGCCCTAGACACTGTTTCCAGCTGCTTTCAGTCTTTTAAATCCTTGAAAGCTTTCCTAATCCTCATGTAGGCAGCCTTTATGTGCTCTACCTCCCTCCCCTTCCTCCTGATTGGCGAGGCTATTTCATGGCCCAATTCAGCCAACTACTACATCCCTGAGCCGTGGTTTGAAATAAGAGCCAGGCGGACAGTTGCCTCCCCACTCCTGACTTTTAATAGGCTGGGGAAGGAAGGTTGGGAAACTTGACATTGTCTTAAGAAGAGTCGTCCCCCCCACCTCAGCAAAGGATAAAAAGGGG
>VXAK01023025.1:154615-176444 GCA_013399435.1 Arenaria interpres | reverse complement strand
CCCCCTTGCAGCAGACCTCACGTTTCAGTGGGAACTGAAGATTGTGATGAGCTACGAACTAACCGTACAAACTGTTTAGGAAATCCATTCCAGCAGGCACTTAGGAGCAGGGAAGGCATGTGCAGCTGGAGCCCTTGCTCCCGCTTCTATTTCGAAATTGTTACGGGAAAGGGGAATATGCAGAAAGTGATTTTCCTGTTGGCCCTTTTATGATCCTCCTGTTCAGAATAAGAGAGAGCTTTTTCAACCTACTCTTACGCCTTGCGATCCTCTCTCCCTACCTGTCCTGTTGCTTTCCCTGCCCTTCCCTGGTGCTCCCTTCCCCATCTTTACACCAGCTGGCTCTTGGGCAGTGAGGGGATGGGTTAACTCCTTCCTCTTCTCAAGCTCTGGGAGCGAGTGCTTCCACTTCGAGAGGCTTTTGGTGGGAGCTATCGCTTAACTTGGGGGTGCAGAGTTAACCACCAAGCAGGCAATGTGTCGCAGGTCGGAATGAAACCCTGTAATGTACCGATGACCGCTCTGGTCCAAAGGCAGCCCACAGGTACTGAACAACAACACATAGCAAGACAAATGCCCTAATTTCCCCAATAGAAGTGCAGGAATTACTGTAGAAATGTAATATGCAGCCTGTTGAGTTGATAAGATTCGACCTAGTTTACCACTGTGCCAGGCCAATAGTCTCTAGCAGGTAGCAGGGGTTGGCGTAAATGTTGTGTCGAGATTTGTAAATGAGACGGTATAAAGAAGCAGTCATTTTTAGGCGGTAATTGAAAACCTCAGCAAGAGGTGTCTCCTTGCTGTCTGATAGAATGACCTCACATATACGCTCCAGTAACCAAAATGGGAAAATTTCTATCTTATTGCTGTGCATGTGACATCTGGGAAAGTACACTGGTTACTTTGTACCTGTAAAAGTTTAAGCATCCACAGGAAATATACCCATTTGGGTGTGCTAGCATGCTAAAAGACTAGTGTTAGGAAGCAGAAGTGCGATTTTTTAAAGGTATATAACATAGTTGCAAGACACAAAAACCAACTAACCTGACAAGAAAAAATGCTTTGCAGGTAACACACTTTCTTCTTTGCAGAATATTCGGTTCAGTTTATCACTTTAAAAGAAATTCCTAAGGAAACTTGCAAGTGATGCAAACTCCTGAAAAGATGCTCAGCCTTCATGTGATTGAGCGGTATTTTTGTGTGGCTGGACACAGTTACGTGGCTGGATTCCCTGAATTTGCTGCAGAACTGGAGAGGGCACTGTGGGCTCTATTTTAAGTTCCCTAAGCCTACTTCACAGAAAATCAAATGTTTGATGACTTTTAATACTTCATTTTCACTCACTTTTACCCACAAACGATTCCTGAAGTGCAGCTTGTGGGAGTGTCATGGACAACAAATGCAATTCCTTATTTTGGCCTCTCTCTATTTAAGTCCCATTGACTTTGAGTTAATCTTGAGCCCTTCGTCACATTAAGAGGTTTGACAAAACAACTGTTAACTGGCAGGCCACCTAAAAATGAAAAACTGTGTTCCTAAGGCACATAAAGCCATTACAATTACTTGTCATGACTGCAGTCATATAGCTTTTAGCGTGCATATAATTCACCAAGTGAATAAATGCTGCACACAGTTTCAGTGCAAAACACATGCAAAATTCAGAATCATCCCCATTCTTACAGCTGTTTAGGTTCTTAACATGTGTTTCTTATTTCCTATTTTCTTTTGCATACCTTTTAAGACTCTTAATGTGTTCCTCAGTAGAAAAGCTGTATTCTTATCCTGGAGTGCTATAATCCTTAGCCTCGCTTTAGGAAATTCTCTTTTAAAGTTCATCCTGGGACGTTTTGTTGTTTGTTTGGTCTGTGAGGGAAGAATGAGCATCTCGGAGAATGCTGCTTTTTTTGTATGTGTACCACGCAGAATAAAGAAAACAAGTGTACAGAGTCCACAGGCTGGGAGTGTATCAGTTAATTAGTGGCTGGACATTGCTCGGTAGGAAGCCTGGCTAGGTTTTTTGTGCGTGTGTGTATGTGTGTTGCTTGCTCCCTTTGATCACTTGTGTGGTAAATAGACATGCAGGGTAGCTATAGCAACATGTGCTGTAGGTTGGTGGGAACAGAGGGGACGGGATCCCCGGACAAAGGGTAGTTTGTTAGAGTGGTTGGTTCTGATTAGAAAAAGGTGGCACCAATCAGGGCATTTAAAAACATCAGTTTTGCCAAACACAAATGGATGTTATTGTTTTCAGAGTGACGTTTGTTTCTGTGGCTCTGAAGGAGCAGATCATTGGGAAGATTGGGGAGGAAGGGGGTGGGATAATAAAAAGCAGAAGCAAAACCCTGTAACACTTTTGAATGTAAAAATGTTCATGCTGGAAGTGCTTTTTTTCTTGTTGCTGCACTATCTATGCATTGTACAAGAAGGCATTTCTAGGAACCAAATTACCGCAGATGATGCTACAGGTAGTAGTGTTTTCAAAATATGGCTTTAGAGATGCAGTGATGATAACCTGATGTTATGTAGTACATCTGATCCATTACCTTTCTCCAATTTCTAAGTCCTGAGTAAAATTCTCTATCAAAAGATGCTGTATCTATTTCAGCATCCTACCTGTAGAGGTCAGACTTGAAGTTCTCAAAATCTTCCCTTGATAGAATTTCAACCTAAAGCGAAAGCTATAAAAATACAAAAACAGGCATAGCCACTTTTCTCATTAACTTTATGTGGAATACTCTAAAATAATGTTGGTTTGTCAGTGTTGAGCTATTAGGTAACACAGCATTCTGAGTTGGTGGCAGCCTGAAATACATCAAAATTCAGCCTCGTCTCACGTCTTGAACAGAGCCCAACTGAAAGCTTTTATTAGCCTCTGAATTATTTAGATGTGTATCTCCCTCTCTCTGATCCCCACCAGGCCTCCTACCTTTGATGAGATCCCGCTCCAGCTCTCTCCCTCCCGCCTGCCCGGCACTGCTGCGCTGGCTGCTGGCTTCCCACCGCTGCCCAGTCCCAGGGCTTCTTCCCTGCTGGGGAGGGAACGGGGAGGGCAGCCAGGCAGCGGCACAGAGGGCTTCAACAGCTTCTGAGCTCTGCAAAAAGTTGTCAGACCTCAGAGTCCCTCCGCAGAGTAGCACCAGAGGTAAGGGGTCTGCCGGAGCCTGGGGTCGAGGAAAATGAACTGCTGGGAACGAGGAGCTCGCGGTGGCAAATGCTGAGGGGATATGCTGAAGCTCAGTAAATGCTTCAGCATTTAGAGAAGCTGTTTGATTTGGCTGTGGGTGAAGGCTGAGCTGGGAGAAAGGGGCAGACCTGTATTCGCATACAACCATGTGAATAGCCTTTTGAATGCGCGCTGGAGTTTGCTTGAACTGAATTTCAGACTTCTTAAGGAACTCCATTCTTTAGCCTGTTCTTGGGTTCGACGTCTTTTATTACAGTCATGCAGCTTAAAGCTTGTAATGCTTTAGCAAGCTGTTAGGAATTACTGTATATCCCTGAGATCCCTGGCTTGCAGTGCAGAATCCACCCTGTCTGAAAACTGGGAAAGGCGCAAAAGGGTAGGAAGCTGACTTTGATCTCTTTTCTAAACAATAAAAATAGCTCTTAATTCTTTAAAATTCTTTCCTATTTGCTGTCGTGCCATGGTTGTTTATCATTATTATTTATATCTTCCCAGGGGGATGTGGGAGGACAAAAAAGCTGGCAAAGAGGCGGTGTTTGTTTGGCCCTGAAGTTTGATAAAACTTTTTTGATTGCATAAGTGTTGAGATAGCTGGGTGCAAGAACAATTTTTAGATAGTAAAACAAATAAAAGAGAGCCTGGGCTTTTATTCCTGGCTTAGTGGGACAGTAAATGAGGAGATCCACAGGGCTGATAGCATTTTTCATTGTAGTGTGATAGACTGTAATGAAAATATTTATGGTGGGGTATTTCATTGCCCCAGAAAGGAGCTGGTCACATGCTATGACAGTTGCTCCACATTTTGGGGGCAGAGAGGCCGACATATTTCTAATGCTTCTGGGGGTGCTGACAGCTTCCCATCACGCTCCACCCCGGCTGCCTTGTGCTGCCCCCCCTGCACCTGCGGACCCAGGGCATCGCCCGCCGTCTCCCTCCAGCGCCCCTGCGTCCCGAGCAGGTGCCCGTGACTAATGGCATTAACTTGGCTCTTTGGGTCTGCAGGTATTTAATTACTGAACAGCTGCAGCAGGAGCTCTGAGAGACCCCCCACCAGAGTGGTAGGTTGGATTCGCTCATGGTCCTGGCGAGCCGATGCACTGCTTAGACTCAGGTGGAGAGAGCTTGCTCAGATGAGACCCTCCCCCTGACCATGTCTGGGATCTCCATCTCTGTTTTCTTATTAGAAAGTTTCTTCTGCACATTCACTGAGGCTGGTGTTTTCCTCCAAAAAATACTGAGGAATCAGTGTTTTATGGCAAAATGGTTCTCCAAAAAATTATCTTCTTTTTTTCAGTAGTTGTCTATATGGAAACATGATCCCCCCGCCTTTTTTTTTTTTTTGTTTGGGTTTTTATTTTGGTTGGTTTGTTTTGTGTATTAGGTTTTTTTTCTTCCTGAGAGATAATTTGAGACATAAAAAGAGAAGAAGAAAACAAAAAGAAAAGAGAAACTGTACACATTTACATGTATACATATACATACACATATATATATTTAGAATTGGAGTTGCCAAATCTAGCCTCTCATTCATAAGAACAGCCAGCATCCCAGTTTCAAGGTAGTATTCATCACTAAGCAAGCTTCAGAAGTATTGGAAGGGGCTTTATCATTGGAACATATTGAGTTTCTTTCTCCTAAGATTATGCCATTATTGCAAAATCTATGTATTCTACAGGAAGATGTATCCTCTGTTGACAACTTCTGCTCCGTGGACCGCCAAAGTCTGCCTCTGTCTCCTCGCTCAGCTTTTCTTCTCCTTCCCAACCAGCCTCAGCTCCCTGGGAAGCTGGTTCCTCAAGCTCTCAGCCTGGTCTCTGATCCCACTTCAGCTCTGGAGGCAGGGAGGCAGACAGATATGGCTCTCACTTCTCATGTTTCTGCTCTTGTGAGAGTCAGGAGAGGCCTGCAGGCAGAAACCTACACAACTCTGTTTATAGTCTCACTGAAAAATACGTGTGCTGTAAAATCTGAGGTGCAGAGGAACAGCAAGAGTAGAGGAAGGGAACACTGCCCTGAGCAAGGGAAGGACGGTCCCTTTCAGAGCACCACGTGTGGACAAAGTGCTTTGGCAGGGACAAGTGATGTCCAAGCACCGAGCAGATGTGTCCATGTGGTGCTCAAGAGAGTGTATATGCCAGGGTTCTCCCTTGTGTTGAGTGGCATCAAAATTAGTGTGCACTTTGCTCACTAACAGTTGTTAGCTAATCTGGTTTTTGACAAATAATACACAATTTATGAAACTTAGATTTTGACCTGTGTGCAAAGTTACACTATTCCACCAGCCTTAGTAGCACCTATTGAAAAAAGTGACCATAAAGAGTTAATGACTTCATTTCTAACTGGATAACCTCAGAAGTATAGTTTAGGCAGAGATTTTAAACTGGGAGTTAAGCAGTTCAAAAGTGCACTATATTGTTTTGGTCTAATTAACACAACATGGTGATAAGACATTAAAGCAGAGTGACAACGCTATACATTGATAACAGGGGACATTAATGCCTGCAGACACAGTCTACATTGTAAAAATCTGAAAAAAAAGGCTTATTATGTTAGATAGGTCAATGTGATTTGACCTAGTTTTGCTTTGCTGCTTGGAAATTATGTCAGTATTCATTATGTCATCTCCTTGGATGAGCAATTTAAGATCCTTTTTACATCGCAGTGTTGTCCTAATATTTTATATATATTTACTTACTCTGTAAAAGAATCCTTCAGGCTAATTCTAGAGATCTGGGAAAAACTGATACAAAACAAAACCTCCTGAAACTGGCTTCACTTTTATATATATCCTCTGTGTAACAAAAAGGAGTTAATTTAGTCACAGTAAAATTCTAGTTACAAATTCTGAAAAGTATCTTGTCCTTTTTGCATGTAAAGCTCATTAAAATTAATGAATAGAGAATGACTGTGGTAACTCATGTAGCCATGTACTCTTTTACTATGCGGGTCATTCATTGCTATAAAATAGCATTTTTAACTTAACCTGGATGCTTCTGTAAAATTGAGTGGATTAAATGAATCATGCCATATAGCTTCTGTGTGAAATGTATGGTCTCATGAGAAGTTATTGGCATTTCTCTAGAAAAAAAAAAGAGATTTTTTTTTAGTCTTCAACAAAATCGCAAGGACTTTCCTTCATATTTGTGTTTAAGCTAGTTTTATTTTTCCTCTCCTACCGTCTGGACTTGTAAGGCAAGACTTTTTGTTTGCCAGGACTCAAATTGTGGTACATCAGGGAACAACTAGAGGTATAAATGCTACTGTTCTTTGCTCTAATGGAAAAATAAACTGTTGCTGTTATAGCCCATTACAGTATTTTGGTAAGTACTAGCAAAGGAAAGCTCTGTCTCTTCCTTAGCTTTACATATCCACCCACTGCTATGCCCCTTACTGGTGTGTAACCAATGTAGGGTATTGCAAGGTCACACTTTTTGCTTCTTAGCCTTGCTTGATCCAAAATGGGCACCTCTGAAGCCTGATTTTGCTTCTGCTGAAGTCAGTGGGACTGGGGAGGTGGGATGGAATCCTCATTCAAAATACTGTCTTACTGCAGTTATTTGAGAAGTATGTCTATGAGTAAATTCACACCTTTGTGACAAATGCTGAACAGATCAGTTGATGCTGTGAGAGCAAAACCAGGCTTTTTTTCCTGGTTATTTTTACCAGTTTTATTTTCATTCATGTTTTCTTGAATAATGAGTTTGATTTTGAGTTTCAGCATGAGCTTATTCCCTGCAGTGTTGAAATATTTAAATGAGGTAAGAGGTTCCTCACCATTTCTTCACAAACACATCTAATCTTCAAAAGGTCCCACTTCAGATTTTTCAACCGAAGTAAATTTTAAAATTGTAATATCTATATTTCAGAGGCAAATGCTCTTACCTCCCTTGTTAACCAGCTTAATTGGAACAAAAGACTGATAAGAATGAGTGTTCAGAGGTGTCTCTTCTGTGCTATAACATTTGCTCTTGATCCCTAATTAAGCCTTATTACTGAAGGTTAAAAAATCCTCCTATAATGTAGCTCTCCTTGAATGTCTTGACTGCAAAAAAACCTGTCATGGGAGAAGTCTGCTATTGCCTCCCATGCTCCTCTTCCCTTTAAAGAGAATTAAAGTGAAAACTGCTTATGAAAGATTAGCGATGACTGGGAATAAATATCATGTATCCCTAGAGCAGTACAAACCTCATGCTTGAGGAAGAAGATGATTGTGGACTAGCAAGACTGTGCAGGGATAGAGATTCACAGAAAGTTCCGATTGGATCCTGGAGATTATCTGGTCCAACCTTCTCTTCAACACAGGTTGCTACAGCAACTTAGTCAAACAATTTTGAGCATTTCCAGCATGTGAGGGTTCACCACTTCCCTGGGCAGCCTCTTCCAATCTCCAGCTGCTCTCATGGGGAAGAATTTATTTTATTATATCCAGACAGAATTCCACTCGAAGCAGCTTGTGCCCACTGCCTCTTGCCCTGCCAGCAGGCATTCTTGTGAAAAGAGTAGCTCCATTTCCTTTATGACTGACTTTTTAGATATTCAAGAAATGTGATTAGATCCCCCTTGAGCCTTTTCTTCTCCAGGCTTAGAAAATCTGGTTGCTCCAATCTTTCTTCATTTGTCAAGTTCTCCAACCCCCTAATAATCCTGGTGGCCTCCAGTGGACCCTTCTTAACTTCTGCTACTGAGGGGGCCAAAACTGGTCACGGTATTCCTGGTGTTGCCTAATAGGTGCCAAGTAGATTAAAATAGCCATATTCCTTGATTTACTGACTGTACTGTTGCTGGTGCTGGCCACCTTCCCTGCCAGGGCACACCACTGATTCCCGTTTAGCTCACTGCCTGCCAGCACTCCCAGGTGCCTTTCAGCAGAGCTGCTCCTCAGCCCATCGGTCCCCAGTTTGTGCTGCTGCTTGGGATTACTTCTTTCCAGGTGCAGGACATTACATTTGTCTTTGTTAAAACTTGTATTATGGCTGTATTGAGAAAGTTACTTTACAGCCTCCAAGAGAGGCTTCCTGGCCAACATAACAAAAAAAACCCCAAAAAACCCAAACCCAAACCCACACCTTTCCCCCTTCAGCTTGATTTTATTGCATGATTGCCCACAAAAGGCTTTAGTTGTTTCTCAAGCATCATCTGTCTTTCTGGAGCAGAAATCCTGGGGTATTAGATCATGGATCTTGTCTAATATCTCTATTTCCACAGTTTTTTCCATTGTCTGTTTCTATGAATTTATACCATAAATATTGTAGAGGAGTTAGCTTTAGGAAGACAGATTGTGTTGTTGTGGTCTAGAAAATCTGGAAACTGTTACCAGAGAAAAGAGGTTTGTGGAGAAATGCACTTTATTTCCCCGTTTGTCTTGAGCTGATGAGGTAGGTATGCCCCAAGAGAGACTAGTAATCAATGGTGTTGATTTTTTCCCGAAGGTTCCCTTGAGTTTTTAGACCAATCCCAGTATATTTCCCCTAGTCCAGTGAGTTTTTTACATCTCTGGATTGAGCCCTGCTGCCTCAACCCTGTCCCTGCTCTAGGGTTTCCGTTACTGCCTCCTTGCTTCCCTGCCCCCGTTTTTTTTTGCTTGTCTTTAACCTCCTGCTCCCTCCCCAGACATCTGGACAACACTAGAGATCACAGAATTGTAGACTCAGAGGGAAGAGGGAGGTCTTGAAGAAAGAGGGGAGTTGCCATCTCAACCCCTCTTCAATTTTGAATGTGCTTTCAACCTCATCAGGGAGGTAGGCTTTGCCAACCTGGAACTCCTGTCCCAGATCAGTTTATACCTGGAAATCTGAGCATGACAAAGAAGAAAACCGGTAACAATTTTTTTATCTTCTCTTCCATTCCGTCTATAATTGAACTGGAATTGGAAATGTTCTTTGAAAATCCTAAGCTTGAAAATATTTTTGAGTCTTTCCAAACATCTTTTGGCTGATGTCTGTGGCATTGGTTGGTGCTACACCAGGGAAAGACTAAATGGGTTTGCCTTTTTGAGGTACTTGAGGTAAAGGAAAGGGAAGAGAAAGAAAGGGACATTTCTGGCTGTTTGTGTGCTATTCCTATATAACAACAGGGAAAGCAGCTCTCTATTTTTCTGACAGCAGTACATTTTAAAATACCAGGGTGCATTCCTGAGACTAGACTTGGTTACTCAGAAAATAAAGTACAGAAAAGAGGGACAGAGAGAGGCCCAGAGGGAAAACAACTATGTGGGAGAGGAGACCAGGAAGAGCCTGCAGAGAAGGAAAAGATTACCAGGCTCTTTTCTAAAAATTGCATTAGAAAAGCCCAGGAAAGAGCCTTTATACAGAATATGTGAATCAAGTCTGTTTGAAAGCCTTTCGGATGGAAATAGGATATTTGGTGCTGCAGAATCAGAAGTTGCCTTGATAAGCACAGATGCAAGAAAGAGGAATAGTTAATAAACTTCAAGAGCTTGGAGACAAAGAGAAGGAAGGCAGCAGACAGAAAGGTAAGGAGGGTAAAGAAGACCTCCAAAGGCATACAAAGGGGTTAAACACTCACAGCAGCCATCATAGATTCCCATTCTTTCTCCATTCTTTCTGTCTGACCTATCTCTTCTTTAAAGGACAGTCCTTGATGTACCTGTCCCTTGCAGGCTCCTTTCCTTAGCAGTGCAAAGGTATAATGGGATGATCAGTGGAGTTTTGTTTTATATATTATCTGGACAGGTAGCAAGCTTTTCTTTTTAATGGGTACTAAAAAGACACTGAAATATTGTGAGGTGTTGGGCTTTTAAAAGCAGCTAGAATATAAGGCTTAATTTTCTGATCAAACTCCAAGATTTTGGCTATTTCAATCTTGAGATCATTCTGTAACGTGTAAATAAACGTGTTCTACCAAGTGCTGAAAGCTTGCATGTGAGGGCTGAAGGTAAAAATAATCAGTTAAAAAGTTAAATGTACCAATAACTTTATGCATATTCATTTCTAAAATTTGTAAGCTACATTTATGGGGCTGCATCGATGTAAAAAATTCTGGGATATTTTTTTACCATAAGATACTGTTAAAAATGACTTCATCCCAATCACAAGACCCTTACTTCTGATGATCTTGTAGCTCTTCTACTGTGTGAAGAAAGACTCACCCTACAGAAGTGACCATGTAACTTTTAGTAGACAGACAAAACAAACCTATGTTGCTTTATTTTGCAAATGCATGAAAGTTCTTACTCCTGAAAACTAAACATTTTCCACATGATTTCACTATTGAATTTATATGGGAAAAGCTAGTTTTTCTGATAAATACTTTTGATGTTTTGATATGTCTTCTCAGTAAAAAGTACTGCGAAAGATATAACAGCAGTTAGAAGCTTATATGATATGGACAGATATTGTACAATGCTATACTTCAGGCTAGGCATGAGTCCAACCTTTGGAATTGAAAGGTGCCTGACTTAATTAATTTTCCCGGCTGTGGATTGTTTCATTTGAAGGTGCTGTGCAAAGACTTACCCATTAGAGGTTTAAAGAATATGTGTTAATGTGCTCTGCTATGCAGATATACATTAAGTGGTATCGGGATGGCATATGCACTGTAGCAAATCAAGAAGGCTTGGGGATTTAGTAATATTTACAATAGATGTTTGTTTACTTACTCAGTTCTCTTCCTTATGTAGGGTGAAAAGGTTACGTATGTCTTCAGGTGATAATGGACAAATTATTTAATTAATAGAAGTGGGTTTACTCCAAATCAGAAGGTCAAGAATCTTTGCCTAGTGTGTGGGAAAGAATGATACTCAGAGTGATTAACACCCAGAGGAAATTTCTTGGAGTTTATTTTGGCTGGTCTATAGTTGATAACTCCCTTGGCTAATGGCATGCCCGACTCCGTGTCAATCACCATTTGCAGACCTTAACTCTGAATAGCAGTTATTGGTCACATATGTTGGCCTTTCAACTCTCGTTTCAGAAACAGGATGCAAAATGGCACATGGGTAAACTGTAGCAATTTGGGTGTTTTGTTGCTATGTTGTCGTCGAAAGACTCCGTTGTTTTTAAAAAGGAAGGTTTTTGGTGAAAGTCTGCTTGTACAAAGTACGAGAGTCTCCATGCCACACTACCTTGTTTTGCAGGCAGGAGAAGTTTGAAAGAGAGAGAGGTTGGGAGACAAACAAATGTCCATGGCTGTTGCCACTTGTGCCCTAGACTGACAAGCTGTATAAGAAGGCTCTAATGATAGTAAAGACTGTATATGAATAAAATGATGACCTAACATCACACCTTTGTTGGTTGATGATAGGTGCTGGTGTTTTGATTTGTCACCATAGAGTTGGAGAAGATGCTTTTTGTGTCAGTAGTGTCAGTATTAAAAACATAATTTCATTGTGAAATTTTGTGTCAGGCTAGATGATATAAAAGAGAAACTTTATGAAATTTAAAATAGCAAATATGTTAAATTTATTAAAAAGAATAATATTTGTGTTTCATTGTTGATGAGCAAGTCTCCAGTAATTAGAAGTTCTTAATCTGATCGATTGTAACTCCAGTTACAACAAAATTGGTGGGTTTTATAATCACAGGATTACTATTATATTTTAACTATTCTGGAAGAGGAAAAGTCATGATATGATGGATAAATATCCTTATCCTAGACTAAAGTGAGGCTCTTGCTAGCCACCTTAAGGTAAATATTGCAGGTACTTTGTTTCTTCACAGGCTTTTGTAACAAGATAACCAACATGTTTATTTATTTAATTCTTCCTCCCTTGCAACTGGTCTTTGCAGACAGACACACACACACCTTTCAAAGCAGTGAAGAAATAAGGCTTTAAAGGTTGCATGAGGCATCAGCAGTGGGCTATGTTCAGATATCATTCAGAAGTTGTCCTGAAGCAGAAATAGATGCAGAATTAAGTAGTGATAAGCAGATAAGAACAAGGGCCTGATTCCAACCTCTAGTATAGTTGCTTAAATATAATTCCGGCAATGGTGTTCCAGTAGTTCAGAAGGGACTGAAAGAACATCCATTCTCCAAATCCTGATTATATAAGTAATTAAATGAGTCATTGTATCTCATAAAATATTTAAGGGAGATGGTATAAAAGATCAAAAGCCATAAAAGCCTTTAGAATGACTCAGAATGAGGCAGATGAATTGCTGTGCCCTCGCACTAGCAGGAAATTCTTTGGGGGAAATTGCAAATGATACTAGGAAGTGGACTATGCCCATACTAAGAAGGGCTGCTCCACAAAATATACTGTAAATGCCCAAATCTGACCTGGGGAAATTCTGTCCAGACTTTAGATGCATTATCAGTTTAACTTTGAGCACGTAAGATGTGCTGACCGTCTTTTCCAAGTATTCAGAACATTTCATTCCAGTGAATGAAAAATTCACAGATGTTTTACTATGCCAAAATTTGGCTGTGGTTTAAAACGTCGTGTTAAAGGTTTGGTACATGATTGGTATTTTTAATATTTTGCAGGTTTATCTTTTAAATGCAAATGTGCTGAGACAGAAAGCTGAAACTTGGACAGGGAGCTTTGTTACAATTTCAAGTCTCCATGTGTCTATGCTGTAACATAGGAGTTACTTACTCATCTTGTCTAAGTGGTGACCCCCAGCTCTCCCAAGCTAAAAAAATAGGCATAGGTATGAAGTAGGTCCCCAGTTCTACTTCCATGTCAGCCACTATACATCCCATATCCAGATCAGGGGGAGGATGCCTATTAAATCAGTTTATGCTGCTAGTGCAAGAAGGACTCAGGGTACTGATGGATGAAAAGATGGATATGAACTGGATATGAGCCAGCAATGTGCACTTGCAGCCCAGAAAGTCCATTGTATCTTGGGCTGCATCAAAAGAAGCGTGGTCAGCAGGTCGAGGGAGGTGATTCTGCCCCTCTACTCCACTCTCGTGAGACTCCACCCGGAGTACTGCATCCAGCTCTGGAGCCCCCAGCACAAGGAAGTCATGGACCTGTTGGAGCAGATCTAGAGGAGGGCCAGGAGGGCCCCATAGGAGGCCCTCTCCTATGAGGAAAGGCTGAGAGACTTGGGGTTGTTCAGCCTGGAGAAAAGAAGGCTCTGGGGAGACTTTGGTTTTGACCTTTCAGTACTTAAAGAGGGCTTATAAGAAAGAAAGATGGAGACTTTTTACCAGGGCCTGTAGTGACAGGACAAGGGGTGATGGTTTTAAACTGAAGGAGGGTAGATTTAAGTTGGAAGAATTTTTTTTTACAGTGAGGGTGGAGAGACACTGGAATAGGTTGCCCAGATAAATTGTGGATGCTCTATCATTAGAAGTATTCAAGGTCAGGCTGGACGGGGCTTTAAGAAACTTGACCTAGTGATGTCCCTGCCCACAGCAGGGGTGTTAGATTAGATGGTCTTTAAGGTCTTTTCCACCCAAACTATTCTATGATCCTATGATTATTATTTTCTCGATGTTTATTTAGGTCCTTTTTTAGGCAGTACTATGAGATGCCCTCTTTTAATAAACAATTCTAATCTCAATTAAACCACGCATGATTGCTTTCCAGGAAGTGTACTAGTTTAACTAGAAATACTCTGAACATACTGCACTCTTGCGATGAGAGTCATCTGATAATATAGACACTGGCAATGGGACATCTATGTCTTAGCCCATTTGCTCCAGGCTTCTTTTACAGTCCATGGATATAGGTACTTCCAGGACAGGATTCTTTTTTGCACTAAAGCCATCTAAAAAGATAAATTGCTCCCCATCTAAAAAGATAAATTGCTCCCCATCTAAAAAGATAAATTGCTCCCCATCTAAAAAGATAAATACCTTTGAAATGCTTATTGAGGGTAAAAGGATCCCAGGATTAGTAGCACACAGTAATCTGTAGGCTTCTATATTATGGGTACCTCTACTTCATCAGATCAACTGAAATTTAGCATTATTTAGGGTGGATGTTTACCCTGACATCTGTTATATGCCATTCAAAGATGGCTGCATAAGACATGCAGAAAAATCTCACTTTATGTTGTCTTTCTGACCTGAAGTTAGGTGAGATTAATGTCAGTTTTTGTGGAGGATGTGACCAACTGAGATTAGCAGTGTGGTACTACATTCTCCAACCAGCCAGGGATGATTTGTTCAGTAGAATTCATGCTGCAGTTTATTTTACGTGCTGATCTATGATATTTAGTCACAATGAACTGAGAAAGGGCACAAACTGACAACTAAATTTTGAAAATGTTGACTTCAGAAACATTTCTCCCGCCCAGAATGGTAATATGGCTGACAGCTGTATTTCAACCTGCAGGTCTCCTAAAGGGAATCTCAGGCTGTGACACAATGTTACCTACTTCATACCATGCATTTTTATCTTCATAAACCAGGACTCCAGTCATAAGTGTCTCCTGTCTTTTCAGTGTCTTCCTGTCTCACTCATTGCCATGCCTTAACCTTTCCCCATGTGCTCTATTTCTGAAACTCCACATTCCCTACTTCTCAAACTTGCTTATGCCTGAATCATAAGTCAGGTTTTCCTGAAGGTGTCAAGATTTTGGCATACTCAGTGTTTATGTCCACATTAACAAGTCATGCTGGACCCATCAACAGCAGATCTGTAGAGTGAAATAATTGAAGCAAGGAATGCAATACCCGGGCTATGTCCCATACTGTACTCCTCCTAGTCAGGGCCTGAGGAACGGATATTCATTAGTGACTGAAGGTCATTATTAAGTGCTTATCTAGAGCTCATCATCAGGGTTATTTCATCTGAGAGGATGAAACTTCACGTGCTCCAGCATCAGTCAGCATTGTGAACCAAAGCTTGATTAATGGAGAGGATTGGGAGGCTGCTTAAAAATGTTGAACTAAATACCTAATGGGAAGACATACAGCAAGCACAGGGGCTTCTGCTTTGCAAAGGCACAGATATCCTTGAATTAGCATATGCATTTGAACTGCTCATTTCCCTAATACTGCTTTCCAAACCAGGCTCATCCTGAGTGATGATGTTAACAATGCAGACACAGCTAATGAGCAAGCCACACTCAAAACTGTTCATAAAGCACAATGGTGTGACTATCCCTCAAGTGAGGAGGTTAAGTTATACATGAGGGAACTTAGATATTCTGAGCACAGTAAAAATGGTGAAGGGCAGACTTAGAGGGCGGAAGATGGTTTTGGGTCAGGCTGAGAGAGAGGAGTACTAATGCTAAACAGTGTTATAGTGCTAATCCTTTTAACTTCTTCTCTGGGCTTTGTTGCCAGACCCCCATTGGGGCCTGATTATTCAGACTTTGCACTGTCTTCCCAGGCATCCATTTCGAGCAGAGCTGATTCTTTTCATAGTTAACAGGGAGCCAAACTGCAAAAGGCAGCTAGTGTTTCTTCAAGGTGGCAGACAGCTTTTTACTGTTAAAACATTGTAATTCAACCAAACTTATGGAATATCTGCTGTCCAAGCATATGAATGTGTTTAGGAAGCTATACTGCTCAGAAGTATGGGAGTATTGTATCTGTGTTGCATTATTTCTTATCTGTGCTAACTATGGAAGGATCTCTTCTATAGAAAAGCTCAGGAGTACATAAAGGCACTGTTGTTTCTTGGAGTTAGTGAAGCTATGAAACGCATGAACTTTACCCCTTGCCTCTACAAAAGGTCTGCCAATTCTATGAATTTTAAATCCATGGGAAATTTTTGTTGCCCTCGACTGTTGAGTTTCAATGGCTAAAACTCTTTCTGAAGTTATGCTTGAATGCTATTGTCTTTATAGCCTCAAAAATGTCACCTTATGCCTTTCCTGCATTCATAAAGCTGAGAAAAAGATGAACAAGTGTTCCCTGTTCAGACAACTGCCGTATATAGTCTGGTCTGTTTGGCTGTTTGAATGTGGTGATTTAATGCCAATAATACCAAGAAATACTAAAATGTATTTAGTGGTTTCATGTGTTAAAATCCATGAATAAAAAGTCTGATGTTATGATCCATGAAGGAATAGCACATACAAACTGGGGCTAGGCCACAAGAAAACTGGAACTGTTTCCAGTGTAATGAGCCATGCATGGCAAAGGCTGTAAGGAATGGCTGGCAGGAAAGAGCTATCTAGAGTGATGTAGTCATTTTATGTTCCATTAAGGTCTTGTTATTTTAGTATTTAAACAAAATTTCACTACAGGAAAATATGAGGCCTGTTACACAGCTCTGGTAAGGAAGAAAATCAAACTTCAAAGTGTCGGGCAATCATTTAGAAGAATTACATCCACCAAATTCTGATTTTAGCTGAGTATTTTGGAGATGAAAGGGGGAAACATTGATTCAGGAAGGAAATGGTGGCATACTGAGCACTGGAAATGTCAAGACACACGTGGACAGATGGAAACAGCACTTTTTTGGCTATGTGACTGCAATTTCATTTTTGCTTACTCAAGATGATGGGCAGAGAGAATAGCCTGTATTTTCAAGAGTCAATAGTAACTTATTAAGTGAATGTATTTTTTAAAGAGTGCTGAGCACTTACTCCTCCCAAAAAGTTGGACACAAGCCAGACATTGAGAAGGCTCTGGGGAGACCTCATAGTGGCCTTCCAGTATCTGAAGGGCACCTGCAAGAAAGCTGGAGAGGGAATTTTTACAAGGGCAGATAGTGATAGGATGAGGGGTAATGGCTTCAAACTGGAAGAGAGTAGATTTAGATTAGATATCAGGAAGAAATTTTTCACTGTGAGGGTGCTGAGACACTGGAACAGGTTGCCCAGAGAAGTTGTGGAGGCCCAGCCCTGGAAGTGTTCAAGGCCAGGCTGGATGGGGCTTTGAGCAACCTGGTCTAGTGGGAGGTCTAGGGGAGTTGGAATGCAATGATCTTTAAGGTCCCTTCAAACCCAAACTATTCTATGATTCTATGATATAAAAAAATACATATTCTCTTTTTGAAAATGTACACAGCAGTAAGAAGGGAAAAAAATGAAATCTGCCTTCAGTTTTCTTATCTGTATTATAAACCAATATCATAACCAAAACCATTCCAAGATATGTCCAGGCTACTGCACCAGAAAACCATAGATTTGAGAGCTCAGATAGCTCTCTGCGTCCATATTTTCTCCTATAAGGTAGATTATGACTTGTGTCAGAAAATTTATCCACTACTTCCCCATTGGGAATCCAACCTTTCTATTAGTTTAACTGTCAGACATGGTCCTAACTTTAAATACATCAGGTAAAAGCCACCAATAAGCCTTGTGTCTAGATTTCTGTCTGTAGTGGTGTGTCCAGAGGTGTGTCTGTCTGTTGTCAGACCAGAAGTATCTTCAAAGAGGCTGGTAAAAGAACAGTGTCATCAAACACCTGATTGGCACACAAGTTTCAGGAATTCTCCCCTTTGCTTCCTTCCAGGTTTCTTATGCTGCTGCAGCAATGTCTTTCCTTAGCCAAGGAAACAATTACTCAGACAACGCTGTGTTCTTTGGCTTTGCAGTTGCCCCAGGCCCCCCTATCCTGCTCTAGATTTGGGAGACTTAATGTGAATCTGATCTCTGGACATTCAGCTTTCAACCCGTTAAAGGTGTAGGCGTGATGACTTCCACCGTCCGTGAGGCTAACGCCCACCCATGGCTGTCACTGGGTGACTTTTGCAGGTTCCACTTTCACACAGAAAAAAAGAGTTGAGCTCTTGTATCAGTGCAGAAACCTGAACGAATCAAAGTTCCAGGAGGCATATTGAAAGATTTCTCAACTTACTGTACATCAAAAGTAATAAAATAATAGCTTTTAAGTAATTTTTCTAAATCCTATTTCTGACTTACGTGCACGTGAGGGTAGTAATAATAAGGCTCCTGCGGGCCTATGGTGGTTTCCCTGTTGTGGGCTGTGATGGGAATAGGTGAATATCAGATCCATTCTCCCTGATGGCACTCTGCTAACCACTTCACAAACTAGTTGTGCTGGAAAAGTCAGCCTGTTCCAGGTGCTGTGCACCATCACACAATTCCTTTCTGCTCCCCAAGCACCTGAGAAAGGCAGATGGGGAGCTGAAGGGAGGCTTTGTAATAGTGACCATAAAAAGACACCCTTTCCTCCTATATCTAAACTATATCTTTTTAATATATTATTTTCCAATATAAACATTTGCTTCTGAAATATCTAAGTTGAAAGCACGACTTTGCCCCTGATTCCTTAATATATGAAATAACAGAATAAAAATGTATAGGTGAGACTGCTTTAAAAGATTATATTTTTTAAATGTTTAGTCCTAAGAACAAGCACTGCTCAACGCACTTGAAATCTTTTCCAAACAAGCAATCCATCATGAGAACTGGTATACTTCATCTGGTACAATAGGGTCATATTTATCTCCAGACAAGACAGAACAAATCTTCTTTCTAAGCCCTTGTGGCCCTTTGAGTATCAGTCTGACTCAAAGAAAAGAAAAATATCTATCAGAGAATCTCAAGTGGATAGTGAAGTATTATGTTTTGAATGGTTTATATTCTCCTATCTCTCATATATATTATTTTAAACTCTGTTTTGCTTTGCATCTGAGATATGATGGTAGGATATCCATGTTCCCAATACAACATGAAGGTATGTGACATAGGGTTTTTTGTTTGACTATTTTGGGAGGGGTGTGTTACACAAATGCTGCTGAAAAATTAACATCACTCACTGATTGAGGGCTCAGATTTCATGTCTGATTTTCACTGCTCACACCATTGGTGGTGGCATCCACACAAATAATTCTGTTCATAATATTGTCAGAAGCTTTTTCCCTGTTACTTGGGTATAAAACCTGAATAATATACTTTACTTTATTGGCTTCTAGGAGTGAAAATCATTCTAGGCATTGTGGTCAGTCACTTAAATTTGAAATGTTTCACTGTATAGTTGAGTCATTTCAGGGATCTCTCACGCAGCAAGTATTTTGGTTTTTTGTTGCTTTTTCCTTGTATGCACGTAATATATTGAGTTTTCCACACAAATTAAGAGGTAACATCTAAAGAAAGGCTGATAATACCTTGCAGTTGTTTACATAGCTCATAACTATAAACCATCTTGACCTCATCCTGAATGTTTACAAGGACTGCAGCCCACCTTCCACCTAAACCTCAGTTTGACTTGATAATAAAGCACTCAGGAAGGCAAGGACCGTGTCTATCACAATTAGGTTGTAGTACTTTAGTTTCAAGGAAATGCTAATTCTTATAACTTCATAATCCCAAGTGCAAATATAATGCAAAGCCATAGATTTTAATGGTTTTTATTTGAGTAGCAGCACTTCAACTTTTCAAAATAATTTACAATAAAACAAGTGGTAAGGGGAGCAGAGTTTCTCAGCTAAAGGCACTCTATGCCCTGTGTGTGTGATAAAACCCTGGCATGAATGCACAGCAAAATGAAGTATTAACTTTCTTTTCTTCCTAAGAGTTCAAAACGTTTTGCTCCTGTGGGATTTAATGTAAGTGATGCTGGATGTTTAGTCTACAGTCTTCTATTCACCTTTGAAAAGCCTAGGTTGTAATCTGATTTAGGTGACAGTTGTAAGAGCTCAGTGGTCTCAGTTTAGTTCCTTGTTTATGAAACCACTGTCGCACACTTAACGCAGCGCTGAGCATGGCAGTAATAGACCCATTTTGGGGCACACTGGCACAATTGCAGTAAAAGAGGCATGTAGTATTTAAAAAAAATCCAACACATTCCTTTATTTTAAACAGCACAAACTTTTACTGAAATTTTGCAGTCGAACTGTCCCCACTGGATGGGATGCTTTTATTCTCACATAAGATAGACTATTCTGCATTATAAACGGCAGAGCTTTTGGTGCTGCTGGAAAAGAAATCCTCAGTAGGAGGAATTGCATTAAGTGGTACAAGTGATTTGCACTGGTTTGTTAAAGGTATCAACATAGCAGAATCTGGCCAGATGATATATTGTTAGGTGGCCATCAAGTCAGAAACTATGCTAGGTTAAGAAGATGCTGACTGTAATCAATATCTTCAATCATCTGTTTACATCTGACCCATCCTGCAGTAGTAATAGACATGATAGGGTAGTGTAAAACTCTGCAATAATAAATAAATGAATTAAAATAAGTTGATATTGGAATAAATTAAAAGGTGGCCTTAAGTAATAAAGGCAACAGAAAAAAAGAGTTCCTTTATGAAAAGGATATCTCTTACCCTGTATTATTAAATTCTGAAAGGAAAGTTTCTGAAAAACAGCATGACAGTTAATTCCATTTCTGTAACCAAGTATGAATGAAAAGCTGTGCATTGCAACCATCAGTAAAGGTTTTTGCAAGATGCAGAATAGACATAGCAGAAGAAAGAGGTTTAGAGTTTTGCACTTCAGGGGGCTAATGTGTGTTAAAGCTACTTCTTGAATGGACCATAGCTTAATCCTTGTGCTGCCACTCAAGATAGTGATTAAAAATCACCCATCCGGGGAATTGCTTCTGCATGTTGATGTGCTGAGTTGTGAGGATGGAGTTAAGGGGGTGGAGAAGAGGAGGGTTTATGTATGTATGGCTGATGTTTGAGCAGCTGAATTTCAAAAAGAGGGAGGGGAAGAGAGGAAAAAACTTGGCTGGCCCCAGGAGGGAGAAAAAAGAGAGAACAAAGCTTCCTTCAGGAAGCTCAGCCAGTCACATAATCATAATTTCCGAGTTCCTCACAAGCAAACTACACCACTATCACTACTCTAAAGAGAAAACAACATTGTGAAATCAAAAGTCAGCACTGGGGAGAGAAAAAAAAAAAGAAAAAGGAGCTTGTAAATGAGGCTGGGTTTATGCTGCAATAATAACCTTAGCAAGGCTCTTGGTGAACCACTCAGTGGACTTTTTAATCTGTCTTCTCAGACGCAGAGTGTCTGCCGTTTTTAAAGTCAGTTCTTTGTGTCAAGGGAGCTTAGCATTGGTGACAGCATAACATACTCTTTAATGTGAATATGGAGGAAAAATTACCTTCCCCCATCTCCCCTGCTGGTAATTCTCATATGTAGATAATATCTCTATATTGCTTGCTTGTTTATTTTGTAGAATTTTTTTTCTTGAATTACTACTAAATGACTTTAAAAAATCAATGTGGAGAAAATATATTTGTTTTCTGGTTAACTGAAACAAATGAAGATTTACTGAGAATAGCATTAAATCTTCTTTCAGCACTAAACATTTAAGCAAATGATGGCTGTGCTGCTGCTTTTGGAATTCAAGCATGGCTGCTAAAACATTTCATATCGCAGCCTTTCCTGCACATCTCATCCATGCTAATGGGAGGAAAATGTATTGGCTTCTGATCTTTTCCAGAGAATATCTCATTGAGTGGCTGGTACGCTCAGCTCCTTGAACAGAGAGGGTAATGTACTGCTGATGGCTTTAGTCCGATAGATTTAGTTAAGATTAGCTGAAACACATGGAGTCCCTAAGGACCATACATTTTTAATAGAACAAAGCAGCATACCATAAATTACTTTCTTCTGTCCTTTAGATTCATTTCCTTTGAAAGAATGGAGAAAAATTAATATCTTGTCAGGTAGAAGGCCTAAGTTGGCAACAGAGATCATTGAGCATACGGTATATAGTTAAATTTAGGAATACAGATAAGAAAAATGAGTCCTATCAGTTCTATTTCCCACAGATTCACTTCTTTTTTCTTTCTTTTTTTTTTTTTTTTTTTTTTTTTTTTTTTTGTTTTTTTTCCTGAGAAATGAAAC